>JAODLC010000054.1:3988350-4004204 GCA_026781145.1 Hippopotamyrus pictus | reverse complement strand
CAGTAGGTTTTCTGTCCCACTTGGCTTCTGATGAGCCACACCTGTTCCTGGTATTTACCTGAGAACAGGTGTGGCTCTCCAGGTTTTGCAGGGCTCTCCAGCTCTCCAGTAGCTCTCCAGGACCGGAGTTGGAGACCCCTGGTTTTGAGGGTGCAGAGTAATACTGGCTTTGCAGAGTCTGATCACAGCTTTGAACAAAGAGTCCCTTCGAAAGCCAGGCACAGCTCAAAGATTCCCGTCATGTTCCTTCCTGTGATGTTCCTTCCCTTGATGTTCCTTCCTGTGATGTTCCTTTCCATGATGTTCCTTCATACAATGCTCCTTTGTATGATATTCCTTCCCATGATGTTTTTCAGTGATGTTCCTTCCTGTCATGTTCCTCACTGTTATGTTCCTTCCCGTGATGTGCCTCTCTGTGATGTTCCTTCACATGATGTTCCTTTCTGTGATGTTCCTTCCCTTCATGTTCCTCACTGTTATGTTCCTTCCTGTGATGTGCCTCTCTGTGATGTTCCTTCACATGATGTTTTTCTGTGATGTTCCTTCCTGTCATGTTCTTCACTGTCATGTTCCTTCCCGTGATGTGCCTCTCTGTGATATTCCTTCCCATGATGTTCCTTTCTGTGATGTTCCCAAGATATTCTTTTTGAAGCTTCTGAATGCATTATTCTCCACCCACGCTGGTTGTGGGGCATCTCATTAGGTCACCATTTACCCATTTGAGCGGATACGGTGAGTTGGTGGGGGACAGGATTTTCCGAGGACGTGAAAGCACTTCACCGCAGATGAAGAAACCAGTAGAAGTGTGTCTGTAGCTGGAAACTCATACGAATTAAACAAATGGGCCTGATCAGTCAGCTTGGCAGAACTAATGAGAGCAAATACACTTTGGGGAATCGGTGGGGGGGCTTTCCGTTCACGGCCCCACAAACAGGAAAACAAACACACAGGTGACACAGCCTCCCAAGCCTCAGTCCACACATAGGGGGTGGTGTGCATGGTTTGTTCCCAGAACCCAAGGAGTCCTGTGCTGTGTTTATATCCCGAAGCTCTCGGCTACTGTCTGTGGCACGCTGCCTGTCCTTGTTTTCACTCCACCATAAAAGGCTGCACTTCTCCCCTTCGGACGGCTGCAGATGTCTGTTAGAAACGCTGGCGCTGAATGAACTCGGTTATTTTAGGTATGGTGTCGCGGGGTAACGCCTCGCTCCTGCTCAGTCCACTGCTGTCAGAGTAATTGCCTCACTGAGGAATTGTTCTTCATTTCTATCTGAACGGGGATTACGTGTCCCTCAAGCCAGGCCAGGAACTGGGACTGATGGGAGACCACTCCACGCTGATGATTTGTTACCGCGGTGTGTGTACGTGTGTGTGTGTTTCTCTTTGTGTACATTGGATATTCTGATCAATAGCCTATTAAATATCCCCGTAAAGTTTTCTGCCACATTAGGTTTTAAAGTGCAGGGTCCTGTGTGCTAAATGGACAGCGCAGTGCTGACAGGACATAAACCATCCCAGTTGGTACTAAGTACTGTCCATGGGGATCAGGCACCAAGAGCTGTAACCATGGCAACATGTACTAAGAGCTGTCCCATAGCAACAGATATTAAGATCTGTCTCCCAGCAACAGGTACCAAGATGTATCTCCCAGAAACAGGTACTAAGCGCAATCTCTCAGCAACAGGTACTAAGACATATCTCCCAGCAACAGGTACTAAGCTCCATCACCTAGAACCAGGTACTTAGTGCTGTTTTCTAGCAGCAGTTACCAAGATGTTTCCCAGCAGCAAGTGCTTTCTCTCAGCAACAGGTACTAAGCACTGTTTCCTGGCAACAGGTACTAAACACTGTCTCCTGGCAACAGGTACTAAGCACTGTCCTCAAGCAGGGTCTGCTGAGGGAGCCCACTTGACAATTTTTGTGAGCTCTGATTGGGTCGGATGTGTTCCATAGCAGGACTTCCAGTGATGGGTACTGAGATCAGTGTCCCAGCAACATATACCAAGACCTGTCTCACAGCAGCAGGTACTAAGATGTATCTTCCAGAAATGGGTACTAAGCGCTATTTCCCAGCGACAGGTACTACGATGTATCTCTTAGAAACAGGTAGTAAGTGCTATTTCCCAGCAACAAGTACTAAGTGCTATTTTCCAGCAACAGGCACTAAGTGTTGTCTCCCGGCAACAGATACTAAGCGATATCACCCAGAACCAGTGGCCTGTACTATGAAGCGGGGTTACTGGCTTATCGAGTAACTTATCGGATTTAAGGTACCACAGTTTAAATGGACTTAATATTCTTTCACTTACATTTTCCCCAGACCACCTTAAATCCGACAACAGGTACTTATTGCTGTTTCCCTGTAACAGTTACTAAGATGTTTCCCAGCAGCAGGTGCTACATGCTTTCTCTCAGCAACAGGTACTAAGCACTGTCTCCTGGCGACAGGTACTAAGCACTGTCCTCAAGCAGGATCTGCTGAGAGAGCCCTCTTGACAACTTTTGAGAGCTTTGATTGGGTCGGGATGTGAGCGGTGACGTGGGCCCACATCCCCTGGAGGACCCGCATTACCTTAATTATGGGACAACTGCACCAAGGTCATCTCCAGCCTCCCCCCAACACTTCACTCTAAACAGGCCGACTCTTCTGTCAGAGTTTCTCTAATAGACCTGCTTGGGTCATCCTGGTACCTCCAGGTGCATGAATGGGCGGAGAGGCTCGGGCCAAGAAGCTTCACCGCGCAGAAGCGGTTCCTTGCCCACGTAGTCCACACCACCGGCCCAGGAATAATCCTCGAGCGACATGTTCTTTCATCAAACTGGCCGCGAGGGAATAGTGGGTGGTGCCAGCGGCGGCTGGCAGGGTGGACGTGCCACGCATGCGCAAAGCCGCGCGCTTAACGACGCCACCAATTAGCCGGAAGATGAAACGCAAATAACACCTGACAGTGCGGAGCGGCACGGGCCCGGCTCGCCGCCGCCAGTCAGCCACGACAACGCCCCTCGCAGAGACGGATGCTCCCGGTCGACCTGCTTAGCTCACGCCGCGAGAGCTCGTGATGGCTCTACCGTCACACGGCGCCGCACCCCGCGTCCAGATGCTCGAGTGTCTGTCACCGTCCCTTCTGGGTCCTTTGCTGTGTCACGGGTCTCACCTGAGGTGGGGACGGGGGGGTCTCTGGGGGGCTTTTGGGTGCGGTAATTAATTGCCATCTGATTAGAGATCCATTATTTGAACTCTTTATCGGACGAGTGGGGTTTAAATTAGGAGCTCGGCAGAGTGCTTTACGGCGGAATGGAGCGCTCTCATTAATAGGTCAGCAACGAGCGCAGTGAGATAATGCAGTGGGGGGGGGGCGTCGCATTCGATGGAGGCTCTCCAGAGCACTGGCTTTTTTGTGAATTAAAATATCGGAGCAGCAACAAGGCTAAGGGTGACGTTTCCCAGCAGGTGGGGGCCGAATTCCTCGTCCGATGTTGGAGTTGTGGGGTGGGGGGGGTGGTAGTGTGGTATGGCGGGCGATCTGGACACCAGAGAAGGTCACCTGTCATGCAGACTGGGGGGAGGGGGTGTTTTGTCAATGCTGCCCACGGATGGGTTTGCCTGCAAAGTAAATAACTCACAGAATAAACAAGATGTGGTTACCATGACAGCCGGGGAACCAGACTTGCCTGAGGGGGTAACGCCTTCTTCGCCGGTGTGAGTGTTTGAGGTGGGGCGTGTGGGCGGAGCTGAGACTAGGGGAGGTGCTTATTGTCCCTGTGTCATGAATCAGATGTCCCTGCCTCTTCCATGGTGTCTGGAAACTCAAGTTGGGGGGGGGGAGTGCTTTAACAGCACTGCCCCCTGCTGGCTGACAGAAATGGCACGTTAACATGTAGCCTCATACACAAAACCCACAAAAGACATATCTGTACCTTCCTGCATGTGGGTGTTTATATACGTTTGTAGGTCTGTTTCAGTATGTGTGTATGAGTCCGTGCTTGAGAGTGCTTGTGCATGCATGTGTGTGTGGTCCAGGTATACCTTACCTTGTGGGGACCAAATGACCAGTTTCCTTTTATGAATATCCGTGACTGCAATGAAAAAACTACAAATGCAAAAACACTTATATTTTGCTTGGTTACTTATGGTTATGGTTAGGGCTGGGTAGGGGTTAAGGTTGTCATAGTTAGCATTAGCATGTTTCCCATAGAAATGAATGAGTGGTCCCCAAAAATGTGTGTGTGTGTGTGTGTGCGGGGCAGGAGCAAGTCAGGGAACATTCACTCCTTCGCCTGTCACTTGGACTGCAGGGTCTGGCTTTGCAAAGCAGTATCCAGCATTGAATTGTAAATTTCCAGTGGGTGGAAATGTCAAGTTCAGCTACCTCTCAGTGGAGCTGCGCTTGCCGTCAGCGGGCCGGACAAACAGCAATTATCACAGCGGGTGGACAGAGCGCACGCAAGCACACGCGCACACACACGCGCACACCTCTGATGCCCCTCCCCGCATTTTTTGTGAGCCCGTCCCATTCGAAAATGTCACGCCCCTCGCCTCAGAGCATCCCCTTTGAAATCCATGCTGCTGAAATTAACACATAAATGCTTTCTCTGTGCTTTCTGCCCTCACGACACCCTGCTTCTCCGCAGGCAGAAGATAAATAAGATAACGGCGGCCATCTTGTAGATTGAATAATTCACCCAGAAACGACTCTGAAAGAGAAAAAAAATGTCGGATTTCATTTAGCTCATTCAGCCATAAAAGTCCCGTCTCCTGGCCTCTTACCCTGTGCTTCTGTTTTTCATACCCCCCACCCTATAAGCAACAATAATCCACGCCCTTGGTCACATTTCCATGGTCTCCACCAACGGGGTCTTGGGGCAAAAGCGACGGCAGGGAAACAAGGAGAACGGCTCCATTTCGGCAAACTGACGAGAGCCCTACACGGACGACAGGTGGCTCCCGTCTCGGCCCCGGGTCGGCGGGCCGTCCATACGGGGGGTGCGTGAGGAGATGGGAAGCTTCTCATAGAGCCCGCCAGGCTTCTCTGTTTTCTCCTTTTCCTAGCTTGACGTTTTCTTGGCCTGTGAGGAGCTCGCTTTATTACAGGGTCCCCCCCCCCTCGTTTTTACGCCCTGCAGACATGCTCCCCCAGCTACGGGTCAGCTGCTTTAGGGCCTAACCTCTGGGCAGATGTTGATGGACCCAGCAGGCTGTTCCAGCGGCTGACGGAGGAGCCGATTTAATGAATCCCCCCCCCCCCCCCCCCAGACAGACACAGCACTGTGTTGGCGTCTCTCTCCTAGTAGAGCCTCTTCTATGCCGAGACTGAAATTGCGTTTGGTTCCTGGTTCTATTCTTCTACCAGTGGTCCAATCCACCCAGCCCTATATTTTTCTGAAGTGTTGGGATTAGAGTCTGGTCAGGATCTGGACGTCTCGTCGGATGATAGTTGCGGGGAGAAACGTCCGTTATCTCGCACAGAGGGTCCAGGAGACCTCGGAGCAATTTCCGGCTATCTCACCCTTCCGGACGCCATCTGCGGCTTGTGCCGGCATTTCTCCAACGCGGAGACTCCAATGGAGGCAGCCGGCGCCATTAGCGACAGCCGCCCCGCTGGGGTTTCTCCAGTGCGGGGTCGTTCAATGAGTGTGGTAAACGGGGTGGGGCCCATTTCCAGCAGAGCGGTTTGCTGCTAAACCCTGACTTTTGTGGTTAAGCTGCTCACCCTGCAGTGGCCAAGGGGTACAAATGTTTCCAAACAGACAGGCACACAACCAGCATTCTCCACTCCAGAGAGGATCTGACCATTTCTTACAAGCCGCTGAACTTCAAAGTCGTGACAGAGGTTCAGGGCCTTCAATTGTGATCTTCCAAAGGCGCGGGGGCGGGAGTCTACTTTGGATGCCCCCCCCCGGCGCCTCAGAGGTCCACTCCGGTTAACAGTACATGCACGCGGCTTCCAGTACCCTCAGGGGGTGCCTGTCCGATTTGTCCGAGTCACCCAGGGGGGTGGCATCATCCAGCAGCCTCCCCCCCCCCAACATGTAGGTTCTCAGGTCTGTTTTGCAGGAGGTGAATGAATGTGTAAATAGGCAAATAAAGAGATGAGTCTGAAAGACCTGCCTGGCTCCCGCCGCCCTGCCGCTAACGGCGGTCAGTGAGTGAGCCGCAAACCCTCGGCCGCCTCTCTGTACCTACGTGACTGAATTCCCAGCCTTCGCTTTCCTACCCTCTGCCATGGCATGCGGGTCTGGAACAGGTCCTGTGATCACGGCTTAGGAGAGGAAGAGGTGCAAAAGTTACTGGGTGTTATATTGTGGGGTGCGGATGAAATGTAGGATGCAGGTTATATTTGGGTGAAGTTTAGGGTTTAGGTTATATATGTGTGAAGTTTATGGTGTAGGTGGGTATTAATGTAGGGTATAGGTTATATGTGGATGAAATGTGGGGTGTAGGTTATATGTGAATGAAATGTGGAGTATAGGCTATCTATGGATGAAATGAGGGATGCAGGTAATTTTTGGGTGAAGGTTAGGGTTTAGGTGGGCATTAATGTAGGGTATAGGTTATATGTGGGTTAAATATGGGGTGTAGGTTATATATGGATGAAATGAAGGATGCAGGTTATGTTTGGGTGAAGGTTAGGGTTTAGGTTATATGTATATGAAATCTTAGGTGCAGATTATGTGTAGGTTAAATGTAGGGTGTAGATTTATATGGATGAAATTTAGGGTGTAGGTTGTGTGGGTGACGTTTAGGGTGTAGGTGGGCATTAATATAGGGTATAGGTTATATGTGGGTTAAATGTATGGTGTAGGTTATATGTGGATGAAATGTGGGGTGCAGGTTATATTTGGGTGAAGTTTAGGGTTGAGGTTATATATGTGTGAAGTTTAGGGTGTAGGTGGGCATTAATGTAGGTACATGTATGGTGTAGGTTATATGTGAATGAAGTATAGGGTGGGGGTTACATATGCATGAAGTTTTGGGTGCAGGTTATATCTGGCGAATCATTGTCTGGTCCAGACCCCTTCAGCTTCAGGAGATTTTGCAGCATCTGCTGTGATGTGTGCAAATGTCAGTATGTTATATCTTTAAATAGATATAACATTAACACTATGTCTGACTCTCTGCGCATGCAGCTTAATTTTAGGATTCTTGCGGGTGGAGTTACCTGTTTAAATTTTCCCGGCATGGCGTCCGGCACATTTTGACAGAAAGGCCCGCCGCGTTTGGTAGGAATAGCGTGAGTCGGCAGGCCGGCGGGCCGCACGTCGGTCTGCGAACATCAGAGACGAGGCCTGTGGGCATCCACCCACTCCCGACGGGTGCTCGAGAGTCTGCAGGGGCTGCGCTGGCGTGAAGGACGGAGCTGGGGAAGGGTTGGGGGTGCAGGGGGACAGGCGGGGGCCACACTTTCTGTACAGTAGGAGAATAAACCAGCTTCAGAGCGCCAGTAGCTACTGATTAAATGATATCCCAAGATTGCTGGTGGTTTCCCTCCCTTAATGCTCGTGATCGATGCGACGGCCTGGGCGTTCGTGGAGAAGAGGGCCCTCACGCGGGGTGTGTGCGTGTGCACATGTGGCCGCCCGTGTGTAAAGCTCTGTGTGATCTCTCTAATTGTACTTTAATTACCTCTGTCACCCTGCCTGGATCAGCGTGTCACTGCTCAGGGGAATACATACCACTTCCCATGGGGGGCAAATGGAGGCTTGTGGGAGTTTGGAAGGTGGGTGGGTTAGACCTTCAGCAGAATCTGTCGCTCATCTCATCTACTCTCACAGCTAATCTGCCCCCAAGACCGGGGCACTGTAAATATTAACTCAGCACATTTAAATATGCCCGAGCTGGTATACAGCCCCAGCGAGCCTCATCGCGGTTCAATTACAGCTGTCCCTCAACACTACCCACAATTCCTCAGTGCCTTTATTAATCAGGCATCTTATTGGTTTCCTTATTGTAATCGTAAAGTGGCGTGTATTTTACCTTTTTACATAAAACACAGTGCTGTTGTTACTAGGTGTATTTTGTAACTCATAACAAATGTCTTTGTTTTGTTGTTATTGTTCATTAGATTTAATTGCTTTTAGCTGTAAGGATAATCTGCATATGAGTTCTGAATTTGCATCCACTTAGGGAAAAGTTTTTGTCTTGATTTGTGTGTGTGTGTGTGTGTGTGTGGATTCCTTAGAGACTGTCTCGACATGCTTTTTTTTTGGGTTCTTGGCTTGTGCATAAAAACACAGGCGAGTCTGATGCGCTTGGCCTGCTGTCAGGGGGTTTCAGACAGAAAGGAGAACAGGGACTCTGGCCAATCGCGTGCGCCGATGGGAGGTGTCACATGTCCAACTCGTGGAACTGAGCGCCTAATCACGGGCTAAACTGTCCTCACAATAACTCTTTGCTGTTGGTTATTATATTTGCGCTGAACTTTTTATCACCTGATATCCTATTCGTTGCGGCAGAGGCATGCCTCTCTTTGGGACTTGAACCTGCGACATCCTGGCTATGGACTCGCCTAGCTGCCTAATTTCAGCCTGAGCCCAGCCTTCCAGAAAGCACCTCCCGCATCAGAGTGGTTCAGCCAGCACAGCTGAGCTCTATCTTAATTTGGATCTGCTCCTTGTCGTGTACTGTAAACCTGCTCTCAGTTTCCGTCCTCCCAGCAATGCTCTTACCCCCTCCCCCCACCCTGGAGCTGCCTGGGGGCTGATGGTGTTGATGCCCCCCCCTCCCTCGGTAATCGTGCCTCTCGTCCTAACGCTAATCAAATTGACAGGGAGCTGCCATTGATATCACTTAACACATTGATCAGCAGCAGAGATAGCGGGGCACACCCGCAGACTGTATCTTTTTAGGGACCATTGCTGTGTGACTGTTTGTTCAATAAAGCGTCGGGGGGGACAGGGCTCCCTGCCCCCCCATATGCTGTTCCACCCATTTGCCTGGGTTTTTTATCGCGCCATAAGGGAACCGATTTCTAGGCGCCATTAGCAATTCACAGACAGAACGGGCCACGGCACTCAGCCTCAGCGTAACAAACAGCCCAGCGCCGTGGCAACTCGCGCGCAGGGGCCATTACACGGTGACACGGGCGGCAGTCGCCACGGCAGCAAAAGGTCATCTGTCGCTGTTGGTAAACGAAACTGAATTGTTTTTGTGGGAGCAGTAACTGAACGCAGAGGGATTGGGAGACTCCAGCATGACCAGCCAATCCTGTCGATCGGTGTTCAGGACGTGCCTTTTTGGTGACCCTCGTGTTTGACCCTGTTCAGCAACAAGTGATACACCCCTTACCCCAGAAAAAAGTGCACCACACTGATACACACCAGTGACAGCAGTATTTTATAGTGATGAATGAAACCGGAATACTGCTGATGCCCAAACTGAAGAGACTGTACTAGGAAGGTGGAGTCTTGCCAGTCGTGGCAGTAATGGTGTTTAGAGAGACCCTACACCTGTCCCAGCTCTGTGGTTCCTTCTGAATCCCCCTGACCTGACCCAAGCCGACAGGACTTCCCTAAGCATAGTGGGCCAGAGGAAAAGGCTCGCTTTTTGTGGGACATGTTAGCTAAGCCCCTGACTGTGCGGTCAGCTTGTCCGGCTGTGAATCTCTTTTGGGGCTGCAGAAAGCTCTACTCTCAGCCCGCCCGCGCCCGAAGCGCATGTAAACAAACGGATCCGAATTCGAGCTCCACGCTGCCTATAAGGACCTGGGGGGATTTCTGTGATGTGGGACGGCCCAGCAAGGCTCGGCGAAGCGAACCACATCGCTCCAGGACGGCCCCGAACTTTGTTTTAGTCTTCCTTCTGCTTTTCTGGGGGTGGATGGACGTGGGAAGGAAGCGAAAAAGTTGCTTTCCCTGGACCACAGATGTGAAACCGCTGTTTCGGCAGGATGGGGAAAATGAAAGACAGGCGGTGTGTTAACATTCAGGTCAGACTGAACACCACGATATATACAGGGAGAACAAATCAAAACAAACTTTGCTGGTCACCTGGCTCCACCTCCAGCAATATTCTGTTTCAGTAAGAGGCTACTTAATGCTCCCCTAAGAGTGTTAGTGACATACCACCATTCGGGGGGCATGAATTATGGTACCCTGTCCTCAGCCCTGCCACCATTCATACTGTCTGTCTGCTTCCTTCCAGCCTGCGCCACGCGGTACAGGGTGTCCCCGCTCTGCAGCAGCTTAACGATATGGTCACTAGTCTGCCAGGCATGGGAATTCATAGCGTGTAGCTAAGATACTATCCCCATTCCCAGAGGCCCTTTCTGTTATGTGCTTGAAGAGAGCGTTTAACCAGACTTCAGGAGTGATTGTCCAGCTGTGTATGCCAGGGCCAGTGCCCTGCTGTGTAAATGCGTATGATATTAAACTAGGAGCCTTGCAAGTGACTTTGGGTATGAGGAACTACTGGCAAGCCACGTAATGTAGAATATTGTTAGCGCTTGTTAAATATCTCTGGAATACAATGCCTTCAGTAATTTTAGCACTTACATCTCCAGATAGCGTTCATTAATGTTAGCGCTTGCTAATGTCTTCAGATAGCCTTCATTAACTTTAGCGCTTGCTAACATCTTCAGGTTGCATTCATCAGCGTAAGAACTTGCTAACATCTCCGGATAGCATCCATTAATGTTAGTGCTTGCTAACATTTCCCAGTAGCATTCACTTACATTTGCACTTGCTAAAATCTACAGATAACATTCCTTAGCATTAGCGCTTGCTAACATCTCCAAATAGCCATCATTAACATTAGTGCTTGCTAAAATCTCCAGATTGCCTTCCTTAACGTTAGCGCTTATTACCATCTCCAGCCTTCTCCTGCAGAAAAATCTTCTCCAAAGGTCTCGTGCTAATTTGCCGTGACTACATCCTAAAGGCTGTAGCCCTGATTACTGTCCTTCACTTTCTGCTGAGAGAGGAACGACCCCCCAGACCTCCCGACAAATACAGGCTAGATTACGGCAAGCAGGTGCAAATGTGTCGCTGCATGTTTACTTGGGAACGCCATGCAAGGGTTCTGCGGGGTGTTTCTGTTTTGATGAGAGGCAATATCCAAGCTAATGGGAAACAATAACGTTTATGGCCCGATAGCGACAAACACATTTGGAGTGACAGAAAACGTTAACCTGTGAAGGCAACGGCGGACGACACAATCTAAATTTTGATTTTTGCATACACATATCTTTAGGCCTACGTATAAAAGACGACCAGCACCATCTGCTGCGAGGTGAACGCAGGTTTATTGTCATGTCTTCTTGAAATTTCAGCCACAGGAGGGCTGCCATTTTGATATTTTACCGTTAGATGTCATTTATTCAATGGGCCGGATGCTATTTTCCAGCATGACTGGGAGGGTAGGCAACTCAGGCCGGCACAAAGCCTCGACTCATTGGCCTCTAGCCTCGACTGCGTCGGCAGTGATGTCATCATTCAGCGCGGCCATGTTCGAGGAGCTCAGCCCTCTGACTGGATTAATGGCTGTACTTTTCAGTAACTGTCTCTGCCTGAGTAGACGGTGGAACAGGTGGCATCGGGGCGATGGGGGCCTTTGAACCGTCTTCATCGACCTTCCCAATCTGGATTTATGGATGTATGGTTTTCCAGCTTCACCGTAAATAACCAAAGAGACAAACCGCGGAACTCTCTGGTGTGTGTAGAAGCCGCTTCCTGTCAGTACCACCCTCCCGACCTGATCGCTCTCCCATCGAGCAGCTGAGGCCTTTCCCCCCCCCGAGACCGTGCCATCACCCGATCCTCTCGCTCCACTGCTCTCAGCATAGTGCTGGGGGTCTCACTGATGAGTCCCACCCCCCAGAGAGAAGAGTAACTGGGGCATCGGCTGCCCTCTCTGAGCCTGAGCGGCAGAACACCAGGTGAGGGGTGACCTCATAACCCCGTCCCATTGAAACCCGAACATAAATCTCCCAGCTAATTGCGCTTCCCAGTGCAGGGGGAAAAAAAAAAAAACGAATTCATACACAAATTTAATTACAAGTTTCTATTTGGGAGTCAAAAATAAAGGTTAGAATGGCTTTCATCACCTTCTTCAAAGTGTTCAGAGGGCCATTCTGGAAATTAAAGGGGTGCGGGGTAATTAGAAGGCCGCTTTGGAAATATTAATGGCCTCGGCGTAACGACCGCTACGGTAAGCAGTCTCATTATAAGGTACATGACCAATCAGCACGAGCGTGTCTTTACCCCGTCAGCACATCATGAGTAACATCGCTCTCGTCTGTCGCGCGTAATATGCTTGTCTTTAGCTTAGCTATCAATTTATTCTCCCTCTTATTGCTAACGGCAGCCCTTGGCCTCACGGAAGCTTCTGGCACGCTGTGCTGTGGATCTTGACCAGCCGGATCTGGTTTGTTATATCAAACTGACATAAAAATGGACAGATATTGTTCAGCATTTGAGAACAGAAGCCCTGTAGGCTAACGGCAATGCCAAATGACTCATTAAAAAAAAAATGCCGTACATAGTACGTTTGTGTGCATCGTCAGTAAATATATCCTTTGAGTTTGTTGTGCAAATGTCTATTTAAAAAGCGCCACAATTATGTTAATCGGTATTATCAAACAATAATAATGTCAATCACATTTAATAAATGATTGACAATATTACCATCAAGTATAATGCTAAATGTGATATTGAGATAACTCCATTATTCATGAGATTAGATTTATTACCAATCAGAATGGTAATTACAAGATAATTTCGTACACGATTAAAATGCTTGTCTTCACGGAGTGATGCATGTCTTTGGAGCGCCGTGAAAATCAGTCTGTGAACTGCTGCAATTGTGAAGCATGTTTTTATTTAGTTATTTATTGTATTAATCGCATCGCCTTAGTGACAGTCCTTACTGCGGCACTTAAAAAATACTCATTAGCACTGAAATCCTACTCCCACGGTGAGCCAGTTGATAGATCACCTTCTTTTACCGTTGTATCATTTAAGTGAAGAATAAACCCCTAAACCACACACACGCACGCCAAGATAAGCCAGGACCGTATTCATTATTTTCATTCCTTCACAGTTATTTAGCATCTGGAGCCCGGGTTTTTGCCGGAGGCGATATGGACGCCGCTTTCTGGATCACGTACATGTGCGTGACCCGTGTGGGCGGCGACGGTGCCCGTGTGGGTCAGCGTGTGACATCGCTTCTCTCTCTGTCCCAATAGACGGGCCGGAAGGAGAAGGGCGACCCTCTGAACACCGCCATAGACAAGATGACGAAGAAGACACGGGACCTCCGCAGACAGGTGTGTCCACGTCCTCTGACTAACAGACAGCCTGCTGACTTATACAGATGTAGAATGGGACTATTCTTGCTACAGTAATGTTTGGTATATGCATGCAGTTTAATTCCAGGAACCAGGAGCTACTGGAGATTTCTGAATATTAAAAGGTGGTAGTATTGATAAATTTGCCTTCAAAACCCACATCAGGCTGGATCATCATTCTTTAATATTGCTAACTGGCTTTACCCCTAAGTTTATCCATACTTCACACTGGGATAAACTGGGCAAATGGTTAATCCAGCCTATATAATTTGCTTATACTTTCAATGGGTGTTGGTTACCATATAGAAGAAAGTGCTAGGAACCGCTCTTCCTGAAGACATCTTGTTGGCTTTGCCACGGACTTGAAATTCCTGTTTAGCGGGTGCCCTTAGCATGCTAATATTAGCATGCTATCGGTGTGATTCTTTAATTGATGAGACGATGCATGGTGCTGCTGAGCGGTCGACCTTGAGGAAGTGAAACTGTGAGTCTGTCAAGCTAACGGTATAACGGTATATGTCAAGCTAAAGAGGTAAAGAGGGAACAGCCAGTAGCTGGCTTGAGACTAATCTGATGCTTAATTACACCCCTAATGATGCTGCTTGCTTGGCAAACTTGTTTTCTCACGCTTAAAAATCTCTCATGTCTGAAAATGTAAGTCAAACTTCCTTGACTGCTTTTGTTCTATTATTAATGTGGCAATGTTGTCCGTAGGGCTGGAAATACAGGCGGAGAAGCAATGTAATGTAATGAAATTGAAGTTAACTACAGCTAAACAGCTCCATCTCCCTGGAAGCTCGCGGCTGCATTCACTGGCACTTCTCTCCAGTGTATGTTTACCGGCAGGGCACCATACGCTGAAGAACAGATTACATTGACCCAATGCAGTTAGAGATGAAGACAAACAGCACTGTTACACACATGCACGCAGCTCCAGCTCCCCGAAAGTGCTGGGTAAACTCACATTTGATATTCCTCCAGTGAATACTTTCCACTGTGTTGCTTGGGGTCGGCGCAGCCCTGGTCGTGATTGCCAGCGTGCCTCCCTTTCAGCTTCTGAAGGGTGACATCCGCGAAGGGTGACATCCGCGTGGGGACACGTCCTTTCTGGAAGAACGGACTTGGCCTGTGACGCAGTTCCCGTTAATGGAAGAGCCGACAAACATTCTTCTGTTCTTCGCCCCCGCAGATCGTCGTCGTTCCGTAATCTACTCAAAGCAAACACGGAGTCACAGCGGGCGGCGGCCTGTTTGTCTTCGCAGGTGCCCACCTCTTTTGTTACGCCAAAACCAGAGTCTCGACAGCCTCAAGTTAACCCAACACAGCGCCAGGTCCCTGCAGCTGGTTCGGTTTAGCTTCACGTTTTTCTTTTAACTTTTCTCGGTGTTTCACGGTGTTTCATATTTCAGGCTGCTTAATATGCACAAGATGAAAACTGAGCCATGTGAGGATTTGTGAATGGAACACTGCGAGGGGGGGGTTAATGTAAGAGGCTTGAATTTGAAATAATCGAAGGCGAGGGCTAACATAGATCAATCCCTGCAAGCCACAGCTCCGAGATCCATCACCCCCACCGCTCATGTCGCCCTTGGCGCCCAGCCCTTGTTTCCCCGGCTCCCGTCTGGGGAAGGCGGGCGGGGCCAAGGCAGCTAGTCCAGCATTATTGGGGTATTTTTTTTTGAGCCAAACCAGTATCGGCTCCCTAAGAACGGGAGTTGTCGCGTACTCGCTGTCAGGAATCGCAGAATCTTACCCTGAACTCCCCAGTCGTCACGCCCTATAGGCTCATGTTGTTCCGTGACCTGGCTCCAAAATGTAATAGCAAGATGACGAAAAGTACCGTGTGACATCGGGATGGGAGAAAGGGTGAAATTCAGAGGGCAGAGAAAAGCTGGGGGAGGGAAACAGAAGGTGGCCATCTTGGTGTCAGCACAACAGGGTGTTGGAATGACCAAATCAGGGAGAATTGGGATTCAGGCTGTGGGTATTTGATCTGGGCAAGAGACGACAGAATGCAGTTCTTACATAATCAATCTCATGCACAGGATTCATCGTCACGGATTTCATCACATCTCCAGAGCCGCCACGTTTGACTGGCGTTTGTAAAGCGCTAACCGGACTCGGCATGTGTACTGTTTATGAATTCTAGAGTCGGGGGCCGTTTTAATCCTCTGTCAACGTTTATTTCATTATCTACCGGAGTATAAAATTCAACGAGACGCTTATCGAGCAGGTTCTTGGGTTTTATGGTACTGTAAAGCGGTTAAGAAGGAAATGAAAAGCATTTAATGACCTTGATTTACTCCTCTGCGGACTTAATTTCCCCGGTAATTCGGACCGTCGCTTCGGATCCATTTCCAGGTCAGTGTTTCCGGGCACTTGTGTCATCTTGCGTTCCAGGTCGTTTCGCTTTTAAATAAAGCGCTGATAGCGCACGTCTCCTACAGAGTGCCGTTTAACCACCTGAATGGATGCTGGCATTCATAGCTTTGTAAACACTTTACTTAAAGTCTGTATGCATAACGCATTATAGATACCTTCATAATGCATTATAATGCATTCATAAAGTAT
>JAODLC010000054.1:3969002-3988250 GCA_026781145.1 Hippopotamyrus pictus | reverse complement strand
TATGAATGCATTATAATGCATTATGAAGGTATCTATAATGCGTTATGCATACAGACTTTAAGTAAAGTGTTACCATAGCTTTATTTCAGATACATTTCTTGTTTTTTATATTATTTGAGTTCCTTTACATGTTACATTTCTTTAGTCTGATGCTCTTATTTATGGGAACGTGGTTATCATGGTATAAGTGGACAGTACAATATTATGACAACATTTTTAGACCCCAGATGCAGCTCGGCGACACGAACTGGTCATCTTCCGTTACTGGTGTTGAGGAAACAACCATCTGTGAGAGTTTGCGGGCCCCACCCGTGCCCGTGTGGTTGCTTAATTAAAATTTACGTGCACAATAAATGTCAGTGAACTTATTTACACTTCAGTGCCAAACCTGAAGCTTACTGGAGTCTTACATGGGCTTTAAAAATAGCTGGTTTGTGCTGTAGTAGACCATCTGACAGTGGACGCAATTAAAACATGTGTCATATTAAAATGAAAAAATATTGCATTTAATTTCTTGCCCTGGGAAAATAATTAGAGCCAGTTTGAGTATTTGCAGTCTAGCCCGACTGAACGAAAGTAATTCAAGGGATGAAAATATTCAACAATGGGGACAGGAGGACAGCTGGGTAGATGGAAGTTTCCGGAATTAAAACTTTTGTATCAGTTTTGAAACAGAGCCTGTCAAACTGAATAAAAACATGGCATATATCAGAGCAGCGAAAAATAATCCAAGACCATTGTAGTGACATTGTTGCAATAATTTGCAGTTATTATTGTCATTGTTGGTATTATATACATTTCATATGCTTAAAAAGTGCATAATAAATTTGCAACTGTGAAAAGTGTTATTTGCAAGTGAAGTGTTTCAGTTTAAAATTCACAGGAGGGCTATTGATTTGCACGCATCAAACTGCACGACCGACATTCCCGGCTACGCTGACGAGTGGGAACTTTAATTAAAACACGTGGAGAGAGTCACTCTCGCCTGCTGCTCTGATCTGCGCGTAGGTGCATCGGTTGCGCTGTTTGGCACGATGCTCGGCGTAAACCCATTAACACAAAGACAGAATGATTAACCAGCCAGTCCGCTCTGGGTTTCGTGGGATGCTTTTTTTCAATAATTATTATTATTCTCATTTTTTTTTCCCTGAAGCTCGATGGTTACAAACTATTATCACGCTGGATCTGGGAGACATGGAACATAAAGGCAGATGCTCAAGGGGTGGATCATCACCCGCCGGCTCTCTTTCAAACCGCTGCCCTTCTTCATCTCTGTCACACATGACGCATAATTGTATGTTAATCCAGTGACTAATTTCTAGCTATTTTAATTTGCGTTAATTATTAGGTGTCGGCGTGTTTTCGAAACGATCCCTGCCGTCAGACGCTTCAAGTTTCGTATTTTTTTTTTATTTTATTTTGTTTTTTAGAATGTTGTTTTAGTTTTACCTTAATGTCGCCATTTGTCAGGACTGACCCAGAATTTTGACAAGCTACTCCTCACCAGGCTTCTCACAACTCCTTGAGATTTCTTTTTTGGTTGTGGGGTTGCGGACAGAGGTATAAATGCCCCGTGATGATGACGGGGGTAAGACGTGAGTTAGGAGAGGCATTAAAATAGCTCTTCCAGCAGAAGACGACTAATTGGGAGGAATTGGCTGAAGAGGCTGAGCTAATATCCTTCGGAGTCTTGGCGCGAATGCTCTCCCAAATACGGATCCGCCCCCACACCGGCCCGTCAGGGTCCTCCAGACTGTCGACATAGCCTATGTTCATGCTCGCCTTCGTGTAATGTGTTCATTAACCCCTGGCTTAATTGCGTCAGCTCGTTATCCAAAATGCACATGGAATAGCACATTCCGCTTAGCAGCTTGTGTGTTTTTCTGCTTTCTCCCCACCTCCCTCTCTTTGTGCGACTTCGTTAAGAATAATTAAGGTCAAAGTGGCTCGTGACAACGCTGTGGTGCAGAGGTCTTGAACGTACACCGCTGGACGTGCAGCATCTGTCGCCCCCGGTCCCTTGCTCTACGGCTAGAGGATTTAAAAAATAAAGTGCTACTTTTAGTAAAGTGTAAAGTCAACGTATAAATATTTTAAGAATAAAACTTTGAGTTATGTATTTCCAAAATCATGATAAGGAGGACCAAAGTTTCTGCAAAATATTACTGCAATATGGCTCTCGGAATTGTTATTTTGAACAAGATAAACACAGTAACACTTTACTTAAGGCCATGTTCTTAGTAATTTATAAACACATTCATAACAAATAATAATGCATTCATAAAGCATTATAAAGATGGTTATAAATATTTATCAAAAGACATTATGAAGCTCTCATCTATAATGCACTATAGATACCTTTATAACGCATTATAATAGTTGGTATAAGCATATAGGATGCCTTGTACTGCATTATGAAGCTATCTATAGTGCATTATAGATAAAAGCTTCATAAGGCATTCATAATGCATAATAAACATAGCTGTGATGTGTTATGCCTTTATATAAATAGTTATAGCCGTGCTTTATGAATGTATTATAATGCATTATGAATGTGCTTATAAATTACTAAGAACAAGGCCTTAAGTAAAGTGTTACCGTAAACACTTAAGCCCGAGTTACGCTGGGTGGATGCCATTTTTCCTCGTGTTAGCATTCCGTGAGCATGAGGGGGACAGGTTACCTCCAGGGTCACCCCTTGTGTCAGTTCTAAGTTGGATTGCCCAATCTACCAAACTGATGTCTTTGGCCTGTCTTGATCTGAGGGCCTGGATTCTCTGATTCTCCATGTGCACCTTAACATTACTGTACACCTGCACCCAAACCCACAGGAGATACCTGAAAGCCCCTGGTAAGACAGAGTGCTCGAACGCTGGGCCTTTCCACAGACGCCGACGTCATACTGTGCGGCACCCCCCACCGCTACTACCCGTATGAAGCCGAAAACTGGAATGAGGGGAGATTTCGGAACCACGCTTCCTTATGACATAATAGGATCTCCCTCCATTTAATTGAATGTATTTTCATATATTCATTTCATCCACTTTAAAGCAAACAGATGTCGCAGAGACAGATTTGCCCGGGCGCCCACAGGGCGCCGTGATCTGCCCAAGATGCGTCTGAGCCTGATGTTGACGGTTGATGGGTTTGACGCGCCGTGTCCTGTTAAGAGCCGAGTGGCAGGCAGGTGACAGTATCATCAGACATCTGTTTCTGTATTTCAAGCAGGTGTTTCATTTCATATACTGTAGATAGATAGAAAGAAAGAGAAAGAAAAAAAGAAAAGAAAGAAGTAACATTTCTTTACCCTTAAAATCAAATTTGCAAAATATTTCCTAATCTCATTTTTTGAGATCGGGAAAGTCCATCAATTACCTGCAGGATAATGGTTCTGTCGCCTTCGACTAAGTGCGACGCGCAAACAGACGTGACTGTGTCACTGAGCTGTTTTGTCTGCATAATAATTATTCCCTAATAGTCCTACACTCACGCAGGCTTGTTGCATGAACTCACCATCTGGATTACAATTAGAAAGCTAAATAAGTAAATAAATTAACGAGTGGGAAAAAAAACGGACCTTATTCGCAGATTGGATTGGATGTTGTGAGTGTCTCAAAAGCAATTTAAGAAGAGTCCCCCCTCCCCATCATCTAATCAGCGTTTCTGTTTGGCAAACCGCTATTTGCAGTGGAGGAAAGGGGTTTGGGGAGGATGGTAAGGGAGCGGAGGTAAGTCATATTACGGCGTTTGGGCTGTGCAGATTGCCACGGAGGCTCTTTGGCCTGCACAGCGCTCCAGACGAAACAGCGGCACGTGTGGGTGCTTGAGCAGGCGGGGGATGGCGCCACACTGCGTGCCGCCTGCCTGCTCCTCAACGACTCTGCAGTCTAACTCCAATTAGGTTTGTTCTGGAAAGTTCCGTCTTATTCAAAATGCTTTGTTGTAATTGAGGAAATGGGCCGCGTGCTTTTTTGTAATTGATCGGAGCAGCTAACATAAAAATAAAGTTTGTTAAACTCACAGCATGTAGATTCCTGCAGTAAATTTTGATTTACTTTTGTAAGTTGCTAATAGAGACTGTAAGAAGGTAAACACATAGTGTTACTGTGTATTGTTATATTCAGTTTGTGATGAAATAACTGTCTTCTGAAATCTGGGTCAATAAACTAGTCTGGTAGCCTTTGGTCAGCCATAAAAGGTGATCTCCGCGGTGCGGTTGACTGGCAGGTAATTATTACAGGTTAGGAATGGTTACCCTTCAGTCATTCATTGTTTCCTCATCCTCCTGTCTGTCTGCTTTTTTTCTAGTAGCAACAGGAAAATGTTAACGTAGCGTCTCGTAGTGCGTTAGCGGGAGCTGGAATGCAGCCGCTCCCACGGACGCCGTTGACTCAGACTGCAGCAGGGCGATCGAGCCCCCGCCTCTTGACGACTTGAAACAGCCGCGTGAGACTCGCTCCGGGACGGGACGCCGGACAGAACGGCATGATACGTGGGCCGGTTGGGGACGTCTGTTGGGTACAGGAGCAGGGACAGGCTTGAGAAATTGGAGGGGGGGGGGGGGGGTATAGAATCAGCAAGAGGGAAACGAGATTAAAACAAATGGCAGGTTTTAGGATGGACGAAGACGGGGTTTGGGCTGGGGCAAGATGGAATGTAGAAGCTAGTTTTGTATTACAGGTAGTAAGGCACAGCAAATGAATGGGTTCGTCGCTTGACCCTTCCTCACTGTAGAACGTCCAACCCCTACCCCTTACCTATACTCCCTTGTGGTCATTGTCTGGTGAGTTACGTCTCCTGCGTTGATGAAACACAGCCAGACTGTTGCTCCGCTAACCTCTCATAAACTTCAAAAGGAACCTTTCCCTAGAGACAGGCCAATACCAATTTTAATCCTAGTCTGACCAGTTTGGGCCAAGGCAATGTATCTGTAAATGTAATGTATGTTAATATATGTAAGAATAGCCCATAAATTTTAGGTCAGGTTTGATGAGGGGCCAAGTTTCAGAAACAGCCTCTGCTTCGGGTTCAGTAAACGTTTAGCCTCTTGCTGGCCAATAAAGACGGGTTTGTTTACCATGCGGTTAAACGGGTTTCATGAGGCGATCTCTGTTTGCAGATGGAATACGCTGGTGGTTCTATGCAGGGATGAGTTTTGGTTCTGTTAACTCCCACATTCTCTGCTCCCTTTGCAGCTGCGGAAGGCGGTGATGGATCACATCTCAGACTCCTTCCTGGAGACCAACGTTCCATTGCTGGTCCTCATCGAGGCAGCCAAGAGTGGCAATGAGAAGGAGGTCAAGGAGTACGCCCAGGTGTTCCGCGAGCATGCCAACAAGTTGGTGGAGGTAGGATATTAGCATTGTGATATGAATATCTGTGTTTGAGATGGTATGAGAGGTTTTCCGTCTTCGGGTGCCGAACTATTCTTTGTGTTTATGTTTTTTTTTTTTTTGAACGCTTTCTGGTTTGGCCTTATTTTGGCTGCACCTCCGCCTGAGGTTTCCTGCTCAGTCTAATCGTTTTAAGCTCCTTCTTTACCGTCTCCATCCAGTCGGACTCCCACCCATTTGGCAAATCAGCTCCCCATCCTTTGCCCTTTTGTAGTCTGGTGGTGCCCTCTCCCCAGTCTGGGCCTGCCTCTCGCCTCTGCCTGTGATGAGACATCGCATTTGCTTTGCATTTCATTTGCTAAATGCTTAGCGCTTACCCAAGAGCGATGTGGCAGACAGCTAAAAACGGAGGCAGCGGAGTCGGCCATTCCTGTGCTTTGCGAGCGGTTGAGCGGCTCCAATTGAGCGGCAGCCGCAACGTTCCTGTGGAGTCTCGTGTCATTCTGTAGCGAGTAGCATCACATGGGCGTGGGAGGGTTTGCTTGTGGACTGGGAGCAAAAGCGCTGGCACGTCAGGCAAGACAGGGCTTTGTTCTGCTTTTTAACGAAAACGCGGAGCTCCGAAACCGCGAATCATCGCTGAATAATTAATTTGCATCCTTTGCCGCTTGATCTTTTCAGATTTTGGGATAACCTAAATGTTGTTTATTATGGCGGTGTTGTTTTTGTATGCGTATTCAAAGGGCTTAACCGTTTCATAGATGCGATGAACTTTATTGATCTGAGGGGGAAATTCTGGTGCAGACAGGAGCAAGGTACATAAAGTGCGGACAAATATGCATATATTGCAAGACAAGACAAAATGCAGAGAAAGAACACGTAGTGCAGACAAGTAACTATAGCGAAAACAATTTTAAAATGTACATAGGACACAAACAGATCATTCTAAAAAGGAATGTTAAGAAAACAAATAAATATTAATAATAAATTAATAGAAGGTATGTGTGCAGTCATGTCTGTAGACAGATAGCACGTGAATTATACTTATGGAAAGATCCTGACGCATCTCTGGGGGCGATGGTGTCACATGCCAGGAGGAGATAGCAGGTTCCATGGAAAAAAAATGGAAATCATGGAACATATAGACTCTGTGTACACGTGCATTCAGGGGGACCCTTCATCTCAAAATATCCTGGCTCGGGAGTGCCGATTTATTGGCGGTATAGTGGGAGAGCCTCCAGTGAAGTTATGATACGATTTTTATGACATGATTTCACGATCCCTGCAAGAGCAGCAGCCAATTTGGCTGGAGGTCAGTAGCACCTCATGGGTCAAGAAAACCCATATTTGGCCAGGGAACCGGTGGGGGTGCCATTTCTGGGGCTTCTGAGCAGTCCTTTGGGTCGCTGAGGCAGGGCAGGGTCTAGGACGGTGACCGCCGCGGGGCCGTGCTCCGTTGTTCCTACCCTACGCGTGAATGGGCTCACTGCCCTGCCCTGGTTCTCCCGGACCTGCAAGCACACTCGGGTCAAGATGACTTTGCTCGGTTTGTTTGTCCCACTCTCCGGACCCCGGATTTCCGGCCTCTCTTGCGCTGGCCGCTGCGGCGGGCTTCTTGAGCAGGTCCGCAGGTTTTCTCTTTCGACTCTCTTTATTGCCGCCTGATGGGGGTGAGGAAGCCGCTAATTACCAAAGAGATTACTTTATAGGCTTGGAGAAGATAGCCAGGCAGAAAATCAACGCGCCGGCCACCGTACCGCTCAGGAGGAAAATATTTACGGCGCCATCCGGATGACCTTAATTAGCGGAAGTTGGATTGGAACTGCAGGCTCCCGCATGCCATCCGGATATCCATCATCTGCCTATGATATCCCATAAAAGGACAGCCCCTCGGCAACGCGGCCCTTCTCCAAATACTCCTCGTCACGCTTCTGACATTGAGCTGTTCCTCCCAGCGGCTCTGCTCTGGGGAGACGTTAGGAATAGCTTCCTGTCTTGAAGGAAATTCAGGGCTACCGACACTGCCTTGGAACCTCTCGGAGTAGTGGCTCTTCAGACAGGTGTTCCAGCCACGCTTTTGTCTTTTATTCCTCATTGAACAGTTTAGTTGTCATTGTCTTATTAATTAAATGTGTTTTGTATAAACTCCAGAGGGACTTTGAAAAGGTTCATATCAGGCAGGAGACTCTGAAATGTGTTATAACAGTTTGGCAGTGACGTTCGGCAAAAAAATTCTCCTGTGTTTTTTAAACTACACTTTTCATCGGACTTAACAGACACTGTTTTTTTCGTTTGCATGTTTTCATTGCATTCAGTAGTCTTCTTATTCTGGAATACCTTTCACGTCTATGTTTCTCCTCATCTTTGGGGCCTGTCTGCCCCCAGATGCTGTGAATAAATGGCCCCACCCCCATGGCTCCTAATGATAATCTCAAAAACTTGAATTCCAAACGTTGCATTTTAAACTATTAGAGAAAATTATTTGGTGGAAACGTCAGGGCAATTTTCCTGGAAATTATTTTAAGAGAAAACAGCATGCCCGGCACAAATGATCAGTTTTTAATTCTGTATTAGTAGGTGTCCCACAGAGCTCTGTTTCCGGGTTCCTATTTTCTGTCCTTTTTTCTTCCCTGGGGTGTAAGGCGTTTATTTTCTGCCAATTTTCTAGGGAAATCAAAGTCCTGCAGGTTCTGTGGAGTTAGTCGTTAGTATTGGGCCAGTCTTAGAGTAACGCTCCAGACTTTCTCTGCATCTTGGTGGGAAGGAAAATGTTGCTAACGGAGACAGATCCTCAAAGAAAATAAGGAGAGACGTTTGGCTGGCATTTTGCGTCTGGTCTGCGTTTTCGAAGGGCTTTAAAGCAATTCTTGTGGAATGGCAGGGCGGGTTGGGGGGGGGGGGGTTCTGTTCGTCCACCACCTGCTCTCACTTTGATTCAGTTATCAGTCCCGAAATAAGTGTCGACACTTGTGAAATTTTGATTGATGTCTCTAGCTGACGCCTAAACAAGTTACACAAATAAGTCAATTTATTCTTCTGAAATGCCACCTTACAGCTTATGAAAAAGAAACTTGCATCTGTTCATTAATAAACTATAATATATAACAGTGGCAATGAGCTTACTCAGAATTGTACTCTGGATGAAAAAACTAATAAAATAAATACACTAAATAAATACTGCCAATGCTTATGCTGGAGCACTAGCGATTTGTACATAACGGATATCGACCTGGCCTTCGGGCTGGCTGACAGTGGCCCAGGCGGGGCAGTAAATATCTCCCTGTGGTGAGTGCATTACGGAGTGTTCTGGAACATGGGCGATGGATGGATTGCTGTTGGAACAAGTCTATTTGTAATGACCCAGACCTCTGAGCTGACTGGTCCCTTCTCACCAGAGTTATGAGTCTCCGAGGAAATCGCATGTGCTGGAGGTTTTGGAGGGGGAGGGGCTTTGATACATTATGTCCCCTCACCCCAAAGGACGGTTTTAGTTCTTGTTATGCTAACCGGAATAATCAGAAGCATGTCACAGGCAGCAGTGACCTTTGAAGTGGGGTTTTATTTTTATCCATGCTAATGGGTACGTTGGAAAAGCGCAGAGATAACGTTTTTTCGGACACGTAGACGCATCTTTCACGGAGACGTCAGAGAGCTCTGGGCGGGAGCCCTCTCATCTAGGAGATGTGTGTGACGGTGCTTTATGGTGATTGCTGTGTGATGTAGCACAGGTGGATCGATACAGCTTAGGATCTGCTAATAATTTGTGTGTCAAGCGAGCCGGAGATGTCTTCTGGTGTTTTATTTTTCGAACACTGGGTAAAAAAATAATACGTTGCCTAATTTCATATAAACTTACGAAAGACGATCGGCTATCAAGGACTCGACAATCCGAGATGATGATGAAGATCAGTTTAGCGGACAAGCTGACATTGCTGACTAGACTGAGACTTTGAGGACCTGCCCATTCCCACAGTCCATCTTAAGCCCTTTATCATCCAGTATGCTGACGGTTAGCCGTTAAAGCCCGATCTGTGTACTCTGAGCGAGGCCTGTTCAGCCATGTTTACTGAGGCTGCCGCTTCGACACCTGCTGCCGGAGCGTGATCCGGCACTCCCCCAAGGCATTATGGGAAGCACTGTTCCTTTTATGGAAGACCCCTTTCTGTTGCCGCAGTACTTTTTTTTTGGCAGCAGGTGGCAGGGTGGTCAGAACACGAGAACAGTGCTACTTATTTGACAGGCTGCTTCTGAAATAGCCATGTGTGAGAATGACAGGGAAAAAGAGATGCGTAGCGTCCTCTTTGAGAGCTCGTCCGTTTTCCCGGCATGCTCAACGGCACAGCTCCAGTCCGCGGTCTCCGTGGTTATTTTTTACATTATATATGACCAGGGAGGTCTGAAGTGGTGTCTGGCTATGGGGATGATGTCCCGTAGCAATCGGCGGTGGCGGTACTGCAAATGGAGCCGTTGATCAAGCGGGAATCGAATGAATGTCAGTTGTGCAAAGGCCCTCAGGTAATCTGCTGGATAATCAAGTGGGGGGGGGGCTGTTTTGGGAGTGCGGGTCGGCGTTAGTGGGCCGTCCTTTTAACGTGACACCGTCCCTTATGACTTTCCGGAGCGTCCACAGGAGAAGCGGCAGGTCACAGTGATTTTCCTCGCGTCGGGATGCGCGGAGCCGGAGGAGGCCGCCGCGCGCCTTCCGCCCCCGCGTCGCTGCGTAATTAAACACGGCCAGGGATCGGCGTGTGACGGCGGCATCATGCATGGGCCTCACAACCTGGGGGACCGGGTGCGGGAAAAGTGTGGAGCGTCTTTAAGATTGCGGTGATGAACAATCGCGAAAAAAATTCCTACAAATAATCTCAGTCAAAACTTTATTTAATAAAAGCCTGATTTATATCCTGGTCCTTTTGTTTGTATGCGTTCCGTGGGCCGTGGAGTACCAGCGACTTACCTCTTGTGGCCACTGGAGGCGCTCTTCTCCATGGTTTTGGTGGAACTGCCCCCAACACCAGAAGGTGGGGGCGGGAGGGGGGGGGGGGTTGTGTTTCTGACACCGCAGTTTGTGGGTTTTATCTAGTGGGGCAGAGTCACTCAAGCGCAGAGGCAAATCCAGGGCGCCCCTACAGGCCCAGTGACAGGCAGGCCCGGGCGGCGTCGCACTGTAGGAATCCCTGCCATGTTCCTCAGATAGCGTGCTAAGTGGATTATGGGAGATTAAGTGAGACAAAGGGGCGGGGGGAGGCTGACACAGCTCCGTGGCCCCGGGCGCCAAGCCCCCCAACAGGCCCCCTTTGCTGTGTAACACCGTACGCACTCTGCTCGTTCAAACTCATTACGCCACACGTCTGCGGAATTAGCCCTAAAGGTACTGCCATGTTTTATTTTTCTCCTCATTGTTTTGGAACTGTGAGTTTAATTTCTGCGCTTGGCATCTTTCACTTCCTCACGCAGACTCTTACAGCGGTTTGGTTAGAAGTGTTCTGCTTTTTTGCCTAAAACTCACATTTGTACGATGAGAAACGTTTAGCGGCCCAAAAGCTAGAACCTAGCTTACAATTTTTACTCTGATACTAATTAGACAGCGTAATAAACACTCAAATGGAATATGGATGCGGATTCTTGATTATTGGTTAATCACTAATTACTCTTCTGTAGTCTGATATTAGTCTCCTCTCAATCAGCAAAGCTGATTTAAAAATGCAGTTTGTCCCTAATCAGCATCCATACTGTACTCCCAAGGTCCACGTTATAAAAGGGCATCACAGTTGGGTTTTATGGTCATATAACCCTGAACCAAAAAAGTATCCCAATATATCAGTATTATTCAGTGACTTGCTAGTTTTGAAAGTGCAGTTTTTCTAAGAATCTGGGTTCTGCATGTCATGAATTGCTTATTTAAGAGCCCTCTAAAAGCTATGGGTTCTCTTACAATGACACCAGACCGAGAAGCGGAACACAACGAAAAAGCTGCCAGCCGGGGCGGAAATACAGTGCCAAACTCCCCCGCTGTTCCCTTCCAGACCTGCAGGGGGCGCTCCTCCAGCATTCCTACCCCTGTGCGCCTCCGCTGCTGCTCTGGACGCTGCCTGGAGCAGGAGGCCTCACCTCTGCCTCACCGTGGATTTCCTGCTGGCATCACCAGGGTGTTTTCTTTGACAGGAGGAACAGAACATCCATTAATTTCCCACACTGCTTATCCTGTAGAGCATCGCAGTATGCCTGGAGCCTGTCGTAGGGAGTACGGGGTTCCATGGCTTTGCAGGACACACACAAGCGGGGCACAGGTTTGGGACATCAGCCTGCCTGACCATTTCCTTGTAGATTGTGGGAGGAAACTGGAATACCTGGAAAAAGGATGTGCAGAGCTCACATACACATAGCCAGGGGCGAGAATCGAACCCCAGACCCTTCAATGCAGCCCAGTGAGCCACCGTGCCGAAGAGGAAAATAATATTCATAATTAAAAATAATTTAATATGTTTCAATTCTTTCCATTATATGGGCACAACTCTCCATTATAGGGGCTGCTTTAGTTAAGTCTCCATATTTAACTAGCGGTGAGGTCATTCAGTGGCTGCGGAAGATTAGCCAATAGTAGTGATTTATGTGCTACTGACCCCGCCTCTCAGGTGTAAAACCTTCGGTCTTCCTGCGTGTTTGGTTCTGTCGGTTCTGTTACTTGGTTAAAAATATTGAATGGAAAATTAATCTGCTTCCCAAGCCTCATTAAAATCTCACCAGTGGATTTATGGCAAGCCCGCCGTCTGCGTCCTGCCCCCCTCCCACGTGTGAACGATAGAAATGAAGTCATCAGAGCTGGAGGAGAGGCCGTCTGCATCCCGGCTGCCGCTGGAGGTGAACCCAGGTGCCGGAGGCTGTTCCGGGGTCAGTGTGGGGTTGGCTTGAAGCAGGCGGCAGTCCAAGGGAGCTCCCGGGGGCTGGGGTCTAACCCCTCCCCCCCGAGCCCTTGTGGCCGCCTGTGTGTTTTTAAGTGTCATCGGTTTAGGTCCAGACTGGGCGGAGCCGTTGTCCTGTTAAAAAACATGACCCACTTATTCCGTGCCACTTTTGAAATCCCGCGTACACGGATCGTACCACTCGCAGTGTGCTCCGGGTGGCCGCGTGGCGCAGCACGTTTATTTATCACGAGAGCCCCGTGTCAGTGATTAAGCTCACCTTACGTCCAGTAAGTGGTGCCCGTGGGTCCCAGTTTAGCGTGCGCGACCTGTAGCAAGGCTGCAGCACGTCTCCGACACCCCCGAAGTAACGGCGGCGTGGAGAGTCTCCCGCTGCTCTCGCCCCTCACACTCTCTACTCCTTGCCCATATTCGACCCCGTGCTAATTCGTACGCTGGGCCGTGTTAACGCCCCGTATAGAATGTTAGCCATTCTCGGTCAGGTGCTGAGTCGCCTAGCTCAGCGAGTAATTGTACTCTGGACTCGTTTGTGCAGCTGAGTATTTTAGTGAAGCGACTCGCATTTAGCGTTGTGCTCAGGGGTACGAGAGAGAACTCCGACGGTGCGATGGCATGGGAGTAGTAGCACTGTTGGGGTATTTAAGAAGTACGGATTAGCTCTCTTTAGCAAAACAGCAGATGATTCCAAGGGTGTGGTGATTTGAATTTGGAATTTATTCAGAAAGCAGGCGTGTCACTGTGGTCCTGTCCTGTTCCTTGGTCATGAAGCTGAAGTTAGGGGTGGTATTAGGGCTAGGGCTGGAGTTTGGGTCAGAGTAAGGGTTAGAGCTAAGGTTAGGGTGAGGGGTGGGGGATACGGGAAAAATATCGCAATTTGTTTAAGGCGGGACCACGATCCATGATCGTATCGCAATTCTTTTTCATGTTGGTTCAGGCTATTTTGCAAATTACTGAACAGTGCAATCAAACCAATTCCCTTATTTTTTTTAAAAAATGTAGCTCTATAAGATAACAAAAAGAAAAAAAATAACAGTATACTCCTTTGATTGTTTTCTTTTGAGGTGGTTAAAGAGATTTGCTGTGTATGAGCCATAGAACTGCAGCTGATGGAATATGCACACTGTAGTGAGATACTAACAATCTCTCTGTAAAGGCAGACGATTTAAAACCTTCAAATCACGCAGCCCTAGTTAGGGTTTGAGTTAGGGTTCAAGCTGGGGTTTGGGGGTAACTTTGGAATCCATGCTCTTGTACCTTTTGATGCTTCTGGAATTTTTTTTCTTCCATACTTGTGGGTTTTGCCTTACGTGTTCCAGTGCGAAAAAGTGTTTTTCGAGAATTACATTATTTGTTACAGTAACACAAACTACTTTTGTAGTGTTACATGCGTCCTTCAGGATTTCAACCGATTTTACCTCCTCTGTTTGCCGCCATCCTCTCATCGGCCCAGAGAAAATTAGCTCCTTCAGAGGTCTGCAGCAGCTTCCTGGGCTTCCGCAAAGCCTGTGTGTGTACCACCCCCCCAGTCAGGTACCGCCCCAACCCACCTCCACCCACTCTCCACACCACCCTTGAAACCACGGCTGATCATAAGGTGTTTGATCGTTATCTAAAGGCTACAGTATATAACCCAATGTTTGATAGTCTTCCCAAAGTCCACGGAGATAAAAGTCTTCAGCTGTGTGTGGTGAATATTAAGACCGTGGCAAATGACCCTCTGGGTCGGGTGATTACACTGATTTCAGATTTTAGAAGTTCAGTTTATTTATGTTTGTCTCAAACTCCCTTCAGTAATTTTTTACTGTGCATTGGCTCATATTCTGAGCATTTGTATGATTTATTGTGTCGATAGATGGGATTTTTTTTTTGTTTGCACATTTTATTTTCTTCACTTTCATCCCAGATGTCAAATAATTTAGCCTGGCGCCAAAGTCCCTTGTGAAATGGGGGAAAAAAAATGACAAATTGGCCAGCAATACTCTTAGAAAAAAGTGTTTAGGGCTTGACGATACTGGTTGCTTGGGACATCAGAAAATGTAACTGAATATATAAATAAATCAGTATTAATTGTTTCCCAGAAGGTTGCCTTTCCAGAAGAGTTGTGTGGTCCGACTATATTACCTGAGCTAAACAGATTAAACATGGTGGATGAAAGATTCGATGTAATGTGTGCGTGGTACGAATATGTTTCTCTCAGGGTGGGTATAAAAATGAATAGTATGCGTGCACACGGCGGCCCATCAGTAACCATACACACGTTGCTGACCGCGGCGTGGTCGCGAGAGAAACCCGGGTGGCGGTCTAGCGCCTGACTCCCAGCAGTGCGTTAAATGGGTAACAACGCGCCGATCCCTCATCACCCTAATCCACTTACGTGCGTTTCTGCGGTCATGTTCGGCTTCTTGTACTGTGTGTCACTTAGCTGCAACGAAATTGGCAGGAGGATCAGCACAGAGAAACCTGAGCTGTAGCTGGACTTAAATGTGAGATTTTTCCGAGTTTAGAAGGGCTTGGAGTGGGGGGTGGGCGGTTATTTCGTGTCTTTAAAGCGGTTTGACTTACTGACATAGCCTAAATCTAATCATCAGAAAGCTTTAGAGGTGAAGTGGGCTGTCGTTGTCTAGTTAAATCCCCTGGAAATTAGTCCATTAATCAGCCCCCGATTCATTTCCCGTTTTTTTTAATATAAGGGGGTGATTTGCACTTGGGGTGGACGAGGTAGAAAGGAGGAGAGAATGGCGCACAGACCATAAGAATATCCATCAATTCTCATTACTGGGAAGAGATCATCTCTCCTAATTAGGGCCGGGCTTTTTACCGGGGTGCGGGTACGGGATTTAACAAGGCGACGGTGGCTGGGAGGCTCCTTGATTAATTAGCCCGGTGGCACAGTGCTGAGGAGTGGTGATTCTGCGGGAGATAGCTTATTAAATGTGAGGAGTAATTTATCCCGTGGTCAAGTCACCTGAAAGTACCACAGCTGCTCCCAGGTTGGAAACGTAACAGCGTCGCCAGAATTTGCCCCCTCGCCTTAATATTTCAGGGGTATTTGTCCTCCCCCTGCCCTCCTCTCCTGTGCCTCCCCTCCACCCACGAAGACTTTGTCATTGCAGAGAGATCACTCTTCGTTAAGTGGGGGCCCTCGAAGGGACAGGCAGGCTGAGAAATGTCAGACTCTGTGCTGCCTGCCGTAAGTCCACGGCTGTTGCCTAGCCAGCGTCCTGCCCGCTTGACAGTTGGTCTTTTCCCCGTTAAAGCATCACGCTGGGCTGTCAGTTCCTTGTCGTCATCCATCTTCCCAAAGACCCCCTCTGTCCCCGAATTAACTGTAAACTGGATGCCACTCAGTAGAAACCAGGGCGTTTGCCTCGAAAGCTTATAACGTCACTTTGATGAGGAACGAAAAGTCAGTCAGGTTCTGGATCCTGTCATCTGTGTTACGTTTTTTTAGTGACGTACAGCTGACAGAACTGGATCCACCAGTCCCAGGAGCAGTTTGCGTTAAGAGCTTCAACGGTGACATGAGTCTGCAGATTCAGGGATTTGAACTAGTGACCTTCTGCCCAGAGCAACAGCAACCTATCCTACTGAGCCAGACATCGCCCCACAACCCTGCTCAGAACAGATGTCATTCAAAATGGCCACTAACCATTGGTGGTTAGTTCAGGTTCAGAGATTGAAAAGCCAGACCGAGATTTGGTTTCAACCAACCAGTTGAGTATAAAGAGTCACAGTGACAGAGTACTCAGCTGGCCGGTTTAAACAAAATCTTGGTCTGGACCTGGACTACCCACCTCTGTTGCCAATAGACTCAAGCTTTCCGTACAGATTATCGAACGTGATGAGCTTGGAGCCATGAACACACGTGATTACGATGCAGTAACCCCCTGGCCTCATGTATCTTCTGTCACCCATGGCTGGGTTCTATGATCCACAGCCCCCCCCCCCCAATCTCCCACTCCACAGCAACAGCGGCTAAAAGCTGCCGGGATCAAAGGGCGGTGTTTACACATCCCCCCGACATATGCTGCTCTGCTGGTGAATGAATGATAATATTCCCCCCAAATTGAGCTCTGGATGTGGTGTTTTAGATGTGGCCCATTATGTCTGATATATTGGCCGTATCAACTGGAACAGATGTGAATTTCTTCATGATTGATGGACCAGGACGAGCCCACTTGCGCTGGCCTGAAAAGAGCCACACTTTACCCCCTATGTTTTTTTTTTGTCTCTTGCGGTAATTGGCAGCATTGACCCCCCCACCCCGAGTGAAACACCGACCCTTTTTCTCGCCGATCATGGCATCCACAGCATCGCGCTGAGACAATGGAGGTATGCACTCATGTAAACAGCCGAGTTATTTCCGCATCCTGCTGCTAGTTCCATAGTTCCCTGGATGACTAATCGAACTAGTGTTCCTCCCAAGGACACTAATTTAGCACTGCAGCCTTAAAGCCCACCCCCTCGCACAGATGCTTAAGACAGACAGCACCGACAGCCAACAGGATAGGCCACTCATACCTCGTGTTCCTTTAATTAGCTGGCTTAATATAAAATGTACGGCTCTCCTTATGATGAACAAGAGCCTTTTCCTGTGAGTAACTGTCCTGGCGTGTTAGGCAGGAAGACTTGCTGTATAGAAGGAGAGTTCTAGGGCCTCGCATTCCCTTATACCAGGCAGAAGCGTCTCGATCAGTGACATTTCCAAGGTGGTTGGAGGTGTGGGGGTGGTGGCCAGCCTGTGGCGCTGAGGCTCTTTCGCTCTGCTTGGTGCAGAACTTAGACCAAACTGCATTGTATGGGCGGAGCATCATGTCCCCTTATGACCACAGGGGGGCGCTGTGGAGTACCCGTGTTTTTCTGATCTGTTTTCTCTTCAAGGAATCCGGAATCTGGGATGTATGCTTTTGTAGTCTGTCCCAGACGGGGTAGCACCCTGGGCCGGATGTCAGTGCATTAGTACAAAATCCCCCCCCCCCTACCGTACAGTAGGAAAGAGCCAGAACTGCTCACCTTCACCTAACTGGCTGACAGCCTACTTAATGTAAACCTCTTACATCAGCTTTGGGGGATGCTCTGAGTGCAGGAACACCTACGTTTGGCCTCCGCTGGCACTTAAATATGCCTCTTTTTATTTTTTTTTTCTACAGCGCACATGTGGATTCCTTTGAAATAGTCATTTATTCACACCCATGCAGTGCAGGTACGCTGGGGGCCAGAGCACTGGTCTATTAGCCATGGTTACACATGCAGGGTGATTCTTTAAAAGACAGAAGGCTTTAGCAACATCTTTATATATATGTGTCGGTTATTCAGAGAGACACAAGCAGAGTCAATAGGTAGCTTAGGATATTATCCAGAGTATCATTCTGTGGATGTCAGTATGGATATACATACTGCTTCTGTAAATGGGTGAAAACGCTGTGAAAATAGTGTGAGATTCCTCTTCAGGGTCGTGATGGCAGAGTCACACCCCAGTGACTCAGGTGGACCCGCTGTGGGTGAACATGCCAGCGTTCTGCTGGAACGGCGACACGGTGCCGTCCAGGGGCCCAAAAGGCCTGTCTGTCACATCTGCCGGCCGGCCAGCAGAATTCCCCATTTTTCCGCCGTCCGTCGGGAAGTTCCCGCCGGCTGACGCTCATCTAAACCAGCCTCGCCGATGTTAATCGCATGTAATCCACTCTCAAGGTGAAGATGTGTGTTCGGCACATCGGATTTATGTCTCATTAATCTACCTTAAATAGAAAGGGGGGGGGGGGTGTAGAGTTGCCTGGTCGTCATGGTGACCGGCCTGGCCGACCACGCTGCCCCGCTGGGCGCCCAGGAAGTCGGGGGAGTGTGTGTGCAGAATCGGCAGCGTGGCCCGTCTCGCCCGTCGCATTATTAGATTAATGGTCCCACTGAGTTATCAGTCCGCTTCCAGGGAGCCACAGATGACTCAGCCTCCATCGATATGATTTTGCAATTTTGCTGGCCGCCCACGCCGCATCCCTGCGTCGCCCGCTTCTCCAGTCCGCTATTTGTTTTTTGGCGCTCCTTTCCGCACACCGTAGCTGCCAGGGGCGGGCCACAGCGACGTCCCATCATAGACGACATCAGAAAGGCATTTCCGTGGACGGCTACACTAACGTGCAGCACTGTTCCGCTGCCTGGGCCCCCTTAGCCGGCACCTGGGTTTCCGTCCCGTGGCTGTGCGCCCCCCCTACCCCCCGGCCGTCTCCATCGGCGGTGGCGGCAGTTAAGCATTTTTACGCTCGTAATTTAAATGCAGCGCATTTCCCCGTGAACGAGGTAGACTAAGCAGATGAGCCTAGCGCATTAGCTAGCGTGATGCGGGGGAGTTTAGCCCGAGGCGAGGAACATGAATAGGCTGTATATGAAATGTAAATAAATGTGAAATACAAAGAAGCAGACAAATAATACTGATATGACAGTAGTCTCCATTATAATGATTACCGAGAAGGACAGCTGCATCTAAAGGCCACATTCACACTCCATGACTCTGGTCCTGATTTTATTTGCCAAGGAAGGTCAGCAGGGTACAGAAATATCAGAAGTGAATTCTGGTCTTTTTGATCACCGAATTCCATCCCTTCTGGCCAAAAGGTCTCGACCCGAGCAGACACTGCTGACCAGGAAGCTCCCCCCCCCCCCCCCCACCAGCCTGCAAAAGGAAGCGAGATGCGGGAGGTGTCCCGGCGACACAAACGGCGTGAAGACAGCGGGTATGCACGGAGCAACGCTGTGCCTGAGATTCCTGGCTGCGTTTAACCTTTACTGACTTATGCTCTTTCTAGAAATAAATCAAGTTTCGTCCGTCGGGGGTGGGGTGGGGGGGGGGGCTCTCCTCTGAGGCTGCCATTTCCTCCCACCCGTAATTTCTTGTTTGTTCATCGCTGATCCGTTACCCCCCCCCCCCCACTGCGTCCTGTTGATTTCCCATGAACGCCCTCCGTCGCTCTATGCCGCTGGGCGGGGGGGGGGGGCGG
>JAODLC010000054.1:3937535-3953252 GCA_026781145.1 Hippopotamyrus pictus | reverse complement strand
CATGCCCCCCCACTACCCACCACCCCAGGATGATACTTGCAGCATCGTGCGATGCATTGCAATCGTCCAACACTCACAGACATTCCTCCAAAGCAAACCTGGAGCATCTCAAAAGGATTTGCCCTGGCAGACATAAGGAATAGCTCAGGCTCTCTCTAACGACCCCGCTGCTGGGGCGGAACCGAGCAGGCAAACCCGGAGACCCTCGCGTGGCAGATCGCGGGGTCCGTACCGCACCTGTTCCAGCCAGGAGGTCCTGCCTTAATATCTTATGGGTCACTGCGTATGACAAAGCTACTGATAACTGTCTTGTTTTCTTTGATCTAAGTATTTAAATTTGAGTAAATACCCGTTGAAATATTAACCTACACTGATATAGTTTAGAGAAAGCTCTTTGCGGTGAAGGTCACCAGATAACCGTTTTACGGGGTCTGTGAAATCCTGTTAAATAAATTTATCATACCTGTCTAAGTGAGAACTTGGGTGGCAGAGCATGAGGTATCCCCGCCATGTTTGCTGGCAGTCCCTCTGGCTATAGTCGGTCTGTCTGGAACAGGGCAGATCAGTATTCACAGTACCCACTAGACACGGACCAGGAAACGGTTTGCATTACAGTTAGTAATTTCTAATTGGTTGCCTGATTTGAATGTTAATCAATCAGGTGACAGTAACCTTTGACATAAGATCTTCCCTAAGTGACTTAGAATGTCATTGGTTGTTCTGTAGATAATCAGAGGGGTAATATTCTAGCCGGCTTGGGAATTAATAATTAAGGGTTTGTTTTTGGTATGATTGTTATAACTGGTCTATAACGGATCTCCACTATCACTACAACAGTGTTTTTGCGATTTGATGGCAAACAGCAATACCTATTTTAAGCTTCTTTGATGTCCTCATATTTGTCTGAATAATACTGTTTTAAAAATGTTATTAAGTATTGAATAACGCTTGAATTCCCTGGAGATTCTCCCACGACTAAGCTGAAAATTCCACGCTGCGCTGCTCCTGTCATTCTGGACGAGTAAAGAAGTATTTAGTCAGCGTTTCTCGATAGTGTTGGAAACAGCAGGGAGGCCAAAATCAAACCATCTCCGTCAAAGGTCCGTGTCCTGAATTCAACGGAAAAGATCCTCTCTTTTTAATTTTTTTTATTTATTATTTTAAACAAGCTGAGCCAAGGGAGTATTACGAAATCTCAGTATTTATTTTTTTAGGAGTTACCTGTTAAGAGATTTATGAACATGAGATTATTTGAACAATGCACCCCGCATCCTCTCATTTGTTTTCGGTGAAGTTCATCAAATCTAGGTCACGGTGATTCAGAGTTTATTCCAGGAAGCAGGGGAGGTGCAGCGACAGGGCACCAGTCCATCACCGGGGACTCGTATAAACGTTCATTCGTACACAGTGGGGAACAGAGAACCCTTCATTCATTTCCTCTGTGACGAAAGGGGAAGAAGTTCCACAGAAACATACCTTTGTTGTCTTGCCCTTCATCGGTCTCCATAGTTCTACCCCCCCCCCAAAATCCATAATCCATCTTATGTTGTTGATGTCATGTGATGCATTTGACTATAATATTGTCATTGCCCCATAATGTCCATAACGTGAAACAGGACACATCATAACAGACTCTGCTGGCTTCTAGATCACAGGGACTCTCTGAATGTTACCGAACCGTTTTACATGGCGTGACGATATCGGCCAGGGACCCTGTTTTTAAAAGTCAAAGTGTGAAACGATCGGGAAGAAGGTCAAAAGTGCTTTTTGTTTGTGTAAGAGGAATCTAATACTCGGTATGGATAAAACCGGCCCGCTAATCTCTGAAGGGTTGCACAGAGTGAAGCCAGCCACGTTGAAACTGATAAACAGCGATTCCGGTAATATCGGCAGGGTGGGGGCACGGCGTGACGCGTTGCGTTTGTTTCCCCCCCCCCCCCAGGGAAATGCCCTTCCAAGATAAAGAGAAGCCTGAGCGGAGAAGCGTAAACCTTGGATGGCTCTCGCCCACAGATGGGAAACATCTGCTCCGTTCACTGACCTCATTCCTCCGGCGGTGACTCATCCAGGTTGCCTAGCGAGGAAGGAGAGGCGGGCTGCCTCTAACGTGTCCCGCTCGTCCAGAGTGCAGCCACAGCGTCCAGCTGTGATGAGAAGCCATTTTACCTGTCCTGTGATTTGGCTCTGCGCTGAGGTGCAGCCAGCATGGGGTCTAGTGAGGGGGAGACAGCCCACAGTCCATATCCGGCCGTCTAGTCGGCCATAGATCTGTAATAGGCTAATTTGATTTGGTCTGTATTGAACTGCCACAGGGGTCCGATCACCAGCTCTAAAGAACTACCCGGGGGAAACCCGCCTTCCCCAATCGGCAAAAATTACAGAGGGACACCCCACCCAATGTAACAGTCAACGGCGAAACCTTGTGGTCGGAAAGACTGACGATCCCTGGGCTAGTGGACATGTGACGGCCAATTAAAAAAATTGAAGGTAACACTGTCTGTGAATGCCACGTCTATAGGAATCTATGAACACCGTCAAAATGCACCATTATGTCTATAGTGCATTATAGATGAGAGCTTCATTGGAGCTTATGAAGTATTATAATCACTATAATGTTTTGTGACTGTCAATAGGCGATGCTGTAAGGCTTTATTCATTCTTATACCAACCATTATCATGCATTATGAAGGTATCTTTAATCCATTACAGATGACAGCTTCAAGTAAAGTGTTACTGAAGTAAACACATAAAGAGTATGTCTGGCATTTAAATGAAACTGCTGGACTGATTCCAAGCACAAGGGCACCAGAAAGGGCTTCTGGACTAGAGAGTATCTAACCCTGTGTACCAGAAAGGCAAACAATTCAGCAGCACAACACAGCAGGGATGGAAATTTAAGGCCCAGAAAGTAAAAATCCAGTCCAAGATTTTGCTTCAACCAAGCAGCTGAGTACTCTGTGTCTGTGACTCTTTATGCTGAAATGGTTGGTTGAAACAAAATCTTGGACTGGATTTTTACTTTCTGCACTACAGCACCCAAATTGTAGACACTCTGCTGGAAATGTTCCCTTCCTACAAACGAGGTCCAAGAATGGACTTCAGGACCCTGAAGCCAAGTGTTCATTGTTTATTTTCATATTTTCTTTAATATCCAGCCGCACGCCAGTGATTTTGAAAGTGCCAGATGTTGTTACGACGTCTCTCATACGCTTCCTGTTAACTGCTTTGGGGCAGCTATTTTTTTTTTTGGTGGGGGGGGCATATAAAAATGAGTTGAATTTGAATTCCTTCAGACTCCTTGTAGAATACATGTGATGTTTATGTGTCACATTTAGGTGACCGCAATGACTAATATGGTGACTTAATACGGCCTTCAGGTGATTTAGAACATTTTATGTTTCCTTACTCTCTTTATGTCTTCTGGCCTGGAACTGAAAGACGCAATTTAGTTCTACAGCAGATTCTGGCCTTGCTGCATGTCACTCCTTGCCGGCAGTCTGTTAGCATTCAATAATCTGTCACATATTCTCCAGTATTATGTTTTTTCTGTCAAGGTAAAAAAGGTATGATTCGTAATTTATGCTTTTTTCTGTCAAGGTGAAAAAGGTATGATTCGTAATAATATATTTGCCTTGTTTTGATCTGTACAAAGCAAACCAAGTATAAGAACATAAATTCTCAAATGTTATTTGCCTAAACAAATCATTCCTCATTCATCACTGGCCTGTTTATTAATAAAGAATCACTTAGTCCTTGCCATTATTTGGAAAATACTTTGTTTTGCTTCCCATGAACAAAGTTCTAGCTAAATGAATTGATATTCATTTATTCACTGTTTACCAGAAATTTGGTGGTATTTCCTGATTACATATATTAGCCACTGGTATTAGCCCTGGAGTTGGAAATAAGATGACAAAATAACAGCCAGGTACAACAATCATCTAGAATCCTTTCCTGGCCGTTATTAAAACATTCCCTGTTTATGGCATTCTTGTTAAACTTCATCACAGAGTTTACAACTGGGAAACAAATTACTTTAGGACAGGATATATATATGATCCAGTGGGATGCATAAATGTGACAGGAATTCATGGTTTCCTTAGTTTTTAACAGTATCTAAATACCGCTGGTAGTAGCTTAAAAACTCTACATAAATTTAGCAGCAGGTATGTTGATTTATACGGCCCAATAAAACATTTTCCTGAAACAATTATCAATCAGTGCATGCGGGAAAGGGGAAAACGAGTTGTTATACTATAGCACAACAACAAAATGTGTCTTTAACATGTAACCCATATTTTACATTATGACATAGCAGGGGGCAGCTAATTTAGTACCCAGGAATCAGTGCTTCGGGGTAGTTTCTTGGTCGGGGTACCTCAGTGGTGCCTTGCTGCTGGGGGATTTGCACCAGCAGTCTTTCGATTACAAGTGTGCTTCCCTAACCATTAGTCTATCACTGCCACATGTGCACAAACATCATTTGATGAAACACCATTGTTTGTCATCACAAAATAATCCCTACGTATGAATGCACTGTAGCGACTTTTTGTCGCTAATCACACGCATGTGCCGTGTTCATTGAAAAAGTGAAATGGAAGGCATTCTGTCGGGCAAAGATGGCATTTGTGGAAGGCGTAAAAGCCTCATATGCAGACCTGAAACACTGACTCACTGACATGCATCATGTCCAAGACGGCATCGCCTGAAAACACATTTCCTGAGCGTTTCTGTAGTATACTTCCTTGTTTTCGATGTACTCAGGACATGCCTTAATTCTGAAGAAAGTTTCCAGCTGTTGGTGCCACAAGAGTAAGGAGGGAAGGAGTGACAATCCACATGCAGCCTTAGGATTAACTAAGGGGGGGTTATTACATAACCAAAACACACTCAGACACAAGCAAAAGGACCACGAAGGGTCAGAACAGGAGGCCAGGAGAAAGAACCAGAACAGCCTACGGCTAGCCTAACACGGGGACTAGGTCTGGTAAGAAGATAACAGGAACACTGACCAACCACTGATGGGAACAGACATGTAACACCAACACTACAGGCACTAACAGTGACCGAACTAGGGAACAGCACACAGGCGGATACCTACATCCAAAGGTAATGAGGGTTAGATGAGGGACAGGTGTGAGTGATTTGGAGCAAGAGGGGAGGAAATGGAATGGCCAGCAGAGACCTCTGCTGGCCAAATAGGAACATGGCAGGAGTTACAGTACGGGGACAGATCATTACACTTAGTCTGAAGCCAGAGATCAAAAACAACATCACAACAATATTTTTCTTTTTACAAATGAGAATCATTATATTTTCAACAAATGATAAATCGTTGGTATGTAATAAAAACATTGCTGTAAGAAGTTTATTTTCCTACAATGTACAATTAGCTGGATAGTCCGCTATGTGATACATTAACTAATGATAATTCCTTAGTTCATAGCTGTTTCCTTACAATGATAAAATCTTTTTTTTCTGTTTATGTCTGACATTATGAATGTCAGGAATGTAACTGAGTATCGGTTACAGTAATATAATGAGGCAAAAGCAACTTGAGAATCCCTGAGGCTCCGAATGTGCATAAGGCAATCGGGTCCATTTTATACTGTGCAGTTGTTCTCCCTTCCTTAGCCATCAGTGTCTGTAATAATTCTGCCTTTTAAAGACAGATGCATGTTAGTAATGTTCCAAGCAGCCACTGATGGAACATCTGCTACTATCCAGTCTAAGATTGGCACTTTGACTAATTACTGCTGAAAAACAGACTAAATAGGTCACATGACAGGAACGTGGAATGACATCACTTTCGGGAATTGGTGCATCGCCGCATTTCGTTCTGGAATTGTTTTCCTTCTGTTGCCGCAGAACATATCCGGATTAGCCTAAATGCTAATGTTCGAAGAAGTGCTACTGTGGACCCACAGTTACCTCCTGAAATGTACAGATAAACAGTAAGAAACTCTGAACGACCGGATCCAAAATGTCCTCTGCAACCCGACATTCCGTCTAGTGCCGCTCCAGGGCCGGTCAGCCCGAGGCGTTGGTCTGTGGGACACTGTGATGTTATACATGCTGCAGAATATCCACCCAGCATGCAAGGGCCGACATGTGGTTTATATTGTGCTGTCAAGCGACGTGACTCACTCTGTTTTTCGCAAGAGCCAGATGTGTGATGTCGGATCGATGGGAGGGTTCATTTGGCCCGGACCCTGATGCAAAAGCACAGAGTGCAGGAGTAAGAAATCGCAGACTAGAACTTTATTTCAGAGTAAACAAGCCTGAGCGAATCTTTTTTTGTGTGTAAATTTCTGAGGTTATGTTTGCGGCCTACTTTATTACCAAGAGAGAGGTCCTGCCATCTGGAAGGGGATGTGAGACAATCCAGTCAAGCTCAAAGGATCTACTAGCACAGACTCTGTTTGTTTAAGGTTGTTAACTCTCTCTACACAAGTTGGGGCTCTGGCATCCATTCAAGGGTGGGTTTGTTGCTTCCTGACCATCCCCTAGGCAATGAACGTGGCTCACGCAGATGTCACAGAGGCAGCAAACCACCCCTGAACTCACACTGGAAATCACTGATGCCTTCACTTGCATACAGACTCTTGAGATCTACCTCAGCTACAGTGTATCTGGGATGGATTTCAGAGTATGACATGTAGCAATCGGATTACCTAACTCCTCACTCAAGAGGATAGGATAGTTAATAGACGTAATCATTTGGAAGTGAATTGATTCCACATAAACTTGAGTAGACTCCTGTAATTAATACATTTTACCAAATGGCAAAACAAATATCAGACGCCATAAGAAACCATCCATCCATCAAACTGTCCATCGTCTAGCTGCTCATACAGGTTGTGACTGATAAGAGATGATGAGAAATAAAAGTGATGTTTTTCTTGATTCTATGTGGTATTTTTACCAGTTAAAAGCTCCGTGGAACTGACACGACTGCCAGAATGTTAGAATATGCTAGAATATGTCTTCAGGAAGTCACATAGAAGCTGGAAGGCGATTAAAGAAGAAGGAGCATCTCAGTTTCTCGACTTCAGAGATTTTGGACAGTTTCCTCATCTCATTGCTCTTCTGTCTTCTGAAGCCTCCCCTCAATGTCTCTCAGCCTCCCTGAAGAAAAAAAAAAAACGTTCTTCTCCAGCAGAAGTTTGGAGTTTGGGGATTACGGGCTGCGATGTCTACAGGTGTGAAGTAACATTTCTATCATAATCAAAGGAGAAAATGAAGTAAAATGCAAACAAATTCACCATCCATGCTTTACTCTGACTAAGAAACCCTGTCTTCTTAATTGCCATTTCTAATTGTCTTTCAGGAGGATTAGAGAGATCATTGACCTTTCACAAATAAGCTGGAGACTCCCTAGTGATAGAAACCTTAAAATGATTCAGATGCTGAAGTACCTTTAATTGAATTACACGCTGACTTCCGGATCTGTGCTGTCGAAGCCCAAATTATACACTAATGGCACCTTAATTGATAGGCAGTGTTTACCCTGCAGACACAGGTAATTAACTACAGATACAGGATGCTAAAACAGCTGGATATAGGTTATTTGAAGCCAAACTAGGACAAAGACCAGTAACTTAGCAGAACATATGACTGTAGACTGTCAGAAAAAGTGTTCAGCCCTGGTATAGTTTTGTACCCCAAGGTACAAACAACTTTAATGTACCCTAATGTACTGTGGGCAGTGGTGACTTGATGGTTAGGGAAGCGCACTTGTAATCGAAAGATTGCAGGTTTGAATCCCCCACCAGCAAGTCACCACTGACGTACCCTGAGCAAGGTACCATCCCCAAGCACTGCTCCCTGGGCGCTGAATTAGCTGTCCCCTGCTATGTCACGAAAGTCACATATGGGTTAAATGCAGAGGACACATTTTGTGGTTGTGTGGTGTGTTAACAATGACCACTGATCACCTAATTCTAATGGTACAAAAATGTTCCTCAGAGTCCATTTCTGTACCTTAAAAGGTACATTTACCTACAGCTAAGGGGACAATTGGCAGACCCTTGAGTGTACAGCCCCAGTGTGAAGTAGTTGTACCCTCAAAGATACAAATTGGTACTTTTTCTGACATTACATAACTCTTTAGTGTCTTAAATGTTTTAGTCAGTCTCTTTTTGAAATATTTGCAAGATTAGGCCATTGTTAGGGTGGATGTGATTCTTTTCTTTCTATTACTAAATCATTAACTCATATATTGGCAAAGCTAGGGGGGAAAAAACTAAATGTTAATCACATTTAAAATGGAACTGCAAATATTCTAATATTTCAAAAGTGATGGTAATAGCATAACAGAATTTCCTTAGCGACCTCTTAAATCAGTATCTCTGTTTAGTTACGCTGGGTGTTGGAATTTTGGTCTGGAATCGAGTCAATGACTATGAAGAAAAGTGCTAAAGTATGAGGGCTAACTTGTGTGATAAACCAAGGCAGGTTGCCACTTCGTTAACCCATTTCTATTCCTCTCTTCCTTGATCTTTGTTAAATAACTCACATTCCTCACTGTCTTTTTCATCCTCAAAGATTGACTGCCTGAAGCATCCTTAAGCAAAATGGAAAGTTAAAAAAACACAGTGTTAGAGTATATAATACGTTATCCTACAATTAAGAATTATAGATGTCGTCTTTTTAAATGTTTCCAAATCGCCGGTTTAGTGGGTTTTTTTTCTGCGTCCTAGTGGGATGATGAACGACTCCGTGGTTTGACATGCTAGGCCCCAAAAGGATTAAAATGACATTAGCTTATGACGGCCAGGAACCGATTCTAGCTCCACAGCCCTGAACCTTGAATGGGGTCTGCAGCTTGGGGATTTTTGAACGCCATAGACGTGCCTTCCTCCACTACTGAACAAGCAAAGTGGCAAATATCTGAAATGTATCCAGAAGAGCAGCTGGCCTCCAGAGAGTGAATGGCTGGGAAGAGGAGTCATCTGAAATTTGGTCGAAGGAAATGTTCCCTCTTGCTTAGAACTGTATCCTAAATATATGTGGTCATGTAAACTACAAGTCAAATGTTTGGACACACCTACACATAGAAAGGTTTTCTTGTACTGTTCTCTGTATTTTAGAGTAATTAAGATATGAAAACTATAAAATGAGACTCGGAATTATGCACTGACCATACAGAAATCTGTTGAAGGGTGGGGGGGGAGGCAGCAATTTGGGTCGGGACACAGAAAGTTGCCTGTTCAGATCCCTGGTCGGCAGAGTGATCCCACCTTTGGGCTCTTGAGCGAGGCCCTTAACCCCAGTTGCCCCAGGGACTGTCTGACCTACTGTCTCCTCTACACCAGTTTCATGAGGTGCCTCCTGAGATGCTCTTCCAGCTGTCCTGAAGGAGCTCCCACATATGCTGAGCTCTCATTGGCCGCTTTTCCGTCACTCCCACATATGCTGAGCTCTCATTGGCTGCTTTACCTTCACTCTCTGGTCAAACTCCTCCAAAACCATTTTAGGTCAGTGACACTATCACTCTCCTTGTAAATGGCGTGGTGTGTCCAAACTTTTGACTGGTACTATATTACCCTTGAAAAATAAAGTACTAGGTTTTAATAAGTACTAGATAAAAATGTCTCAGAAGGAATGTCTGCTGAACAGACATAAACATGATGGTGGTTCTGAAGCACATCTAAAATTAGTGAATAAATGCCGTTTAATATTAATGTCGTAGTGTGTGGGCTGTCATGGGCAGGCACCTGGCTCTGAGCAGCCGTGACCCTGTGACAGCTGACATCCCGTCACGCATCGAGTCTGTAAACAGCCAATGAACCGCAGAGCGGACTCCAGCTGTGGAGAAATGAGGACACGGCGCGGCTTTTAATACCACACGAACTGCGCATTTGCAAGCAGAAACTGCAACAAGTACTAATCAACCCTGTTCCTTATTTATGAGATGCTGAGACGGCATGTTCTGCTAGCAAGCAAGCTGCCTACGATCTTCAGACTCTACTTTTTAGCTATTCTTTTTGAAACATCTGAGGGGGGATGGGGGGCAGGAGGCTCTTAAGTGACTTTTTGAGTGGTCCCAGGGATGAAAAACCTACCCCTGTAAGGACGTATGCTGGTGTTTGGAAACGACACTGGCTTGTACTGATTACACTGGCTTCTGCCCGCACGAGAGCAGCTCTTCTAAGCTGGCATCTTTCACGAGAACATGCTGTATTCTTTGGGCTTTTGGGCTGTTTGGGGACAGTAAGAGCACGGGTGAGATGTAACTGAACTACTGCATTTACTGAATCTATCTGCAGTGTTTGACGCACCTGAGACCCAGGATAAATACTTGCTTGCATTTTTGTTTGTTTGCATCCTATCAGCACTAAATGACACACAGTAAACATTCTGAACATACATGTTTACATTATATTTTTTGTTCGTTTTATTGGATTGAGGAAGATGATTAATCTTTCGAATCAGGGCTCGCAAATCGTCCAGCATGCACGTTTGTGGCGTAAACATGTTTACCTAAAGTAATTCGAACGGCAGATGTTGTTGTTATTAAGTTATAAAGATACGTGCTCAGTCAAGGGAATGCTGGGAGATTTTTTAAATGATGACCCAAGGCCTTTCGCTGATGAATTACAGTGTTTGTAGTGGAACCACATTATTCACACACAGCTGGGAAACTTGCTATAGGAATTTCGAGAGAAAAAAAAAAAACCTGTTGCGCAAGTGAATTTACAGGTTGTCACGGGTTACTGTGGGGAGGGTGTAGTTTAGATAACAAATACTTAAATGTAACAGGTAAGAAAAAATAACGTGTGTGTGTATATATATATATATATATATATATATATATATATGTATGTGTGTGTGTGTGTGTGTGTGTATACACACACACATATAATACTGTGCAAAGGTCTTAGGCAGTCTAAGAAAATGATGTTTTAATGGTCTTCATGTTGGTGTAAAACTATGATATATCTGTCAGTGTGTGTCAGCTTAGCCATTTCAAAACCTCTCTTCAAGACTTTTGGCAGCAACCATCTACAACACCCATGAATTTTGTGTGACGACCAATCAATACCTCATTGATTTTTAAGCTAGTTTACATGATTAATCGCTTAATTAAGTGAGCCGGTGGTGAAATTCAACAAAATCGTGGAACGGCTGACGTGCCCTTGAGGAGAGGTTTGGGAACTGAAGCGGCGTTCATCTAGCCATCCAGCAAGATAACAAACTTTTTGGAGAAGAAAAGAAATTCTTCTAAGATTAAATTGCATTTGTTCTGATGTTGAATTGTATATTTGTTATGAGCACATATACACGTGTAATGGGTCTGACTTTACTGTGCGTGTTTATGGATGAGAGGGTGGAACATTGTAGAATCAGGAAATCCAACAAAATCTCACAGCTCTTTTCCCAGCTCTTCTTGGGTTCCAGCATTATGAGACAGCATGGCTCTTTCATAAGCTGCATTACTGGGATGCAGCCTCTACTGAGGGTAATGTTTTTGGAGTAGCGAATGGGAATGCATTGAAAGTCATTTAAATCTTGCTCCTAAATGGATTAAGGGAGGGCTGCATTCATTGTAACCATAGTAACCACTGTTTTTTGCTTATGAATTGTTACAATTTACAATTGGGAACAGTGCCTATGGGGCTGGCAGTTGATGAGGCTGAAGAGAAACTGATTCAGATAAGGAGTTCTTTGTGTGTTCTCGCTTTAATTTAGTATGTACAGATGTTTCGTTTGGGTTTGGGCTGGTTATTATTTGTGTTGCTGGGTCTCCGCTTACACCTGTGGGCAATGTATTGGACAATGTATGGGCAATGTATTGCTTAAGCCGTGTTTTGTGTGTGCTTTGTGAATCTGGCCATATCTTTTGGAGTGTAATTCAATTGCCTTGCAGTGTGTTGTGGGATTTCTGTATCTTTTTATTCTTGGGTTGGAATTAATTTGTTTGTTTTTTGCTTCTCCGTGTGACTTACTGTAAGCAGATACATTTGGTCCTAGTTGTTAAATACTGTGGGCCCTAACTTGATTGTTTTTTTTTTTATTATTATTATTATTATTATTTTTTGTTATTGTTATGTTCATTGTTATAATTGTGTCTCTTCAGATGCAATGTGGGCACAAATATATCTTTTATGTAACTAGGAAATAAATAAATATTTATTCTTAGCCTTGGCTGAACAGCCCTAGTGGGGAGATAAGCACTTACTGTAAGTCAACATAATTAGTGCCCCCCCCCCCCTCATTTGGCGTAGTTGGCAGGATTTGCTATTTATGGGGCTGGTTCAATAAAGGTTGGATTGTAAGGCACCTTGATTTAGTGAGGAAAACTTTGGTTGCTACATGACCCTGGATGATCTCTCCATGTTGGAGTCCAACAGCAGCTATGACGACCCCCCGAGACCCAACCCCTTCCATAGGTCTAATCTTGTTATTGTATAGGTCACTAGTGGGTGAACAATAAGGACATTGACTCTAGTAAAACAATTACAGGCAGATAACAGGCAGTTATGTGATGAGTCGTTGATCACTCTGCTTCCGCTTCATCTGCTTCAGCTCTTCCCACTGTTTCTGAGTGTTATGTCTGTGCTCCTGAGGAACAGAAATGCTCTGTTAAAGCTTCGATACACAATAAGCCTGTGGAGGATTGCGTTAAGGAGGTCCGAAGGTCTTCGTTTGTTTGGCACATGCCCAGGAGTGAACAAGCTTTGTTTGTTTATGATCTTTCAGATGGAGAAGCTGAGTCAGAGGTCAGTTTTCCACCTCCCAGTGACAGGGATGGTTCAGATATCTAAATCTCGAAAATATTGATCGATGTTTTTGGTTGTTCATAGTCTTTTGTTTCCGAAAGCAGTTCATTCAAAAACGACAGCTTGAGGGCAAGTCACTTGATGGTGAATATTCACATGCTCTTACATCCATGATGGAAGTCGTGACCAGAAGGGTATGACTACTAGTTCACTGAATATGTACGTGATCATGTACCGTGTAAGGAGCTTGCATGCAGCTAACTTGACTTAGTTAGGCTGGATGCCCATATCTTGTTTTGGGCATCTGTAGCGAGGCCATCCGTTGGTCAGAGAATGAGGGACATCTTAACCTGAGAACACGAGCCTACTCCTGTCGTACTCACTCTGAGGTGACTGGTGAGCTGAAAGATCTTCTTTGTAGAGAACAGGCACAGCTAGATATCCTCTTGAAGTCTATGGGACCATCGCACCCCCCAGCATCAAGGACATTGGCCAAGCACAGCTACATGACAGTTCCACTTTGAATCACATGGGAAACCTATATGTAATCGACGTAATAGCATAGCCACATTGTTAGGCTTTGTCGTGTGGCCCTTGCTATGCCTTTTGTTACATTGCCCAGTGATTTTTAGTAGCCCATCATTATGAGTTGCCACACAAATGGCTTCCTCGGGTGGAGAGCAGCAGGGAAACTAGAGTCCCCCAGTTTTGTGAGCCTGGAATCAGGAAGGGTTTCATTGGACTTAGAAGAAAACAGGCTCTCTTGCCCGCCGCCCCACCCTATCTTGTTGGGAATGTCCTGTATTGCATGTCTAATCTGCTGGAGTAGTAACCCACAACCTACTGGATACTGGCTCTATGGCAAGGGGTGCCCAATCTTATCCGCAAAGAGCCGGTGTGTATGCGGGTTTTCGCTGCAACTCCCTAATTAGATTACCAATTAGAGGACTGATTGGCTGAAGAGTCCTCATACCTGGGTTTGAACAGCTGACCTACAGGTTATGCCAAAAAACACACTGGCCCTTTGCGGATAAGATTGGCCACCCCTGCTCTGTGGTAACTACAGTTACTGAAACATTCTTTATTAAACATTTACGTCCCCACATTCAAGAACAGGTGAAATCATATACATGGTGGCATCTTAAAGCTGTCAATGTGCTAGATATGGATGGGAGCATTCGTCTTTGCATAGACTGTCAGCAATTGAATGGCAAAGCACGGAAGGAAGCATTTCCTGTGCCATGGATCGGTGAGTCTCTGGATGCTCTAATAGGAGCCAAATAGTGCACCACCTTAGACCTAGTGAGTGACTATAACCAGCTTCCAGTTGGATTTTGCAAACTGTTTGGCTTTTTTGACGACAACATAATGCCATTTGGGTTGTATGATGTTCCAGGGACCTTTCAGGGCTTAATAGAAAGGATCTGTGGAGAAGGGAGGTTTCTGTCCCTCTTCTTGTACCTGGACAACATTGTCGTGTTTTCTTCTTTGTTCCCAGAACACTTGCAAAGACTTACAATGGTGTTTAACTGCTTTCTGTAGCATAGGTTGAAGCTAAAGAGGTTTCCATGCTGTTATCATAGGCTTGTCGAGGGCTTTGCCCCATTATCAGCACCCTTGCATCAACTGGTGCAAGAACTGCAAGGTTCAAAGCAACACTAGGGGGCACCATTCCAATGTGGCCCTTAGGGAACGGTAGGGCAATGCCTGTGAGCAGACCTTCCTTACACTGAAGTCAATGCTGTTCAATGCCCCTGTTCTTGGTTATGCTGACTTTTTTAAACCCTTTGTACTTGAAATTGATCCTATCCATCAGGGCTCGGGTGCGACCCTCTCTCTCTCGAGCAGGATGGGCAGCGGAAGGTCAGGGATATTTATCTCCACCTACCCCAGAACCTAATGGGGGTCACGGGTCTCCCCATTTCGGTGGTACTACTACAGTGGAGCGGATGATGGAGACTAAGGCAGTACCTGAACTTGTATGTATATTAGATAAGTATATATTAGTTAAGATGTTCTGAATAAATCCTCAGTTCAGTTACATATTCATACCTCAAGGCTGTTTTGGTCTCATCACAGTTTTAAGACCACAGACTATAGGAGTGGTGAAAGGGAATATTAAGGAAGGAACTTGACGGTTCTGGGCCTTGACCCCTGGAACGGAGGGCATGTGGAACTCATGGCAGAAGAGTACCGGCAGTCCTCTCTCTGAAGCCCTCATCATCTGCTGACCCGAACCAGGACCGCTTGGCTCTGCGCCTGGAGACCTTAGACCCCTCTCAGACTCTCCGCCAAGCTCGGCGGCCCTTGTCCTGAAATCTGGGTCAGCACTCAACTTGTACTTTTTCTGCACTTTTCCAGTTTCTGAGAAGAAATAACTATAAAGTCATCTTTTTATTACTTTGGCCCAAACCTGCACAGCTGAATGCCGGCTTGAAGTAATGCGTTTTATTTTTATCGTTTTTGAACTTGTTGTTTTCGTTGTAATTTATTTTTATTGCCCTGTAATATATTTTTATTCATCCAGAAAAGTATAAAAGTGATTAAATGTCATCAGTATTTAATATTATCTGTGTGTTTATTGTCTCGTGGCTGAATGTGCTGACACAATGACTTTAAGACTTACTTCCCCCAGCTTTTAATCCTGTTGGTGAGGTGCATGTTTGTAAAGTCGGCAAGAGTTTCTTGAAACACGGTCAGGTCGCTGGGTGGGTCTCTGCACAGCCCTGCCGGATGATTTTATTAAAGTCAACATGGGATGTTGTTTTTCAGCTATGCTGTCTGTCTTTTGTGTCTTCTGGCCCCATTGTCATTCTGCTCTTCATCTTTCAGGGGAACTAAACAGATTTTTAAAGACTTTCACCCAGGGGTGCCCAATCTTATCCACAAAGGGCTGGTGTGTATGCGGGTTTTCTCTGCAACTCCCTAATTAGATTACTAATTAGAGGACTGATTGGCTGAAGAGTCCTCACACCTGGGTTTGAACAGCTGA
>JAODLC010000054.1:3916763-3937435 GCA_026781145.1 Hippopotamyrus pictus | reverse complement strand
ATTGGCTGAAGAGTCCTCACACCTGGGTTTGAACAGCTGACCTACAGGTTATCCCAAAAACCTGCATACACACTGGCTCTTTGCAGATAAGATTGGCTACCCCTGCTTTAACCCTAACATTTGCCTACATGAACATGGCTGTTCTCACTGCAGCTGGACTATTTACATTAGAAATGCCTTGAACAAGGGATATTTCATTCTCTCTGTGCATCCGTCCATTTATCCTGAATGGAGTTGTGAGGCACGGGTAAGTCCTACAGGTTTAGTACTGCAGTGGTCTCTGATTGGGACTTTAGGGCATCACAGTGTACAAGGCAGGGTATACCCTGGATTGGACACCAGTCTGTCACAGGGCACAAGGGGACATCCTGTATGGAATTCCAGTCCATCACAGGGCACACACCCAATCACACACTAAGGGCAATGACAGAAACCATGTCACCTAAACCACACAAAACCTTGCATTATTCAGTCAACCGCTGGCTTATTTATAAGCAGACTATCAGACTTAAGCAGACTGACAGACGGCATGCAGTCACACTGGGGTATATATTATGCTGGCCAGTCCCACTGTGTTTGAATAACTTCAGTCTGCAGGTTCCTCTTACTACATGAACTTCTGTGGCTCCCTTAGAGAAACCCTACAAAATTCCATGTTAAAAACAGCTTTAAGACCTTTGGGAGGAGAGCATACAGGAGAGACCACAGCCCTGCTCTCTCTCTAGGTGGAGTTCACAGTCGAGGATTAAACACAGCGGGAACTAATAAAACACACAGCCTAACGTGTGTGTAGAAGGTCTATTGAGGTGGTAACAAGTTAAACATTATTTAAGCAAATTACTATTTCTGTACAGAGCCCAACGATTGGCCTACAGTGTTACGGCTGTTTTAACAAACTTTCCAGTGTTTTAAGAGGTATTCCACTGTGTGCTTTTCACTGATGAATAAAAGTCTAATTTTCATTGGCAGATTATTCGTATTTATGAGGCTGCTTTGAAATTTGACAATCATCTCACTGCGTAAGTTATATAAGGAGGTTGGCTTGAGTACAGAAATCTACCCATCTCTTATTTAGCTGCTAATCTTGCAGTGATATTTTGATCTGTACTGCCTGATAGAAGCTTCATGTGTCCCTCTTCCCAGCACAGATAAGGAGTTAGAAGATGGATGGATGGATGGATGGATGGATGGATGGATGGATGGATGGAAGTTGCCGATTATAAAAAATCTGCAAAGTAATACAATTCACTGGTTACAGAAATAACAGTTCAATCTCTATACAGGCTAAAGAATCAGAAGATGGATGGATGGATGGATGGATGGAGTTGGTGGTTTAAAAAATCAATTCACTGGCATTACAATTCACTGGTAACAGAAAAAAGCATGTTAATTATTGGCTTGAGACTGGTTTGCACATCACAGTACCACAGTCAGCAGTGAGAGGAACCAGTGAGAGGAACCAGTGCAGCTCCAGTGTCAGCCTGGAATTTAGGTCATCAGACATTCCTCTAAATCAAACTCGAGTGGCCCTCGTTTTTCTATTTCAGTCTACTTACACCCTGTAACTCTGTAAATATTTGCATACTTAGTGGGAGAAATGGAAACATTTTCTATTCAGTTTTGCGGTAGATTTACCGTGTCAGTGACCTTTTTAGGTCACCTTATATGGGCTGATTTCACAGACCTCCGCGAGAGATTTTCCTGCCTTAACTCTGATCCACTGACCCTTTGTAAACATGCTTTGTATCCTGCTGAACCTCTTGCAGAGGTTATTATACTCATAAACTCAACTCAAACAAACACTAAAACAACTTTTGGGTTTGATTTACTTTAACTGTGGGGGGTGGGGGGTTCCAATCTAAAAATGTAACAAAGCAGGTTAAGATCTTAAGTCACAATAGTTTTACACGCAGGCCATTCAACAGCTGTTATACACACTTTATTCATAGATAAACAAGAAAAGAAAAACATTTAAATTCTTCCTCACATATTAACTTTGGCTGCAAAGGCAGGTCTGACACTGTAAACATGTATTCGCCGCTGACGAGCCGCCGCTTAGGGACACGGTGGCACTGCAGGTCCGTGACAGTACCGCGGCTTTGCGAGATCTCGCGGGTTGCTTCTGAAGCAGCAGAAGCTGACTGGCAGCATATGATTTCACATTAGGCTTGGGCTGCCTTTGACAGAAAGAAGCTTAGGTTCCCAGAACCAACGTCATTGGGATTTACTCACTATGTACACGGTATTCGGCAGATTCCTTCAATATAAATGACTTCATTGTGACAGATACAGTCATACTACTGTGCGAGTGTCTACGAGCCGCTTCTTGAAGTATGTGATATATTTGTGCAATGTGACTCTCACCGTGAGCCAATCAGAGTCAGTCTAGAGGACAAACTGGGGTGTGGCTTCGAGCGTCGCTCGGTGACCCTCCCCTCATGTGGTGGCCTGCCCAGCCGGGGCGGCTGGCAAGTCCTCGTTCGCGGGCAAAACCGTCCAAGCGCCGGAGTCCCGTGGCGCGTGATGGGGGGGCGCCTTCGAAGCTCACTGCATGATCATGTCAGGCTGGATGTTGAACAGCAGGTCGTCGTTGCCGCGGCGCACCTCCAGCAGCAACGCGGTCTCCTCCGCCAGCGCCTCCTGCAGGTCGCCGGTGCCGGTCAGCGCGCGGCCGTTCAGCTTGACGATGATGTCGCCGTCCTTGATCCCGCCCCTGTCGGGAAAACGCGGAGCGATCGGCAAATCGGAATAGAGAGCCATGCTGGATACACAAAAGCTGCCTGGTTAAACTTAGATTTTGAAATAGGCATTCCAACAAAATAAAAAATAAAAAAACAAAGCAAACATTTAGTTCTGTGAAAAAGTCAGTCAAAGAAAATGATGTTTCAATGATCTTTATGTTGGTGTAAAACTATGATATTATGTCTGTCAAAGTGTGTCAGCTTTGCCATTTCAAAACCTCTACCAAAATCACCCCAAAATTTACACTTATGATCCAATACACCTATGTAGTTTTTGACCCGACCGTTAGCTCTCCTCAAATGGCCAACGGATAGCACACCAAGTTATTAAGCTAATTAAATTAATAATCAATTCATACAGCAGGTGGTGAAATTGAACAAATACATGGAATGGCTTGAGATGCCCCTGAGGATGTCGTGCATGTCCTAAGGCTAAATAGTTTTTTATTTTTGTTAAGCAAATATACTTTTACTACCCAGATAAATAGCTGTATACTTTGTTTCGACTTCCTAAGACATTTGCACAGTACTGAACGTGGACACCTGAACTGCATGTTCCCTACATTTCTCCTCCTGATCAGAAGCCTTATGGGGATGTTCAGAAGAACAGAGTGTCTGCACTTTTCTTTTGGAAAAAGAAACTAACCATATATTTTCTAGGGCAGGAAAGAACAGGACGACTCAAAGGACTGCAGAAACCCGCAGACAGGAAACAGTCAAGGAAAACAGCCCTGACTTTAGGCTTTTTCTGTCCACGTCTTAAATTTGATGCAGAATCTGCTTCGTATTAAGGTCAGATTCAGGCAAAGGAAGTGGCTTTGTTTGCATGTAACTCTAATATGACTTTAAACCATTTTGTTACTTTAAGAGACGTCTTACAGAATAGTGCTGACTTGTAACTTTCAGCAAGAACGTGGCAGTTAAGGAAATGTACAGTAATGCCAGATGTGTTCCAGCACTGTCTGTTGTACCCTCGAGGAAGGTATATTGATTCCTCCAACATTCCCAGTGAAGTCCACTGAATCGGCCCAGTAAATTATCTAGCCATTTAAATATGCAGCACTTGAGTCAACAGAGGACAAAGCGTAGCAGAAAATTCAGAAACGATAGCAGCGTGTGGTTTGACGGTAACCTACTTCTGAGCCGGAGAGTTGGGCAGAACCTCGTGGACGTAGATGCCACTACTGATGCCTGGGAAGTCCACGTTCTGCTTTTTCAGGTCCTCCACCAAGCTGGCAAGATTGACACATAGCTGACTTTCCTCACACTGTTCATGTTAGATGCTCTGAATGTAACCAACACAGACATAAAGAATGTGCTCCTCATGCAGTGAATCAGCTCATAAATCAAAAGGGTGTACAGATGTTTTTAGTTATATATATATATATATACAGTACACACAGACAACATAACATTTAATCATTCATAATTGTGGGATGTGGATGTATACATATTAGCATCCAAAGAACCTTAAAATAAAAGCTGACACACATTTGTAAAGGAAGGACTTGGTAACATCTGAAACTGACAGCCACGTGCAAATTCCATCATACGACAGACATCCAGAAAGGTCTCATACCCCGGAGTGATAGTGAGCATTCGGATTCCAATAAAACGCTTCTTCAAGCCCTTCATCTCTGAAAAACACAAAGGGTCTTCAGCATCACAGCTCAAAACAAAACCTGGGCTACCAATCGCGGGGTTACTGGCTTATCGGGGTAACTTGTCGGATTTAAGGTACCACAGTTTAAATGGACTTAATATTCGTTCACTTACGAGTTACCCCGATAAGCCAGTAATCCCGCTTCGTAGTGCAGGCCACAGATAAGAATCACCATTAGCATAGCCCTAGGTTAGTAATGCTGTTTCTAATACTTGGGCAGAAGCAATTGGCTAATCGGTCGGAGAAGGTCTCTCTACATGGTGCATGTCTAGCAATTTGCAAGATGCTCGGTCTGCTGTGGGGCTTAATGAGCCTCCAGAAGACACTGTCAGATTTGCATCTGAAAATGCTGGAGTTCTTCTTGTTAGCTGCTTGCCATAAGCTAATGAATGTCGGCCAGCTGAAGGTGGTTATTGTGTTATCAAGAGGAGTCTATGACCATTAAGGTGTCGCCCAAAGAATTTGATCTGGGTCTTAAACCAATCAACAGTGACCTAACGGATGTCTAAATGTTATGCTAATATCCTTGACGGTACTGTTAATGAGAAATACCCATGGTGGCACTGTTAATGAGAAACAGGATCTCTTACTGGTTTAACTTGAGACTGAAAGTGCGTTGCTTCCCTTAAGGTCAGAGGAATCCCACACATCTGTTCAATTTAGGATGGAAGTGTGTCACATTCATTGTACCCAAGCTGTCGTGCGATTTATTTCAGCCAGTTTTTGGAGGAAAAATTACATTGCATGTCTATTTCGAACACAAGCAGCAAATGATTCCAGCAGGGAGTGCTGGGGCACAATGAAAGTGCGCAGATCCCTGGGCAGGAGTGGATCCACATCTTAACAGCCTAGTAATCTACTGGATTAATAGTAATCTGGAACCTGGAGCTTTGGAGCTCACCTGCATCAGAGACCAATGACTGAAGCTTTGGGAAGCTGTAAAGGCTCCTTAATAGTCTTTGTTTGACTAAAACCGAGATAAAACAAACGTTCAACCATATAAGCCATCCACACCCATCACTGTGGAACAGAATCACACTGATTCAGGCTTTGATTCATAACTGCAGAATTGTCGTCATGATCACAATTTAAATAAGTATTTAGATCTCTCACCTTTGATGCAGTGCACTCATTATTTTTAGATCAATGTGCCTCTATGAGAACAATGATATACGATGTATTTAAAACCAGACGTGATAAATGATCTTTGGGCAGTAACAGTTAGATACTAGTGGACAAAGATCCTTGTCAGTGATGAAACTCTACCTTTACTGTGTCTCTCCAGAGATTCGTTGAGGAACAGTTTGATCCTGTCCGAGGGAATGGCAAAAGATATTCCAGCTGTCACCTTCAGGGTATTGATTCCGATTACTTCTCCATCCTGGAATACAGAAAGTAACGTTCATTTGTCGCTTGAACTCAAATGCCAGTCTCATTCATGGTTATAGTGCACTGAAATTAATTAGCAGAGATAGACTCATTTGAACAGTACAAAGTGCCTTACCAAGTTAACCAGCGGACCTCCAGAATTCCCGTACTATAAATAAAAGATTTAAATTAGGAAAAACATGACATAACAGGTATATCGCTAATATTGGATTTTGACGTGATTGTCAAAGGCATTCTAGGTGTGAAATATGGCCGGCGTTCAATCAAAGACGTCCTCCTTACATTGATGATGGCGTCCGTCTGGACGTAGTCCATGTCCGAGTCGCGGAGGCCCAGCTCCTTGCCGTCCCGCTGCGCGGTGCTGACGATGCCCGTGGTGACGGTGTTCTGCAGGGCGAAGGGGCTCCCGATGGCCACCACGAACTCCCCGGGACGCAGGTCGGCCGAGTGGCCCAGCCGCAAGACCGGCAGCTTTTTCTGAGCACGGGGAGAGCGAGAGAGAGGAGGAGAGAGAGAAGGACCAGTGAGGAGACAGACAAGGGTCCGGGAATGATGGGAAATAGGGGGTAGCCTGCAGAGGGAGACCCGGGACGTCTGACTGGACACAGCAAAACACCCGACTGTATAAACAGGGGGGAATAAAACCATTTTGGATCCAGAATTCATTACATATCACCACATCGTAAACCGTGACGGTTACCACCCTGGCGGACTGTCTCTTCCCTTTCCGGAAACGTCCACACAGCCTTCCCATGATCACAGACTTTTCTGAGTGCCTAAACATATATCAGGTAACAGATGAATATCTACAACTAGGTAAATATCCTGTGACGGGTTGGTGCTCCATCCTGGGTGGGTCCCTGCCTTGCACCCATGGTTTCTTTGATAGGCCCCAACAACCATGAATAGGATATGTTGCTACAGAAAATAGATGGATGGATGGATGGATGGATGGACAGATGAATATCGCTCTTGATTTAGTCTACTGCATCCCCCTTTGTTGCTTTTTTAATTTAAACATATTTAGCTGAATACAGAATATTTTACTGCAGCTATTTTAGTGGAGCCTTCGAATGTCATTTGTAAGTGTTTAAAACAATCGTTAGGAGCACCGCTCTGCTCGTCCGCAGAAGAAGCATGACGCAAGAGTAGAAGAAAATGATACGTTCGGAGCTTAATTACGCGTTTGCATGCGACAGATGGCGGAGGTGACGTCCATTTTAGCCACACGTAGCTGCGGAACGATCCGGACGCCTCGTCACCATCTGGGCCACTTCAGACCACCGTGAATTACCATGAAGGGTAAAAACAGAAGCATATAATCTGAAGCGGATTAAACATGACGGGTGAACTACTGTATAATAGCTGGGTAATTTCGACTCCTCTGCCGCACATGCGGTTGGAAGATCTACATACAATTCTGCAGCCAACCCTTTGATTACTTCATTCTCCCATAATGCCTGGCGGGTCCACCTAATACCTCCCAGCACCACCATACTTCCAAGACATAGAATCGGACCCCCGGTGAACCGGTCGTGGGACTGCCTGACGGTGACTACCAGAGTCAGTGATACAGACGCTTGGAGAATACGTCATGACAACACGGAAAAGGCACCACCACCCAGCAGCTGGTGATACTTGTTAAAATCATTTTGCAGAACATAAATCTGGTGGCATAATTATTAAAATCCTTATAATAAAGGGGCAGATATTGTAAGAAGTATCACCCTTTTTCTTTACAGAATGTACACTTCCTTAGCTCATACATTGCATCATTCTGGAAAGTTCTTTTTCTTTTTCAGCCCACCAAAGTGTAGAACTTGGGAGGCAGTGGCATGGAGAAACCCCCCCCCTTAAACACCACGGTGCAGGGACTCCCTGCCTCTCACCTGGGGGTTGACCTTGATGGTGGCGATGTCGGACTTCTCGTCGATGTCCCGGATGGCGGCCTCGTACGTGTCGCCGTCGTGCAGCTGCACTTTCAGCTGCTGCCGGCCCGACGGGGACGTGGCGCTGGAGACCACGTGGGCGTTGGTCACGATGAGCCCCGCCTCCGACATGACGAACCCCGAGCCGCTGGACAGGGGCACGTTCCGGCCAAAAAGAGGGTGCCTGGAAAGGAAAAAGAAAGCCCTTTAGCAGCTCAGCATACAATTATTAAGTGTTTGTTTACCTCCGCAGACGGAGGGGACATGCCATCACCAAACAATAATTAAAAAAAAAAAATGTACAACAATAGTATGATGGCTGCATTTTTTCAGCAGCACCCCCTATGCCAATCCTCTTGATCCACAGGAAACACTGTAAGGCTGAAACTTAAAGGATGATCTATACTTCTCTGTAGCCGTGTACCCTGTGCCGTAGACTGGCACACACCTCCCCGTACGTGTAAGTATACCTCAACTGTGATTGGTCCGCTTTAAGCACCACCCTTCCTCCCATACAAAAATTTTGTTGTTGTTTGTCGACAGCTGGGGGGATTTTCGTGTGGGAGAAGTTACGTTTAGCTCGTTGCTAAGCTGCTGTTTTTGCCATGGTTGCGGCCATTCATGGTGTCAAGAATCACGGCTGCCATTCACATAATGGCTGTATGGTATTAGAAATTTTCTGATATCACCATTTGATCATTTATGATAAATATTTTGATAATGAAAGAAGGCGAAAACCGGCGCCAACACTTTTCTGTTACACGGAGGGGTGAGAGTCTAGGGTCATGCTGTAAGGTGGCGTCTGTCAAAATTTGTGGGGAGGGAATTCTTAAGTGGTCTCCTTCACAATTTGTGGTGCAGAGGGGGGGAGGGTTGCTCGGTGGGCTAAGCCCGTGTGCCTGTAATCAGAAGGCCGCTGGTTCAAACCCAGCCTCAGCACATCTGCGGGTCCTTGAGCAAACCCTTAACCCCCAGCTCCCTGGGTGCCCCAACAGGGGGCTGCCCTTCACGGACAGCTCACTCTACAAAGAGCAAGTTGAGGGAGGCGTAAAGACAATTTGCCCACGGGGAAAATAAAGTATCAATTATTATTATTTTGCAACACTGAATGAAAGTTTCACTGCCTACACTAGCTCACATTCAGACCCCACCTCAGCAACAAAACATAGGCTGCATTCTGGGATTGGTTTAAGCTGCACTAATCATAACTAAACCTATCCTTGCAAAATATGCACAGAGCATTCCCCATAACCTCAGTCTTGTGGATGCACACAGCTTCTATCTCCGATCTTAACTGGTACCACAAAATATAACCGAATGCCATCTGAATTTTTTTTCCAATCCCGAATCAATCTCTTTCACACAAGCCAAACTCTGTGAATGTAACTGCAATGCGATACCATAATTTCACACCTATAACGGGTGTGCAGTCCACCCTTCTGCACTGCAACTATCCAGTTTCGATGTATCGCAGGGTCAGCATACAGTAAGAAATCAAATGGGAGTTTTTCAGGAGTTTTGCGAAGTTTAGTAACTCAAAATGCATAAAATAAATGTGCAGTGCTGGTTTGGAGAATGTCAAGCGTGTTTACAGCAGCCTGTCATGTGATATCTCACAGTGATAACTGTTCATAATCACTGTATTCAGTTAACGAAAAAAATAAAGCAATAAACCTTAAAAACATACTTCTACTGTTTAAGAATGGGAATAACTCTGATATGTTTCTTATGTATCTTTATTTGTTATCTTTCAGTCTTAAAAAAACACCCATTTTTGGTCACATATTCTGATTCTGTCAACCCGCACCCCCCCCACCAAAAAAAAAAAAGAGAAAAATTACATCAAACTCTGTCATAAACATCCTAGAGGGAGGAGGAAAAAGCGGAAATCTGCCAAAAAGAGGATTTTTTTTTTGGTCGTTATAAAGCAGACAAGGAGCTAAAGAAATGGTAACCCTTGGCACAAATGTACTGTGCAATGTATGTACTTTTATACTATTATACTATTACTCATGTATTAATTAACCAGAAACTAAGTCTTAGTTACATATTGATCTCATGTTAATTCATCATTTATAAATTGTGATGCATGTCATCTCAAGCAGTCACTATATCTGTTAACTATATGTTAATTCTGTAAACCTGTGAACTACTGAATGAACAAGTCATGAATAACACAAGTTAAATACTGATCTCATGTTTGTTCATGATTAATGACTTGTAGCATCTTTTATCTCAAGTAGCAACTATATTTTTTCATGATTTGTCCATAATTCGTGCCCTGTCAAGTAAAGTATTACCAAAAAAGTAAATATCTCACAAACCCCTCAATGAGTGATTTACACAGAAAGGATGAAAACAATTATGACTGGCTCAGAGAACACAGGCAAAGCAGGGTCGGTAAACTGAATTTGAAACATATACTAGATCTTGAAACGGAACAATCATTACATTTGCAAAGCTTCCTGAGGTTTGTTTCCTATGACAGAGTAAAAATGTTTTAGCAAAACGTTAGTAAACCCCCTGCACTCATCCAGCTAATGTTTTGGTGATGTAATTGCAAAGCAACACAACTTATAATGAGAACATATAGTATTCCATCCATCTCTCACACAGATGTATTAACGCACAGCTCATTTCTTCTCTACGCCATGAGGGATTCCGTCCTGGAGCTCCGGATGTTGGGCAGTTCCCTGCCTGGCCACCCAGCCTGGCTACACATCTGCTACCCTCACCTGCTGGACCTGCCCCCCCCCATCCCGACAGAAGTAGCCCCCTAACCTGCCGATCCAAGCATCAGCTTCCATAGCTCCACTGGACCTTACGCATTTTTACCTGAACTATACACAACTTTTGCTTTGTAAACTGGCACTTTGCTGTTTTGGACTTCCTCTGCTGCCCCCTGGAGGACGGGCTCCCCCTTTGCGTCTGGTTCCTCCCAAGGTTTCTTCTTACTACAGAGTTTTTCCTTGCCACTGTCACCTCTGGCTTGCTTTCAGGGGGCTTTGGGAAGGGACAATGTAAAGCGCTTTGAGACAAAGTAATGTTGTAAAAATGCACTATATAAAAATAAATGTTATTGAATGTTCGAAAATGTAATGGGCAGCTGGGAACCATTATGTATTTCCGGTTTTCCCCCTTTTCTTTAGTTTGTCACACAGCTTTATGTGCATGTAAATGGTCTATAAAGTCTTAAGGCCCAAAGCACATGCCAAAGAGAGTAACTCTCACCACAGAAATCAGTCTTCTTTAATCTGCCTGAAACGCCTCATTGAAATTCCAGCCCTTACTCCCGTGACATGGTGAGGTCACCTAGTCAAAACAATCCTTATTGGCCGCGTACTTGCAAAGATCTGTCTGCGAACTGTGAGACAGGGGAGGAACAACCTGACCAATCAGAGCACAGTGGCCTCCTGGGGGGAGGGGCTTAAAATCTTAATGGAGCATTTCAGACAGTTATAGGTGGAGTGAATAGAGATGTACAGTATGAGAGAAATAATGTGTTTCTGGAACACTTTTCTACGTAGTAAACCTCAAAAATAAAATAATGAAATAATGAGACCCAAGGGAGAACAGACAGGTACACCTATGGTGTTGCTTCTTCAGAGGTAATCACGCCTTCGGAGGTCATTTACCTGAGGAAGAGCTCTATGTGTACCACAGCTGGGGCTATCTTCTCCACCACGTCGGCGATGAAGTTGAACTTGTACCTCGGACTGTTTGGATGTGAACGACCTATACTAGCAGGAAGAATCACTAGTGTTACTAAACAGCTCCCCACACAACCGTACATGAGACATAAACACATACAGTGTATCACTTACAGACCCCAGAATTTCAGTTATTAGTTTCACTGAACACCCTTTGAAAAACAATACTTTAAACATGACAAGCATAAAACGATGGTTATTCAAAATGTACGTGGCCTTCGTTTGAAATGAATGCAATATTCCTCAGTAACAAGAATTTCTGTCCCCAGAAATAACATCTGTTAATTTTTGGACTATGCTTTGTGTTTATCTAAATCGGCTAGCCTGGTTAGATTTTTTAGGGCTGAAACGGAAATAACAGCCAATTATTTCCACTTAGCAACTTCCCATAAAGGATCCAGATCGCTACTTCGCCAGCTCCCGTTTCCTGTGAACTACCTGGCGCCCACAGAGCCTAGCTGTAGGTAATTTTCCGTAATTAATGCGGCGACGGTCCACTTATCCTCAAGCCAAACGGAAACACACACACTCGCATGCACACACACACACACACACACACGCGCACACGCGCACACACACACACAAATACACATAAACAAGACTCTTGGGCTCATTGTGAACCTGCAGAGGTCAGTAGACCATCTTGGCCATGTTTTGCCAGGCGCCTCTTCGTCACCATGCAGTCACATCCCCCTCCACATCCCCTCCACATCCCCCTCCACATCCCTCCTCAGAACGCAGACAGTGACTCCGCACAAGTGAGACTTTTAGCTCAGGCTGTATGAGTGTGACCCGACCCCCCCTCTAGGGTGACACGACCGGCAACGGGGCCTACGAGCTGACGGGTGCCGTTATTATGTCTCCACTCCCCCCGAATCTGAAAGCAACTCTTTGTTTTGTCCTCCCCCCCCCCCCCCCTTCACACCTCACCAACCAGCTCTGGACAAGGTTGTGGCGACTGTCTCATTTTGAGGCCGTGAGCGATGGCGGTGTTTGCCAACTCTCAATCCACACATTCGTATGGCGTCCCCAAGGCCCCCTGCTGGCCAACACTACACTAAACGTAAAAATAAACCCATTCCTTATTCAGGAGATGCTGCAGGAGCATGTTCCGCTAACCAGCTAGCTAGCTACCATATTCTGACTCTTGTCTATTTATTTAGATTTTAAAACATTTGGGGGGGGGGGTGATTTTTGAGTAGGACCCCAGGAAGAACAAATCTGCCTGCATCTGTAGCCTTCAGCATCCTATCGCTCTAATATTAGGTTCATATCTTATTCACCCTGGTTTATGCTTTTAAACAAAACCACTTAATGTGGCCCTTCAGGCAAATATTGCTCACAGGGTCTTTCTGTCACGAATTTAAATTTGTGGCCTCAAAGCTGTCCCTGATTTAATATGACCCCCCCCCCCCCCACAGAAAATCTGGAATGTGGATGAATTCAAACCAACAGACGCATAAATAGTCTGCTCCAGTAAATAAACCTACATCAGCACTTTTAAAGGCCCGTCCCCATTACTTGTTTTAAATAACGCTCAAAACCGCCTGACTTTCTGTACTGCGGCCAGCGGCTTGCAGGCGAAGGCAGTAATGACAGTCCTGCTCCTACTTCTCCTAAGCCTCCCTCTGTAATTCAGAACGCCGTGGCAGATGCCAGCTGATTTGAACCTGAGAAATTACGGGGTTTGGGGCTGGACCGTATTGGAACTCCACCATTTTTTGAGGTTCACGCTCCTGAAACCTGGGTGGCTTTGGCTCTGGGTCCGAAGTCCAGCCACCCAGGTCCCGTAACGAGAACCATATCTCTGACTCCCCAAAGACCCCAGACTTCTGCTGTCTGTAAAGGTGGAGCCTGATGAAAAGACCCCCTTTCAGGATTCACACCACAAAGACAATGTCCTTCGTCGAAGACCCCCTCCCAGGATTCGCACCACAAAGACAATACCCTTCCTCGACGCCTATTGTGTCTCCTTTCCTGAGTTTGCTCTCGATGGAAGCTGATGAAGGTGGTGTCTTCTGGCATTTTTTCCTTTAATCTTAGTCTTCTGTCTACACTGCTAATGCTTGGCACGTCTATGTTTACACTCAATGTTTACGATTTAAAGACATTCCTTGCACCCCCCCCCCCCTTTCCCAAAGGTTTCGGTCATTATGGGGGGTTGGGGAGGGGGGTTCATGCATCTGAGGGTCTTTATTCAGCTCATTGACTTAATTACCTCTGCAGGTGAGTTACGCCAGCAATTACACTGAACTCTCTAACTGTAAGTCTTTATACTCAGCTGGTTGGCTGAAACGAAAACTTGGCCTGGATTTTAACTTTCTGGACCTGAACTATCCACCTCTGACTGAGTGGCTTATAATCAGGCCATTGTATAACCCAGCAGAACGGACTCTTATGGTGGTTTTCCACAGTAAGACAAGTTACACAAAGTTCACAAGGGGACATACGCGCCATCCCCACAGACTCCATCATACACCAGCACCACATGGGCTGCAGTATATGAAATTATAGGCTGGTACAGTAACATAAGACAAGTGATTTTTCCAGTCCCAGTCACCGATTCAATATATCATGCTCTTGCGCTCGTGGCCTATAATAAACACACAGGAGGGGTTAGTTTCGCGGTGGTAGAAATTTCGGTTTCTTTAAATCCCGAATAGCATTTGCTGTTGTATTTGTACATGGCGCGTGAGGGCGTATCATGAGGTGAAACACAAATGACAAACCTGTGCCGGAGCCTTTTTCACACGATCCTTTATGTGCCTGGGAGACAGCGGGCAATCCCCGCTGCAAAGCCTTCCTGCTGACAGCCTTTAGCTGGCACACGTTGCCGTACGTCTTGCCGTCGCTGCCACACACCTTGTGGCCCATTTTGCACTGGCAGACGCCCTTTGAGAGCCGCTTGCCGGCCGGGTGCCTGCACTCCAGCCCGTCCCCGCACGGCAGGTCCTCCTTCCGCCCGCAGGGGTCGCCCTCCGCGCTGGCGCACACCAGGCAGCAGTTGCAGCGGTCCGGGACGTAGCCGCTCGGGCAGCTGGGGCTCGGGCACCGGCTCACGTCGCACCGGGACGGGCAGCTGGTCCTGGGCTCGGCGCCGATGAAGTTCTCAATAAAAAGCAAAGCCGCAGCGAAAACTAAGGTCTGCATTCTCCACCTCGAAAGAGATCCGCAAAAACAGGAACCAAAATGTGCTTAAAACCTGCAATTAACTATATGCAAAAGTTAAAATGTTAGAATAGGTAACATAATGTTTCCCTGGGTAGCATGCGTCCAAGTGCTGAATCTGTTTTCCGCAGAAGTAAATCCTTATTTCACTGGTTAATTAGTTTGCTGTATATGGATTCATAAAAGTAAAAAATATGACTGACAGCAGTAACATGAGAAATAAAAATATTTGATAAACGTTTTGAAATGAAAAGGCTATTTGGAAATGAACGAATGGAATAAATGACTTAAAAAGCTACATTGTTTTATAGAGGTCGGTGGTGCTCTTGTGCAAAGAGCTCATGTATGCGGACGGCAAGTTTTAAGTTTGAAAGTAAAGGTTTTAGTGGGACAGTGGAGATCTGCCTCCTCCTTCCTGGCTGGGGGTATGGACCACCTCTCGGAGACCCCCCCCCCCCTCCAAGCCTGTAAAAGTGGGGCAAGGCTGCGGTTTTGCGGGTCCAAACCCGATATTTAAGTTTCTCTGACAAAATTACAGGTTCGATCGATCGTTAAAAGTGCGTCCATTTTCCAAAGTGCGGAATATACGCGCATTGCATTGCACAAACCGCAGTTAAAACATCTAGAAAGTGAACTCGTCTCGAGTTTATGGATAGTTTTCATATTATATTTGCAACTGCGGATAATATACTTCCCTCATTTTAGCTACGATACATTTTCTGTAGCATTACATCTAGAGATGGTTGGAAATTAAGCTTTGTTTATATGCTTTATCATCCTCTTAGGGTGTTTGTATCTCTCTCTTCGGGTGGCTGACAGGCAGAAGGATTAAGCTTATCGGAACGAAAGATAAAGAAATGAACGATGTTAAATTATGTATGAAATTGCCAATGAGGTCCCATTGCAATTTAAGCGCAAACAGCATTTCTAAGTCGCCGTGGTAAACAAAGTACAGTCCTCAAAGTTTATATGCAGATCGACCCAAATGTCAAGGGTGGATAACAACGTGGGGAAATTGTGGCTAAAAATAATAAAAGAGGAATATTTTGAACGTTGTGTGGGTTAGATGTTAATCGCGTTCAAAAGGAACGTTTCTGAAAAATGCCATTCGTTGTGACAATAGCAAGAAAATACTATATTTACATTATGTAAGTTTATGAGTTTATGTAAACGCGAATTGACAGCCAAGGTGAAACTGGTTAGAATTAAAAATAGCACAAACAAAAAGTTTTCAATGTGTACGATGAATCTAATTCTATTTTGGGCGTTCAAACCCAGCGATGAGCTATACAAGTTTACTGAGCTTTTCTCTGTGGTTTCTGTCGATACACCAACACCCAAAAACACTACAGTCATAATACTTTAGATCTAAGGCATCTGGAGTCATAAACAAACAATCCAAGTAATCCCATTTCTGGGGCGAGAAGCGTTATCATATTACAACTGAGTGGTTTTTAAAACAAATAAATGAATGTAACACGAACATGCCGCTGAAGTCGCCACACCATTGAGCTTCTGCTGTACTTCATGAAAAGTCTGTGCTAGAAAAATAAGCGAGCGATCTTACCAATAACTATCCATCCAAAGAGATCCTCGAGTGTCACTTTACGAAAGGGTGGAGGGGGGGGCGGGAGCCTTTACTGGCAGGGTCTGATGGAAACGCTCCACATTATTTAATCTAAATAAAAGAAAAACTACAATTATTTGAGGGGGTGAAGAACATTTTAGAGTGGGTAAATCTCCCCAAAACTGCCCCTGAGCCAGACACCAGTATCGCTAGCTCTGAGAATTAAAAGGCAGTAGATCCACATATCGCGTGCCCTGCTTATCTGGGTGAGTGCCAGGCATGGGCACTGCCCACGGCGTGAGCCTCACCGTGCGATGCCCTTCATGAATGCTACGTTAGCGATTACCTGCTAGCGTGCAGGCCTCGTGCAATCTCTGCAGCCGTCTGCGGGTCATTGTAGGTCAAGCTACCGGGCGTGAAAGTACAACGCTCAGCGGCAAAGGAAAAAGAACAAGCAGAACCGAGTGACGACGGGAAGCTGTGAGGCATCAGAGAGCATGGCGCTGTGGCCTTGACGACCTGTCACGATGGCAGTCCGGCGTAGAAATAGCACCATAGCAGAGTAGCCTCACACCTCCAGACCCGGGAGTTTGAATCCTGCCTCTAGCCATGCAAGCGTGGACTTGTGCTGTCGTCTCACGTTTCATGGGTTTCCTCTGGGTACTCCAGATTCCTCCAGCAGTCTTGGATTAATAAATGAATATTGTATGAGTGTTTGCTTTGTGATGGTAATGCAACCATTCCTTCCTAGGATACCTCTTTCCAGTACAGACTTTAGACTCACCTAATCCTGTACTGGATGAGTGGTTATGGAAGACTGATGGATGGATGGATGATGGATGGATGGATGGATGGATGGATGGACGGATGGATGGAAAATGTATGGAACTAAAAGCAAGGACAATATGAATGAAATTTATAGTGCATGTTGCATAAAACATTTTACTGATTATTTTTTTGTGTGTAGCTATGGGGACTGTCCCTCTAGTCTAAGCTGGTTTTCCAAAATCTCCCCCCCCCACCACTCCACACTCCATATCTGACTCTGAGGCTTTACTTTGCTCTGCCTGGTTTGTTTCCCAGACCTGTTAATTATTCGTGGGTTTTCGCATTCTTTAAATGGCAGGGATCTAGTTTTATTTAAGCTTTCATCAACGTCCGTAGCTATTATTTGGTTATTTGGTATGATGTATAATATATATGTATATACCGCAACCAATAAGAGAAATTGCAGGCTTAAAAAGAGAGAAGGAATGAATACCAAAGTATTTCGATGTCCAGACATGGTTTATGACATGATCTGTCTGGCTCTAAGCACATTGAAACAATTAGTTTAGACCAAACACGTCATGCGTGATTTTGGAGACCCATGCAAATATTTGTGATTTTGGTTTCAAAAACTGGGACCACGGCCACGTTAGACAAAGCATGCAGGTATTATACTGAAGAAAACGCGTGAAGGTGAGATTTTGCGGGCTGTTTGTTTTGGATGCTCCGGACATGAATGGCTAAAAAATGCTGAACGGCTGATAAACGCGGGCCAGGGACAGGAAGAGCCGACCCGAGTGTCATCATCCTGCTCACCAATGGCAAGTTTCAATAACAAAGGAGTATAACCCACCCCCCCCCCCCCCCCCCAAAGCCGGGTCCTCAGCACCCCTCACTGTACCTCATGCTGTCTCCAAAGCAGTCGCTGTTTCATAACATAATGTGTATGAAGTGTATGACGTGAAGTACATCCGGGGACCAGTGGCGGCTGAAATGTCGGCCGACTTTGAGGCGAGACCCCGAACGCGGAGCCGTCCGCAGCAGTAAATGGATTTGGGAGGGCTGGGACACGCTGCATGCGGTCGGTCTTCTCCGCAATGGAAGATCTTTAATGCTGCAGCCAGTAGACGCAGGGATGTGAACATCTTCTTCAAGAAGATATTCAGGTTAGTGGTTTTATTCAAACTGCAGCTTCTGAAAGACCACCGAAGCCTGGTGTAGGAGAACCGATGTCACCTTGCCCCCCCCCTGCCCCCAAATCTACCTGGGTATCTATGTCCCTACACAAAGACATAACTATGCGTTGAGCATTTGGGGTGGAGGGTGTTGAGGTCTCCACCTATCTAAGGGGGTCCATTGGGTTGTATTTGATGGTTTTGGTTTGTGGGGGGCTACAACCTATATATAATTTACACCCGTGCCCTTACTGCACTCTTGCCTACGGGTCATCGGTGTTGGGGGTTTAAGTTCCCCCTCAGCAATGATTTTATCAAGGATAGAAAATCTTGTGAGGTACACGCCCACCTCAAGCTGTCTAGTGGTACCCTTGGCATTTCCTGCCTCAGGACCACACAGGACTGGAACCGTCCTTCTTTCTGGGACCCTGACACAATGGCCTGCATTCCATTGTCTCCTGGGTTTAGACCCATGTTTGAAACAGTAAGGAGATGATGAGCAAAACTCCCATGATTCCATTCTCTGTTGCCATTCCACCAGGCAGTACCCACAGCAGAATGAGAACCTGGATTTCCCAGTTGTTCACGAGAGCTTTTAACTCACGGTATCCTGTCTTTGGTTCATCACTTGTCTCCTCTTCACGGTCACTGTTGAAAACAGCTACCTGAGACAGACAGACAGCTTTTTTTGCCACATTAAGATGTTACAGGTCGCTTGTGGAAGGAGCCTTTTCCAAATCTCTGGAACTAACTTCATCAAATCCAGATGGACAGAGGGTGCAACAGATGGGAGGGAAATGTAATTAAAAGCTGCACTACCCTGAAATGGATTTTCACACTTGGTAAAGCCATTGTTTAGTCACGTCTTTGTGGTGACAGATGATGACATATTAAAGTAGATAAATGACTAGCACGTTTGCCAACAACGGCACATAAATCTTTTGTCTGCACAGTAATGAAAAGAAACACGGTCCCGCATGTAGGTGGGTGGGGGGAGGGGGGGATTGGTTTCCAGTGCCCTTCCTCTGCCAGCTGTTTCCAGTTGTATATCACTCAGCTTCACGGCCCTGGACATCCAGGTGCTGCCGTTCCCTCAAACCTTGGATACCACTTAGCACCTATACCAGGCATTAATAATCAATCTTGTCAGCCATGCTGCGGATTTCCACTGCTTGGGAACAGCGCTTACCAGAGAATTCTGTCCAGCTTGTGGACTGACCGTTCTTCAATGCACATTTCATTACAGACTTTCCAATTTCTTTCATGAGCCAAACTGCAGAGCGATGAAATATTTTCCTTAAAATCGCAGACACGAAAGCTGTTTTTCCCCCAAAATGCATAGGTATGCTTCTGGCTTTAAATTTTTAGTTTCCATTCTCATTGGAAGGCTTAAAAAAAATAGGTCAACAGTCTAGAAATTCTTTTTGGCCTGAATATATTTGGAAGCAACAGATGGTCATTTTTAATTTCAATGAGAATCCTCATGCAAACATTTAAGGAATTTAAAACACGAAAATTCTCAGAAATATAAGATTAGAATTACGGACATCTCCATATAAGACACACACTTTGCGAAAAGATGTCCTCCAATTCAGAATTTAAAGGGGATGGAGCTTACATGAACAAAAGGATGACCATGATTCATCACTTACACATGTAAAATTTTCAGAAACATATTCCTCTGAGCTCCACATTCAGGCTTTAATGCATCTGTGGTTCTGGAAATAATAATAACTATTATTATTATTATTTTATTATTATCATCGATACTTTATTGATGAGATGTACAGTTGAAAAGTTATCGGATTTCAGGGAGAATAAGTGAATGATGTTCACTTTCACAACAGGAATAATACTGAAGTGAATATTAACTCCTGTAAAGGATTTATGATGTTATGAATGTCAGGGCAGATGTATGCAAGTTTAGCCACCTAGTGGACAAATTCAGAAAGTCATTTCAAGGTGAAAGGCGCCCCCATGTGACCAGATTCTCAAAGTCAAAACTATGTTGGGATGCACAAAAACCAAGAGACAATTTTTGATATTAAATGGTTCCCAAATTTATTCAATACTTTTAAATACACATTGCAAACTACATAAAGTTTTACAATCATCTTCCTTAAAGAGTATGAAGCCCAAGACAATTTACAGAGATTTGTAGGCTAAATGCCACCCAAAGGTCACAGTCCATTGTCATTATTCAGCCACAGCACCAGGGGGCGCTGTGTGCAACCAGCAGGTATTCACCAAATACATTCATTGCAATAAAAAATACTAGGTCAGCAGTATTCCTTTACTCCGAAATATCCAAAAACTGTAAACTCGCAGATACATTCAGGCAACCGATTTTCAAAATATTCAAGTCTCTTTAAACCTGTTGACTTTTAAAATTCTCCTAAAAAGTTTGGCAGTTGAAAGCTGACGCCGAACACTGGCAACACACACACACTTTGGCTTTTCTGCGCGGTTCCCTCGTCGAGCCATTGAGCCAGAGAAGCGTTTCCCGTGGGGCCGGTGAAGCCTGCCGCTTTCCGGGGGGGCCCCAGTAGGGGGGGGGGGGGGG
>JAODLC010000054.1:3892034-3905631 GCA_026781145.1 Hippopotamyrus pictus | reverse complement strand
GCCAGGGTGTTGCAGTTCACCCCTGTTAATGAGAGGGTCGCCTCTCTTCGACTTTGAGTTGGGGGAGGGTGGAGGTTATTTCTGACTATTGCAATGTGGGGAAAAATCCCCATGATGACCAGAACGTCAATCAGTTTTACATACCAGTATGAATCCCCATATGGCAAACCTGGACATGATTTTTGAGTGCTGGTCCTTGAAGTGAAAAATGATCTTTCCAGCCTGGCAGTAAAGTAAAAGAGGGAATTCACCTAAAATGCCGAGTTCCTGACTCACTGAGCCATGTGAAAGTAAGTAAATGCTTGTTTCTCATATATCCCCATTCTCTGAGGACTAGGTTCACGGAACGGACCTGCAAGCCCAGGAAAGCCATCACGACAGAATTGATGCTTCCGAGCACCCCCTCTGGGTCAAACGGCATCTGGGACTGGTACAGAACCTGGAAAGGAGTTGGGAGCTGTCAGAGGCAGAGGTGGACATTCCAGGTCCGGAAAGTAAAAATCCAGTCCGCGATTTTTTTTTATTTCAACCAACTGAGTTCTCTGTGACTTTTTATCCTCAACTGGTGGGTTGAAACAAAATCTTGGTCTGGATTTCTACTTTCTCATTCTGGAATGTCCACCTCCAGTCAGAGGCAGAACAATGGACAGACTGCTAAAAGAGACGATAAAAGAACCTTTGCAAACATTTAGTTTTAATTTCTAAAGACACTTATACATAGGTAGATAATGTCTGAGTATGGAATGAAGGAGCTTCTAAGCAGAGGCAGGTCCTCCCTGCTCTTCCCTACCCTCCGACACGTACCCGAGACGAGGGGGTCTGGTAGATATGCCTCTCCCCCAAAAGCCAGCGGTCAATAAGACCAGCCGCCCCTCCAGTGCAGTTTGGGTACTGGCCAAAGTCACCGATTCCCCCTGGGCCCAGGTAACCGCTGGCGGGACAGAATGACAGCATCTCAAGTTATGAATACATCACATATACATATTACATTTATATTTTATTTATTTATGGTTGCCAGTAGGGGTATAATTCTGAAGCTATGCCACGATACGATTTGATTTTGGTTTTTGCAAAGCAATTTGAAATCTGGCAATATTTGAAATGGTACCGCAATATGATTCAATTCGATTCAGTAATACATGATCAATACGCATATTTTCAATACAGTTAAACTGATTTTAGTGGATTTTCAATACATGTCTCAAAAACAGGGTTGCAAAAACCTGGGAGATTTTTTCCGTTACTTCCTATATATTCCTGTTAACTTCCCTGGAAAGTTTCCAATTTGGAATGTTCCCAACATTCCCTAGCTTAACTTCCCATGGAAAGTTTCCGGAAGTTTTCTGCCCTTTTGCAACCCTACTCAAAAATACAAAAAATGTCTGCAAAAGAAACATTCTGTATTGTATCTGTACTTTAACAACCAAAAATGTCTGGATATGTATAGCTTACTCTCTGAAAACATAGGAACACAGGTGAACTAAACTACATCAAACGTACTGTAATCTATTGGTCCCTATTCTCTCCTAAGGCGAGTCTCTTGATTGCTTTTCCTTTTCCTCAGCTGCAGCGTTTTGGCATATTGTCAAAGTTTAATGAAATGAATGTATATTTGTTAATAGAGTCCATTAACAATCAATGTATCAACTAGAACTGATGAACTCTTACATCCCTAGTTGCCATGGATACATTCATTGGTGTTCGGGTACTCTTGATATTATTGGTAAGATTTCCAAATAAAGCATTAAACGGTCATTAATCATCATTTGAGTAATCATTTACAGTCGATATCTTCACCCGAATAAGCATAATTTTAGCCATTTATATTGCTGTATATTGGATTATGGAAATTCAAGTATTGCACTCAAGGCTACTGTCACAGGACCCTTCGGGGGACTTGACCAGGCACCCTTCCGGGTACAAGCCAGTGTCCTTCCTCTGCAAGCCAAAGGAGACGCTTAACGCAATGCAGTAACCCTCCGGGGTCCGCCAGGCTCGGGGTCACTCACAGCGGGCAATCGGGGACAGGGAGCAGGAAAGTGAGACACAGCCAGATGGTTTCCAGGGCAACCACGCAAAGCCACGCAGGCCAGTAGGGCAGGATGTCCTGCAGCGAGGGCCAGCGGCCATCCTGGGAGAGGTGACAATGTGTCATGATCCATCTGCCAATGTCACATCACACTTATGTCTGAGGGTCTAAGTCCGTTGGCCTGTCTTCTGTCAGTTGAGCGGGTCGGGCCGGATTCTCACTCACCGAGTGCTGGCCGTCTGTCCCGGTGCCAAATCTCATGAGGTTGAGGGCAACCACGGCCAAGTAGGAGATGGACAGACGCTGTAGGACTCCGGGGATTCGCAGGGCGTCCCATGACACTGCGGGACACATGACCGCATTGTGGGCGGGGCTACGAGTATGAAATTTGCATAGTGCGGATCATGTAACACTACACGAGGCCTCTCACGGGGTCCTTGGCAGTAGTTGGGGTTGATGACCAGCACTCCCAGTACGAACAGCTGTACGCTCCTCCACAGGGCCTTGCCCAAAATCCCAGAGCGCCTTGACCCCCGCCGCAGGGCCGTGTTCAGGGACAGAGCGACAGACGTTCCCATGATGAAGACGAACCTGCGACAGAGGTGTAGGGCAGCCTGAGGGCTAGCTGGGGGCGGAGCCTGAGGCAGGGCAGACGCCAATCAAAGCATGCATGCGCCTCATTGCACATTCCATGGATGCGTGTGAACTTACCAGGGAAAGACCAGATCAGCCACTGTGAGTCCTGTAAAGACGAGAAGTCAAACATGTTACTTCCCCTGGTTTTAAATGACCACGGTCGCCTGAGAAAATGTCAAGATACACGGCCGGCTTTTCTGTACTTATGGATACTGATACTGAATTAAACATACTGCAAAGTACAAACCACATCTATCTAAACTTGGCCATTTAATGGGTTAATGATTAGACACAAAGAGCATAGATGCACTTTAACCCCAGGACTGCCACAACCGCACTCGCTTGGCAAAAACAGGACCATATTCTATCTTTATGGGTCAGCATTTCCTGAACTATTTATTACATAGTAAAATTCTAACTGAGAATGATAAACAGTATTTTCGAGATGTGGTACAAACAATCAAACTTAAACTAAAGAATGAGAATAGAAATCCCCGTGGGAATTTCCATCCATCCATTTTCTGTAACCACTTGCCGCGTGGGGTCCGGAGCCTATTCAGGAGGCTGGCCAGAAGGGGGCGCCAACCCATCACACGGCACACTCACACACCATTCACTTACACATACGGACGATTTCGTAACTCTAAGTAATCTCAGCATGTTTTTTTAACTGCGGGGGGGGAGGAACTGGAGTGCCTGGAGGAATATGGCGGAGACTTCAACCCAGAGGTGTGAGGCGACAGTGCGAACCGTTGCAGCACCCCTCCGTGGGAATGTAAATTCTCATATGTACACCGAGTACACCTTTTCTTCCCCTTTCGACATTACGTGTAATTCCTTCCATTCCAGCCCAACGTCTGGTCCCCCAGCTGCATTACAGTGTGCCCAATGCTTTGCTGTTCGAGCCTTTTACCATCCCTCCGTGCAGGAATAAAGCTTATCAATCCAGCCATCTGTGTGTCACGGTTGGCGGGAGCCTGCTCACCGTTCCAGCTCTCGTGTCTGAAGAACCAGTATCTCCCTCCTCCATAGTTCACAAAGATCATTATGACAAGGGCCAGCCTGCGGGGGCAGAGTCAGCAGTTTGCCTTCATGTGAATACAGAATGTCACTATAAGCATCTCTTCCTGGGATATTTCTACGCACATTAGCATTTAAGAGCTTCCAAACGCTACATTAGCATCATGCCCTGTACGCTCTTTCAGCAGAGGAGATGCACGTACATCTACTCTGGTGAACACTGTAGGAATATCTCACCTCCAAATCCAAGGGGATAGTACCGTCTACAAGGTTAAATGGCAGAACAGCTGAATGCGGTTCATGCAGAGCATCTGGATAATGTGAGCAGCGGAAGTATCTAGACGGTGATATTAAATACACTGAAAGCACCATCAGGGAGACGGGAGCCAGTGGGGGAGTTTACCCTCGAAAGGTGTCCAGAGAACGCAGCCGGGTGCTGGGGGTTGGGGGGGTGGCAGGCAACTCATAGGAGGAGTCCACGGTTCTGCTGGGGGAGCCGAGCTCCTGTAACAGAAGGGTGGTTAAACCACGTCAGGCAGGCATCTCTGTGGACGACCTCTGGGGGCCTGCTGGTCAGTACAGTAACAGAAGGGTGGTTAAACCACGTCAGGCAGGCATCTCTGTGGACGACCTCTGGGGGCCTGCTGGTCAGTACAGTAACAGAAGGGTGGTTAAACCACGTCAGGCAGGCATCTCTGTGGACGACCTCTGGGGGTCTGCTGGTCAATACAGACGTGTTGCTAAGCACCTGCAGTGTGGGCGTAGGCAGTAGGTGAACAGAGAAATTCATCTGCATGTCAAGAGCTGGGTGGGGAAGTATTTTTAATATGATAAAAGTGGAAGGATTGCAAAAATAATAATAATAAAAAAACATAAACTCACCGAATTTACGAGTCTGTCCATTTCCATGGTGTTCCCCAGGCAACACCAATTTCTTACCACATCCAACCTGGAAATAAGAGCAAATTAGTTGGGAAGGAAATCCAGTGGATTTAGGCAGCTTCTACTCGCTTTGCAAATCAACAGTGTCAAGAAGACTTGAAGTGTGGGGGATTATCAAGGGGGAAAGGGAAAAAAAAAACCTCACCCCATGACAGTTCGTCCAGCAGCGACCAGAATGCACAATCCGGCATACACCAGTACAGCGACCAGGATGGCTAGAAGAGGGAAAGTACAGATCTCACTGCAAAATGCACTCAGTGGCCAGTTCATTAGCTATACCTGCTCTATTAATGCAAACAGTCTGCTCCCCCAAATAGCCAATCATCTAGCTGCAATGAAATGCATGCAGCGCACAGATAGGGACACGAGATTCAGTTACTGGTCGAATAAGCCCCATCTCGCTCTCTACGATACATATATATGTGAGGTAAGGTGAGGTAAGTTTGGCAGCGAAGGGCAGCCACCTGCAGTGGCGCCCATGGAGCTGGGGGTTATGGGTCTCATTGAAGGGCCCACAGTGACTATTCCGCCGAGGCCGGGCTCGAACCGGCGACCTTCTGCTCACAGGCACGAAGACTGAGCCCACTGAACCACACGCTGTGCCAATCAAGTGGCAATCGAGTGTAGAACCACCCATGCAGAATGCAATCAGAGGGAGCGAAATCGGACAGGGAGCGAAATCGGACAGGGAGCTCACGCAGGTAACTGTTGACAGGCTCCTTGTCAGTGACTATGCTGCAGCTGGCTCTCACTGACTCGTTCTCATTCTTCACCCACAGAGAGTAGTTACCCTGCTCTCCAAAGTGGAAGGCAACCCTAGGGGACAAGATTAAACGTCTTTTCACAATGTTTGGCACAATTTAATGCTGATACTTGCCTACCCTCTTGCGTGAAGGGTTTATGTACCTAGGCAATATTTAACAGAAATTTACTTGTAACAATGGAAGAAGATGGATGGATAATATAGAACGGGGCAGCTGGACGGCTTTATGGTGAGGAATGTGCCATAGAGGTGTGTTTACCTGCATAGCTCCTGGTTGCTTGTGCTGCTATTGAGCTGCAGGGTTAGAGGATGCTGGGAACTGAGAACGAACGCTGCCGAACTGGGAGTCCCAGGGATTGGCTGTGCAGGGACCAATCCAAGGGGCTGGAACAGGCACTGATTGACGAGAGAATCAGTCATTGATATAGCACGGTAGACATGCCAAGGATGGTGACCTCACGTCAGTCACAGTCTCTCTAACCCTATGACACTCACTGTGGTGAAGTGGGGGGGGCGTGGTTACCCTGACAGTTTCAGGGGGCCCAGCACTCATAAAACACGAGATTCACGTTTTAATCGTGGGGACTCCCCCCCCCCTCCTCCCATTAATCGTCCCATATTTCTACAGATTGAAAGTGAACGGCTTGTCAGGAAGGCCAGAATTTCTAGCTGAGGCCCTGCACGCACACACACACACACACACACGCACATGCACACGCACACACAGCATTGTAATTTTATCTTTGTAGGGCCTCTCCATTCATTTCTATGGGGAAAACTCTAATCCCAATATAACGACCTTAACCCCTACCCAGCCCTAATGATAAACATAAGTAACCAAGCTTAATAGCATTTTCAGTGTTTTTTTATTGCATTCACAGATTTGTATAAAACTCAGGTTATCCTTGTGGGATCTGAAAAAAATGTCCCCACAAGGTACAAAGTTACAGATTTTTATCACACTGGTCCCACAATATAATAATTACACACACACACACAAACAGAAAACTTCCCTAAAAAAACCCAGATGAAATCAACATAAAACCAGTCGGCTTACTCGGAAGCGTAGACTCCCGTCCGCCTGCTCACCTGAAAGCAGTGATCTGACAGCCAAGACACCAGGACGTCCTGCTGCAGCTCGCTGTTGACGATCAGAGAAGCCTCATCCATCTTGAGCACCGTGGACTTTCGGCCAGGGTGAGAACCTGGGGGGGCATAAAATTGAATGAAAAAGTCATCTGAGCAAATATTAAACTGTATACTTCAGGCAATTCCCTTTTTCAGAACTTTAACATCAATCACCCCCCATTGAAGTCAACAAACCGAGCCCCCTTAAGGTTACCTCGATGTGTGAAGGCTGCCACACAAAAGTCTAAGTGCTTCTCTCGTAATGAGATCGGCCGTCTCTCACAGCCCAAGAATCACTATTCCACCCCTGTGGGAAGCGCACTGGACCAGCAGGGGAAAGACTGATCGCTCACACTGTTGTCACATGCCACACTCTCACTTGCCAGACTGGACCAAATCTCATTTCAGCAAGCTCAGCTGTGGAGCTTTTGGAGGGAAGTTTAAACCAGACCAGAGCTGACCAGAGCCTGGGGTCTGCCCATGTAGCCGGCTGATCTGACCGCATCGACTGGGGTGCCGTACTACTTCGAGTAGTCAAACAATAAGCTTTATTTGTATCTGCTTGTCAAAGAAACCGACCTCATATTTATGCAAATGTGTAGCAGCTCAAATTAAATCTCCTCTTTAAGTGTTTCCTTTTAATATCATCGTTTAGAGTGAGCGAGTTAAAAATAGATTAACCAACACCAACGAAAGTAACCCACCACTATCATATGATATCGAACGTATTAAACTAAGAAACTGAAAGTACGGGGGATTCCGCTGCTTGTTCCTCCCTCCAGTCACACGTACCGAAAAGCAGCCAAATTAAACTGTACTTTTTACAGTTTTAAAGTGTGTAAAATACTGCAGCACAAATGATGAAGTTTCATGTATACAACACAGCACGGCGCAAATGAACACCAAGATTACATTTCTCCATCTACCTATACAAAGGTCCCCGATGAGGCGCGGTCACAAGGGACCTCGTTTTAATTTGACTTTATTAAAACGTCTATAAACAGAGCGTCATACAGTCGCTTGGCTCATACACGACCTGATATCACCGTTGCCATGTACTATAAGCTTCGCGGCGGATAGCAGCCTAGATTGCCCCGTGTGCTGCTTACCGGACATCTGAGCCGCCAAGGGCAGCGCGCAAACTGCGAGCACGGCCGCGATCAGCGCCCGCAAAGCCGCCGCATGCCGCCCCTCACACCCGCGCATCTCCGCCGAATCCCCCTTCCCCTTGCCGTCGCCGTCGCCAGCGTCGGCTCTGCGCTCGCCTTTCCTATTTCCTTTCTCTCTCCTCATGACGGAGACTTCCGACCCCTCCTTTCTGTTTTGACACGCGAGGGAGAGAGAGAAGGGACAAAGTACGTGGAAGCGGCGCGGACCCGAGGCCTCCACGCGGACACGCGCCGCTTTCCCGCGTTTGGATCCCAAAGCAGATGTAGTTTAACTGTATAATATGTCATTTGACGGCTGGTGTGAACAATCACAACCTGATGCAAATGTCAACATTTGTGCAAGATTCTGTATATAGCACAGAAGACCTGGCGATCGATTCCGATTACTCTTCTCTACTTAGAACAACCAAAACGAATATGTTAATGAGGTAGTTAATATTTATGACACCACGACACCGATTGGCTGGAATAGTTTTAACAGGATATCCAGTCAAAACAGAGCATTTTCACCTTATGAACGCTATTTTATGACAGATAAGACATTACAAGGGACTGTATCCCTTTATAGGGCTTTCGGGTTCCTGATAGATATGAGCAGTGAGAAATGTTTTATAACACCCCATTGACACCTAGCAAATGTGGTTGGCTAGTTAGCTAAACACGGAGCTACCAACGGGTAACGTGAGCTGGGGTTACTGGCGTGCAGATATTTATTTACATCCATATAGCGCGGCAGGCCAGCGGGTTTTTTGACACAAAAACGAATTAACCACATATAGCAAATGCCAGCTCATGACACTCTCAAAGAAAAAGTCAGGGCCGAGGCGCTCGCCTAGCGGCGGAAGTGAGAGCGGTGGATTATGGGTCATCGTTAGCTGAGTGGCTAACGAAGCTAACCTGGCTAACGAAAGTAACGCGACTAGCGCTCGGCCGGGTTAAGGATGAGCGGGGCGACGGAACGGCGGGGCTAAGCCGAGCGGTCCCGTTCGTGAAAACTAAGTTTGCCCGGAAGACAGAGAAGCTGTTTCTCTCCCACGAACGAAAAGCAAGGTACATCGGTGTGAAGCAGTGCCCGGCCCGCTGGGGGACTGTTCGTGTGAGCGCTTGGCGGCCAGGCTGAGACTGTACTCCGGCCTCGGGGGAAGCGCACGTCCGACTCGGAGTGATGGGGGCGAAAACGTGCAGCTGGAAGGAGTTAATGAAATAAGATGGACGTAGTTTAAAAGTTTCTGTCTGGTTGTGTTGAGGGTGTCTACCCGCATGGTCAGACGTCAAGTACCTACACCTTTAAACTGGTACTCTGGCAAATTACTGCGTTGTTAAGCTATGAAACTATGTAATAAATAATAATAATAATGAATATCCTTCGTTCTTTCCATACATTATAACTTATAATTAAGCGCTATTCGTTGTAGGTGCGTCGTGACTTAAACTTCTTTAAAACTTCTGTTTAGTTACACCTAGCTGTAATAATCTTAAAGTTAAATTTTAATCAGTTGTAAATCCATGTATATTCGGGCCTGTGGTTGGGCCAGATGAATGGGTTAAAATAATACTCAGACTTCTGTGGACTGAGATGTAGAACCCAAGCCAAAACATTTTGTTGTCTAGTGAAAAGAAGTAGTAGTAAAGTATTCTTGTTCAGGACAGAGTTCCTCTATGAAGTGTACCGGAATGTAAAGTATTGACTTTGTGGTGGGCAGAATGGATCCAGCCCTACTGAGGGAACGAGAGCTCTTCAAGAAAAAAGCCTTATCCACACCCACGGTGGAGAAGAGGCCGGCTTCTTCTGAGTCCTCGTCCTCGAAGAAGAAGAAGGCCAAAGTGGACCGCGAGGGGTCTACGGGGTCTAAGCACAGTTCAGGTTAGTCGCTGCATGGTAGTTACCCCTTATACCAGGATAGTGTTCCAGCTGTTGTACCATTGAATCACTGCTATCATGAAAGGCAACATCTGGTAACTCTTGAGAAATGCAGCTCCCTTGAGTTTGACAAATCGTAAAATAGCTTGGATGGATTTCCTTTATGTTGTTATTCTAACTACTGGAAACGAAAATGGTCAGATGCATGTGTATGATGCGGACACCCTGCCTCTTCTGGAAGTTCCGGGGGGTCATCCAGAAATTGACAGCTGCTCCCTGACACCCTCAAATGATGACCAGTGTCCTGGAAATCTATCGCTCCGCTATTCAGCGGAAATAGTATCGCCACAAACCCACACCATCCGGTTGGCACCCCCCCATGGCCCCTGCCAGCACTAGGGTTGGGCAGTATCAACTTTTTAATACCATCCTGACATTATACTACACTATACGGTATTTTCGCGATATTTTAAGAAGCACAGCTGTTCCAGTATTTCCCAGTAAAGTTCGTTGGGAGTGTTGCGGTAATTTCGACCTCCGCTACCTCCCTGATATTAATTTCCTAAGTTGGGATGTCTGATGATATAGGTGTATGCTGTGCTGTGTATAAGTATACCCTCTTGTGCTGGTCCAGCTTGATGATGCTGAATGCTGTCTTATGAGTTTTGATGCTTAATTGCCTCACTCCTGCTGTGTTGTACAGATGTGTTTGATATTCATTATGGGATCATTGCGTCCATCTGATGTCTGTCCAAATGTTACCCTCTCATATGTCACATTTTTCCATTACATAAGCAGTTATGGAATACTGATTGACAATGTATTTCTAAAATGTATTCATTCTGGTAACTGGCAAGTCCTTTAGAAGGCCACTTGGGGGCGATGCAAGACAATTTCCCCGCACTTTTAGATGAAAGAATTTGGAAGGAATGACACACACTTTTTTTGTTTTGATGGAGAATAGACACTGACTGTACCATAGAATGAATCAGTGCAGTGCATTGTAACATAATTAGACCATGACTGACTCAGGTCTACATAGAAGAACGACGGAACACCAGTCAAGCATCAGTAATGATTCTTAATGTTTCATGCTGTTATGGGCTTTGTGATTTCTGAATTTTGACCTGTAGAAAATGAATAATCTCATTTATTTCAAATAGAGCCATGCATTTCCTCACAAACGGAAATCACGCTATCTGAGAAGCCTGTGACAGATGCATTCCACAATAACAACATCCTCCCGGATATGAATGCCTCTTAAGTGCATCTTGAGTACTGTAAGCCAGTGATAGACGTGTCAAGTGCTGAGTGTTTTTAAGTGGATTCTTTGTTTATTTGTTCCCAGATAGTGCAAGAATGATTTAAAGCTGAAGGACTGCAATGTAACTTTAGTCATAGATTCAAATGATCAGGCACGATTTGAGTCGCAAGTCAACACTGTTGGTATTTTAATGAAGTTTACAAGGTATTAAGGCAGATATAAGAATGTCGTGCTATACATTAATACTTTAAGACTAAACTAAATGCAGATATGTACCACAACAGGGGTGAGGAAATTTTCCTGTTTTGTGTAAAAAATGAAACAAAAAACTGAAGTTTTGGTATCTACAAAGGCAAAACAGCAAATAGAATGCGTAATCAGTTCTACAACAGATGGTACCAGTGATGGTTTAGGCTTGAATGTTTCAGCAATAATCCAGGTCCGGTAAATGTAATGACGATCATCCGTGATATTCATCTTTTCATTGCAGTCGCCTCTCTGAAATGTCCTTTGAAATGTAGACATGGGCCGCAGGGCCGCTGTGACGGCATCCTCACGCAGGTGAATGTTTAATTATTTTTTTTTTTCCCTCGGTTAAGTCTGGGCATCATGCCTTTTTGTAAATGCAGCATTTAAGGCTGGATGGTGAGGGAGGGACATGCAAGACTGTAATTGTTTTGTTTTTTAGGTATCCAGGCTTCAAATCTGCATGACGGTTTAGTTTGTTCATCGCAAAAGTATAATAATTAGTGTTATTTCAGCTTTGGGAGATTAGAGGGGATGCTAATTCGCTTTTGGCAGATGATGATTGTATGCAGTCTGTGTCGATTATCCCAGGAGACCCTAATCCACAGGAGGGAATGTTCTGTATTCCATCCACACAGATTCCTCATTGACAGATGTGCTTTTAACAGAAATGACTGCGACTCCAGCCACATGTGGGAGGGGAACAGTCTGCACTGGAGGGCTCCCCCTGCAGGTGGGAGGACCCGACCTTTAGACTACCTCCACATGGCGCTTGCGCATGCTCTCCACCACGGTGCGGAAGGGGCCGGGCTCTTCCCGTAGCTGGCGTGCCGTCTTGCCCTTCGCACAGCAGCCGCAGTCCAGCAGCTCGTAGAGCGCGGCCAGGACCGCCAGTGACACCACTGTTAGTGCAAAGAGCAGCAGGATGACGAAGCAGGCCACGTTCCAGCTGTCATGGAAGGGGTACGCCTCCTGCACCTGCTGGGCCGCGCCTGCAGGGGGCACTGCTGGGTGCAAGGCTTGGCTGGCGTTGTGGCCAGTCATCGCTTCTAGGGTCTCCTTGGTGTCCCTGGGGTGTGGGGGTGGACAGAAGAATTAACCACTTACAGTAGGTTACTGACGGTGATATACGCACCTTGCATTTGTGGGTGTAATCTGGTTTCTGTCGGTGGTGTCCCCTTCCCTTACCGGGACAGCTTCATAATGAGGCACCACATGACGAGCACCACGATCTAGATACCAGCTGGAACAGGGGTCACCAACCCTTTTGAAACTGAGGGCTACTTCACAGGTACTGAGCCATACGAAGGGCTACCAGTTTGAAACGCCCTCCTAAACTTATCTAAATAAAATCTAAATCTATATAAATGCAAATGTGATTAAAGAAGAATAACAACAGGATCAAATTTAATTTTAGGTGCTGCTCGCTGGTGAGTTGTGCTATTCCTAGAACAGGTCCGCGGGCGATTCATGTGGCCCTTGGGGGCGTCCTGGTGCCCGTGGGCGCCATGTCGGTGAGCCCTGAACTAGAATGTTACAATGGTACAAGAATTGCTATTTTTTCCCCCCACTGCATTTAGGATGAGCATTCCGGAGTTATATGTGAAAATAAACAGTCCCATGTTTACAAATTTTACAAAGCATTTCTGAGGCATCGTCATGTAGTTTCAACAACGAAGGGATGCATAAAGAAGTGTCTGTTGAGCCTGTTTCAGCCTGCATGTGGGTTCAGCTCTGCTTTGGGATGTTCTCGGCGTCCTGGCTCTGGAGGCAGAGCACCTGTGTCACCGAGCCGCGTTTTACACCCTCACGGAGGCGCAGCGAGAGTCGGGCTTTTTGCGTTTCCCGTAATCTGCTGACTGCGGCCCGAAAACCATCCACCGTTAATGAAGCGATCGCGCCGCGCGGCTCCCGCCCGCACGCTCCGATGGGCGGACGGCTTCACGATTCCGTCCTCCATCTGGACCCCCTATCGGGATTCCGGTCTGGCGCTGCGGCGGTCGCGCCTCGGAAACGTGATCCGAGGCCGGCCCGGCGTGGCATCCTCACCGGAAAGCCGGGACGTCCGTGCGAGGAGCGCGAAGCGGGGAGGGACGGCAGACCGAACGTGCAGCCCGGTGCCAGGAGGGCCTGGTAAACATGCGGATGTGAGTCACGGACGGGCATTCTGGGAAAGGCCTTCAGTGCCCGCGAGCCTCCGACCGGGACGTCTTAGACGCATGCTGCCGCATCCCTGGCCAGGCACGCCTTTCGACCCCAGTTCTCAGAACCCCCCCCCCCCACCCACTTTGCCTGCCACACGTGGGCAGATGGCAGGGAGTCCCCCTCCCCCAAACGTTGCATCGCCCCGCCTGACCACAGCAGCTTACTCATTTCTACATGAACGCGCCTCTCGGTATGCTGCTGTCCCCGTCTGACTTTCGCCACGCCTCCGATGCCCGCCTGCACCTGACTGTCGTACATACCAGTCTCTTTTCTACCTAACTCCGCGCCCAGCTTTATGCGTCGGCTAATATTCTTTCTTTATCCTCCTCCCCCC
>JAODLC010000054.1:3877309-3889292 GCA_026781145.1 Hippopotamyrus pictus | reverse complement strand
TGGGGGGTGGGCGGTGAGGGGGAGGGGCTCTGGGCATCAGTACACTAAAGGCCACGGAAACGCCAAATCCCTCCTTGATAAGTACGCTGTGGAGTCGTCTTGTCTAATTACTGCTGGGTTTCGCCATCTGTGTCACAAAAGGACTTTCGCAAAGGCTACTTTTATCTGTTGCTTATAAAACGTTGCAATCTAGTCTGGCACAGAAATTGTGCAACAAACATTTTCTTTTACAAAAATATTTACTTTAACGCATGCAGGTTGGAAATTTTTTAAGTTACGCAGCCTATGCCCTCATTTTCCTGAACAATCCGTTTCAGGAGTGTTGGCTCATCTAACCTTCTCATTAGTGTCACTGACATATCAGGTCTGTCAGCGGATTCGTCTGTGGTCTATTTTTGGTCAGTTTCTTGTCGACCCGTTACATCCTACCTATCATTTCTTTTCCTCAAATTACAAGAATTGATTAATGATACACTCCTATCTGGGTATCGATTGTTTAAGCATCTCGGGATCGCGCAGATTAATTCATTTGCTGTGTGACGGCAAGAAGTAGCTCTCAGCTGTAGGTCCTCTGCGTGCTCTTTTGACATTGTGGTCAGGACAGACAGCACCCATGGTATTGTGCTTACCTGCTTAGAAGTGAGTTTGATCAGGGAACCTTCATATCCCTGGAGGAGATTCAGCAGTAAACACAGAGTTCAGTGACAGAATTCAGTGACAGATAGGAACACTTATCTAAATAAAATGGAGCAAGCTGTCAACTCTGATTTTCATAAGTCCCAGTGCCTTCTGTAAACTGAAAACATTTATTGTTCATTTATAAGGGATAATAATAGAAAAGTGTTGCTAAGTGTCCAGGAAGCAACCCAAGGTTCTAAATGAGGCATGAACATATATTAGATCATCTTATGCCAGAAGCAATACTGTTCCTGTATTCACCATTTCACTAGCAATGTTACATTTACAGTACCTGCACAGCCAACTAGTACTAATGAAAGACACTTATAACAAATACTTGGCTGTACTAATTGAATATGCTATTAAAAAACTTCACTTTTAAAACATAGAAATTTTTATATTGATTTAGTTCTGCAATTGATTAGGCCGTCCAGAAAGTAAAAATCCAGTCCGAGATTTTATTTCAATCAACCATTTGAGTTCTCTGCAACTGTGACCAGTTGAGTATAAAGTGTCAGAGTCACAGAGAACTAAAATGATTGGTTGAAACAAAATCTTGGTCTGGACTTTTACTTTGTGGACCTGATGTGTCCACCTGTGATTGCTTCAATGTGACTGACCTGGTCCAATTCCAAAAATAAAAAGACAACGATGTATGGATGAGTCCTGCAGAGGGAAGGCCTACCTTAAATGGTCGGAAGAGGAGATAAAGCTCTCGAGGTTTGATGTCAAGCGGCAAGCCACTGACAAACAGTGTTTTGACCTAGAAGGAGAAAACAAAAAGGGTGTTTTGAAACATGGGATGGAAATACCAGGCAGGTTCCTATGGGAACACCATCAACTACTATCTTAGAGCACTAGACAGCTCAGTAGTACTGAAAGGTATCAGTATGCCAGGACACTGAAAAAAAAAATTCTGCGCAAAATAGTGTAATTCTGCGATGGTGACTGAACAGACAAATCGTCATGTTTGGTTTTCATCTCCAAGATCCCTTCTTCATGCGAGCGCCGAGTGATCTCAGAGAGTATTCAGAGAAATATTATTCAATAGCAATGGAATGCCAACGTAACTGATACTGTTAACTACCCCAGAACAATGGGCCTTTCTATGGCTAAAGGTTCCCTATTAGAGCCTCAGCTCACGTCAGTATCGTCATCTACATCCCAGCACGTCAGCTGTATTGGGGACGTTACCCACAAAGGTAATCCATTACAGACAGAGGTGGAAAGTTCAGGTCCAGAAAGTGCAAATCCAGAAGAAGGTTTTCTTTCAGACAACCAGTTGAGCACGGAGAGTCACAGTCACAGAGTACTCAGCTGGTACTCAGCAGAGTACTCAGCTGGTACTCAGCAGAGTACTCAGCTGGTACTCAGCAGAGTACTCAGCACGTCAGTGATACTTTGATTGTGGGAGATAAGAGTACTGCGAGGCATCAATCTCAGTAAACAGCACTAACACAAAGGCTGTACTTCTATCGCTTACACAAATCTGTGAGCACTTGCATGGGTTTCTTATTCACAATAACCATTCATCCATTTCCCATAAACATTTATCCAATTAGGGTTGCGGTGACATCCTTTTGCAACTCTGGAAAACAATGTTGCTTCTCTGTTTTCTGGAATATGTTCCTCCTCATTCATTCCCTCAAAAAATAAAACAAAAATAAAATCACAGGCACCTCACCACTTAAGACTTGCCTTATTATGCACCAGACAGAGTAGTATTAGAGATCTGGCCATTTTCACACCTGAGTATTTTATTGCAACAGCTTTTTTGTCTGAACGTGAAATTCAAGAGCAGGAAGTGATGAAGAGCTCTTCACTGTAATTGTCACCCCCAGTAAACTGTTAATGAATTGCTGCAAGCCTAAAGTCAATGCACCAGCATAATAGTTCACAGAGGTTTGCTAATCAGCAATAAGTGCATCTTAAAGAAGAAACACAAACAGCAGAGCACCATCCAACAGGTAAACATCCGAGTGATGCTGATATTCTGGTAAATGTTGAGAGTTCATTCCATACCACTGATAAAAAGTCAGGTATAAGAAAAATCCACCATGAACAGACTTGGTTAAACAGCGTGTTTAAATACTGGAGCTTTTATTGTATCTGTGAGATATACAGTATGGGTGACAGCACTGGGCGTGCGCTCACAGATACTTACTGCACATCACAGAGCAATATTTATCTAGCTACACTAGGCTTCTCTATTATTCAATCAGCAACTGTTCACAGCGAGACTGAAAGGGTTACAAATACACTCATGGACACAATTACAATTGTTGAAATAAGCGGATCGTCATGAAAGATGAAATGTCCTCACATTCATCCTCCGAAGGAGCTTTAGTACTTAGACCCTGTTCTTCGGCTACACGATGATCTACGTCTTTGCTACATGAACTCTGACTCCGCAGCTCCTCAAACACCAAGGCAAGGCTGCCGTCTCATCCCTGGGGGCCAAAGGGGAACCTTGGATGTTATTTGGTTTGGGATTAAGAGGGTAAATTCCAGACACAGAAGAACATATGTATATGGTCATGAAGGTAAATCAAAACACAAACTGCATCCTGTAAAGAACGTTGTGGCTTCCAGTGTCGGAATGCTTAGTCAAATCTCGGCCTATACGCTGAACTTAACATCCGATGGAAAGACTTTGTATAATGATTAACGAATAAATTATGGTTCAGTGGCATGATGCAGAAACATAATTCCAATGTAAACATTATAAACCAAAAGCTACGTAAAAGAAAATGAAGCGAAAGACCAAAGTTAAGACATTATTAACATTGCAAAAATACGTCGTCACATAAAAATTAGAATAAATACGCATTTTCTCCTTCTAGTTACTTGCTTCTATAAGCCTCTATTAATCATTTACCATTTATGGCCCTGTAATGGCCTCAGTCTCTGAAGAATCGTTGCTAAACAGGCACCTCACGAGTCATCTGAAAGTTTCAAGACCCACAGCACAGTTACCTGGCAACAGTCCGCAAACTTTCAACGCTGCGAGTTAAGAGTTCTGAAATCCTATTAAGGAAAAACTTTCCAGTGCTCCTGCCACAGGCTGGTTCAGTCAGCCGCGTATGACGCCATCGCCAGAGACTGCAGGTATCGTCTCAGTGATGCGTGATCTCACACACTCGCGAAAAGCGGGCGACCTCGAGTACGTCTCGGACCCAGAGGACTCAAAGCAACAGCGGCTAGCGTTGTAGATCTGTAGGTCCGCCGTGCTGTCCAACGCCACAGTGCCAGGTAAAAATGGGGATATTTGCAGACTTGGGGAGGGGGGTTCATCTGTGCGACTTCAGTGTAGGGGCTATGAGCGTGGCAGGAACAGGGGCAAAGCATGGGCAATCAAACGGAGGGGAACATCAAAAGACAGCCAGCATCTTGGGACCTACCACAAAATTTGTAGGAATCCACACAGACCACAACAAGGAGATCCACCACTCGGAAATACCCAAACCATGACGCCGGTATCGATCACTGCAACCCATACGAAGAGAAACCCAGTGAAATTTGACACCATCATAAGTTGTTTCTCAGGGCAACTACATGAGTCGCCTTCACAAAACAATGCATGCTTTGTACTTTTTAACAACCATTTTCATCAAATAACTATTTTCGCCTCACCACCCGTAGAATTCCCTAATTACTGTTTATCTTTGAAGGGAATGACTCTTTCAGTGCCAGTTAACCCATTAGGTGACACAAGCGGCAACCTAGGGTGTCATCTTTGGGGGGGGGGGGGGTCGGGTGGGGGCTGCTGACATGCTGGCATGCTAATTTCGCTTTGTCTCAGATGGGAAACCAGCAGCAAACCTTCCCTGGGGTGCCACATGAAATTTGATTGGCGCAAGGCTCTTTGCCTTCTTTCGTTACACGTAACACTTAACGTAAACACGTAAGGGGTTAACAAAATTCACAACACAGGGGCTCCGTGTCCGATATCATTAAGGAGAAAAAGTTCATGCTTTTAGTGGGTGTGGCCTGTCTTCAGACTTCCAGTACAAATTAAGAATTGAATGTGGATGGATGTGATGTTTTGTTTGGTGATGTAATGGTTTGGTGGACGACAAATGAGGTCAGCTATCAGTTCGAAGTTATGTAACGTTATGTTTAGAGACGTACGTGATAAACTCTTTGGGATCGGTTTTCTGGACAGGATGTTAGAAAAAACATTAATATTTATTTCTCAGTTTACGTCCTTGGATGATTAATGGGAAAGCAGCAATTATGTTACAGCACTTTCAGTCGATTTTCATAGCGGATGACTCTCAAAAAGTGCAAGAAATCAAATGATCTCAATCCAAACACATGCGTTTTGATTTCATGTTAGTGTACCGTTACAAAGCCCATCAGAACCTCAACAATGTCCTAGGGGTGATTCTTAATTTAAATTTGTCATGCTCAGTATTATGTTGGTGAAGTCTGTGAAACATCAAGCTCCTGAATCGCTTGGAAAAAGAAACACAGTGGAAGTTTCCAGATAAAACACACACAGAGCATGACAGCACTCAATAAACATAGTGTAGCCAGCTCCGAAGAATCACAGAACGAACAGTTGCGTTACAGCACACTCGTCGACATAAGCGGAATCTCTGCTTCTGGTCCTCTCCTCGTCGCTGAGGAGCTGCTGAAGGAGGTCCAGGTGTCCCGAGTCAAGGCTCAGGCCGCAGGCCTCGTTTGCTGGAGGGAAGGAGAATTAACGAGTAGCTGAAGACTCTTCTGGCACGACTCGTCGCGGCCTTTAGAGTGCAGGCCGGGGACTGCACAAGGCCAGCCCAGACTACATCAGACCTCTGGCAGCCTTGCTACATAGTGTTTAGATTGTCCTGCCCATAAATGGGCAGTTTTTGGGTTTGGGGGCGGGGTCACACTTCACAGACGCACGATAAGAGTGGTCTCCCAGTGAGACTGGGCAAGAGACACACTATAGCAAGAAAACAGGGCTCATAAATACAAGACGTCTCACGAGAGTGGCAGCTGGTGTCAGCGACGCAACGTAGACTGCAGGAAATGTCGGGACTGGACCCCCGTAGACCTCACCATTTCCCTTTCATGTACATCATCACCTAATGTTCATACATCCCCTAACAACAACAAGATTCATTCTCTTTTGGGGAACGACAAAGCGACGCTGAACTGACAGCAAAGCCCTTGGAGCAAACTTTTTGGTGCCACAAGGTAGAACGCTGGTCAGTATAGCAGCCATTTTTCAGCCTGTAGCAAAGCTCTCATCCCACCGGTCAATAATTAACACCTAACCTCCCTCAGTTCAATGTTCCGGGTGTTTTCTTAATCACATGGTTTGTTGCCTGAAAACACTCCTTGTCTTATGGGTGACAACCAGCCAAGATAAGATGACATTTCCCCAACGGTTTTATAAATAATCCCGGCCATGTTGTGGGGGGTGGGGGGGGGGGCAGATCATGGCAACGGCTCTGTTTCCTCCACTTCCTGACCATGCCAACACTCCAGGGACGGGCAGCAGATATCCAGCATAAGGCTGCACCATGGCCTGTCAATCCAGAAAGTTCTACAGCTTGCAGATTTCATATATGTTTTTTTTTAACCGCCGTGTAGAGCCACTGTTAAGTACATAATGCAAAATGATCAGTTATTCAAGACACTATATTTATTCTCATTTAGCCTTCAGTTAATCTTTCAGCCATTTTTGAGATTTAAGAATGTTTCATGAACTATTTCATCACGTACTCAGGAAATACCTGTTTTTACACTGCATGTAGGGAGAAATAATGGCAGAAATTTCGCATGTGAATTCGCATTAAATTGCATTAAATTGAACCAATTAAACCTGGGGAATGAGCTGGAATATTACCCAGAATGCATATGGTTGACTAAGGCTAGGGTTTTGGGTAATTTGTGCCCTGCTATCCAAGGTGCTAAGATACCACTGATATAATCGACTCAAAGGGAAGAGGGCAGAACCTTTTCATTCAGTCCATCCAATGTTTTCTAACACAAAAACACCCAACACCAGTCATGGTGTTTCAAAGGACACTGGTTCAGTTAGATTCTCATGGAACTCATTTTGCATGCAACATTAGGGATTATACCTTTCATTATGCAACTGTCAACATAACATTTCCGTCAATTAAAATGATTGTATTAGCAACAATGTATTAGCATGGTGGGGGAAAAGAACAGATCGTCTAAATGATCTGTATTCGTGGTGAAAGATTACGCTAAGGTTTAAAGGCAAGTTTGGACACGTTTGGACAAGGTTCTAAATAAAGGTTAAAAGCACGGTGTCTTAAAGTCACGTGCAATTACAATTTGTTGGAGTGCCTTTTGTGGACAAATTATGGACTAATAAAAGTATTGCCAAATAACTTATGGGAAACACAGCAAAACTCATTGCATAGCCAGTGTCGACTTGTATTCCTCCTGATAAGGAGTTTACACTTCAGCTGCAAATGACATATATATCTAGTCAAATAATCTTGGGGGGGAAATAAAGTGGATTAGTGGGAGGCGGTGTTTGCATTGGTACGAATGTTAAAATGATACAGCTATTGTTAGAGTCATGACACAGCAGCAATTACAAGCAATTTGCACGACTGTACCATTCACTTTCCGTAAATTATAAGTAGCTTCTAATTACTGGGATTTATAATAATTAAGTCTTCCTAATTAAGGGGCTAGTGGCAACCAGCATAAGTCATAGTCCCCCACAGCTGGTCTAAACACAAACCAATATGAATTATTAATGGTAATTCTCCGTAAATATTTTTCAGTGTTCTTAAGCTGAGACAACCACTTAAAACAACAAGAATGTTTCTGTTAATACAGCATGAATTTCTGCCTCGACACCGAAGCTATTAGCTTCACTAGTCTTGTTCATGTCTGAACCTCCTTATACTCCTGGCTTTTAGTGACCAGCGGATGTGAACGATTCGCTGGGAGAAGTCAAATAACAGATCGGTCCACCTGTAAGAAAATCTCCATCTGAGACGGGAATATTTAAGATCATATAATGAACCAAAAGTAATTAGACCAACTGTCTGGTTGGCTATAATATTCTCGCCCTGAATGACTAATTAAAATATTTTATAATACCGTATGAAAAGGATTATGTAGTAAGATGGCCATTGTATACTTAGAAATGAACATAATGCAAGATCCCAACATTTGCTTGGCTAGACAGTAAAAACAACAGTAAGAATACAATTGGAATACTGTTTAAATTAGCCATTCGTGTTTACAGAAATTGGGACTGAAACAAAATAGCCATTTCAGCTCAGCTGTCTCTCCAGCACCAAATCAGCCATTATCGTTATAGCGCTACTAGCCCCTGCAGTTATTACTTTGCTTCTTTTTCAAAACACCAAACCGAAATAGATCCATCCATCATATGTTAGGCCTCTTTTCCGGTGCAAGTTGTCAAATAAAAGAACAACATTAAAACGGAATCAGAGTATTTGACCTCTTTTACATCACATGCCTATGAGGGATTAGTGAAAAGATACATCTCTCACCCTCCGGATAAACTGGAGCTACGCCTGATTCTGAGCAAATTGCGTAACTCGGTGCTGAATAACCCATATATATATATATTGAAAAACACCAGACTAACTGCACAACCGTACATAGGGAATTTCGTGCTAAAAGGGTATAGGAAATGGTCTTGTGTTTGGTGCTGAGAAGCAGGTTGACAACTGCGCGGAAATTGTTTTTTTTTTTTTCTTTAGTTGCAAACAGTATATCTCTACGTATAGTGATTTACATAGGTGCGCGCGTACGCAAAAAAAATGTCATACTGGGAATTTATTTGCGGCTTGTAGTATTTACTTCTCAAGTAAACTGTAGGTTTTAATGTTAAATTCACTTATTACCCATAAGTTGGATCCAAAACGACGGACAGACACACACACACGCACGCGCGCACACACACGAGACATGCTGCCTAATGCACAGTCACACACATACAACTACCCAGAAACTCTCTTTAAAAACACTGGCCCATGCCCTTGCTTTGGGGACATCATCCCTGAAGATATTCTGTGATAACACACAATATCATGCATATAAGCAACTTCTCTCTAATTGTTTATATATACACACATACAGCCTATAACATACATAATACAAATAATTGATTGAAGTCTTTTAAATGATATGAAATAGAGTTAAACTTTCTTTTTAAAGCTGCTTGACTATATTATTCGACAAGCACTGAATTTTGTAGTTATATGACTGAAAACAGACGAAGTGATCGAACCATTGTTTTTTTTCCTGCATTATCATACAGTGATTACTGAATCCAAAATTCCAAATAAACTCAATCAGGGAAAAGCCGGCAATTCGAAAGAACGATCATCAAAAGCAAAACACGTTCCAGATAACATACAGTCAAAAGAAATGAAGAGTGGATTATTACACACTTTGGAAAGTACAAGTAAAGCATGATTATTAAAGCATCGTAAATCTGCAGATTGAATGGGATTTTTGACTTAATAAGCACACGGAGCGTTTTATGTTTCCAGCCTATACAAAGGCTCTGACCTGCACCCACCAACTACAAGACATGAAGAAAAATACTAAATATTCAAAAGTTAATAAAACAAAACTGCAATTACCTCTTCTTCGTGGCTGGTAAATTCATTAGCGTCGTTCTCCTTTTCGATCGCGTTGCTGTTCATTTTATGACTGATAACGTGAATTTAATCTCTCGGCAACAATTGTTAGAAAAGCTCCGACGGGATATAACAGCCGATAAGCCGGAAGACTTGATGGTACCGGAGTGAGATCCAAACACAAAACTATTCTCATAAATCAGTCAACATTAGCAGATACGAGCAATAATGCAATACAAACAATTAAAAAGGGAAAATGGAGACGGCTGGGCAGGGAGGGGGATCTTCATCCAGCTTGACAACTCTTCTGTGCAAGTTATTCCTTGATGGAAAAAGCAAAAGCGATCGCGATAGTCTCCTATTCCGTATCTGCCGAGTACTTCACTTTCAGAAGTGAAGAAAGGAAACGTTACCATCATTCCACATGAGCTGGGTTTCCCCCCCTGGCGCGGGGGCTTGGGGGCTGGTCGCAGGCAAAAGGTGGCGCGGACGCGCGGACGCGCCCACTGCTCACCATATAAAACATCCTTATATAGTGAATTATTATTTTAGTGTGTGATGAAATAACCTATATGTTGCATTTACGAACTAGAGACACCTGTCTGTATTTGCGCCTTAACTTTTTTCGAAATATCCAAAGGGACGGATGGCTTGCTGCAGACGATAAGGAACGGCATTCTTAGTATGTTATCTTGACATTCGTGGAGGATAAGGAGCGTGAAAAGTGGAATACTTTGGTGCGGACGTTGTGATGTGGTGGAGCGGAGATGGCTGTACGGAGCCTTGGGGATTGTGTTCATGGGAACTAGGGCACCTTCGGTCAGACAGAAATAAACCAAAGAAATAAAACGCTTACACATTAACATATAAATAAAAGCGCTCTGTTGTTGCCCTTTTTTCCCTGGAAATAGATTAGGGTCGTAAGCATACCTTCGCACAATCTTTGATCTCGGTCAGCTGCGTTTGTAAGACAACCGGAGGGAAAGGCCGCCTGGTATATACGATACAACTTGATTATGTGCTGGAAATGTAGAGCAGTAATAAAGAAACTCAGGCTTGCAAGTTGAACCGACTTTATATAGGCCCATTTATATACTTCCTGTAAAACTGCAATTACAGTATTATTATTTTATGTAAGTTTCAAATGTCTTCCAACGAGACAATTTAATGAATGGTTTTCATGCATTTACTATGCATTTATAGTTTGCTTCTAAAATAATAGAAGTAAACTTGTCAGATTTATTATTATTATTATTATTATTATTATTATTATTATTATTATTATTATTATTATTAATATTGGAGGACATTGCAATCCAATACAATATTCTTAGTTTCGCAGTAATACCCTGGAGAACAATAAAGTCTTCTTGTGTTGGGGAATTCTATCAGACTTGAATAAAGGTAGCTATTCATAGTGATACAATGTAGCATTCAGCGAACACCCCGTATTGGTTATTATAACAATATGTTTAATCAGCAGCTATAATCGCAGAACCTCCGTGTAGCTGTATGTCAGATTCCTGTTAAGCTTGATATCAGTTAAATCATCAACATCAAAGCAATTCACTTCACAATAATGTTTTGAACATTGAAACCTATGATGTTGGCTGTAAAAAAAAATGTATATGTATATAATAAAGAGAAAATGATGCTTCAAAAGTCATTAGGAATACACGCAGAGATTTAAGAAGTATTGTCCTTGGCAGGCTAGTCCTTAAAAAGTCATGCGCACAAGAATAATTTTTCTTGTTAGTTCAACAAGTGCGGCTAATTAACGGGTAAAAATAGGTATACGACGGAAACCGCTTTTAGATCTATATAGTTACAGCACTGCAAAAGCCTTACATCGCCAAAGCTGTTTACGATGGCAGTAAGTGAAGATTGGCTCAGATTAAAGCATTATTTAACAATAGAATGCACTGAAATATAAACCATACATGACAAAATAATAACTAAAGTAACAGTTATTGTTTTCTGCAAAAAGTTAGTAGTACCGTAATAGATGAAAGAACACAGCTCTGCTTTGCAAATCTCTGCTTGAGGGAAGCCGGAAGCCTGCTCACTCTTTAAATTTTGCCACCAGCTCATTCAATTAACTTAATTTGCTATTTACCTTATTTGGGAATGATTAACCAATCGAGTTATACTAGTGGTTCAGTTGAAAGAAATGTATGTGTATATGATATGGTATCAGTAAATACTGTAGTGACTTAGGAGTAATTTGTTCATATTTCCATCAATCCATCCATCCATCCATCCATCCATCCATCCATTCTTCCATTCTCCATACCCACTTGTTCTATGTGGGATCACGGGGGTCTAGAACCTATTCCAGAAGCTCTGGGCGCAAGGCAGGGAATAACCCAAGATGGGGTGTTAACTCATCACAGGACACACGCGCCATTTTGTTTATTATTATTATTATTATTATTATTATTATTATTAATAATATTATTATTATTATTATTATAGGGAAATAGGCTGGAGTCTCTGCTGGCTGCTCATTTAGCGGTTAGCCGTCAGCCTCTCCTGTTGTGTGTGGAGGAGCAGTGCAGACCGGAGTGTCAGAGGGGCAGTGCAGACCAGAGTGTCAGAGGGGCAGTGCAGGACGGAGTGTCTGTCAGTGGGGCAGTGCAGGACGGAGTGTCTGTCAGTGGGGCAGTGCAGGACGGAGTGTCTGTCAGTGGGGCAGTGCAGGACGG
>JAODLC010000054.1:3864541-3877108 GCA_026781145.1 Hippopotamyrus pictus | reverse complement strand
CCCCACCCCAAGGGGACCCACCAGGCTGCCACACATCAAATGTTCCCAGCATCCACCCCCCCACGTACACCCCCCAGTTCCTTACCTTTCTATAATTAACCCCAAAGCCGTTCATATTTAGCTGCATCAAACAGGTAATAAACACACCAATGACCTTAATATATTTGAACGAATGGGCTTTTTAGATCAAAGTTAAATAAAATGCACACGTCACTGATTTACACTTTCGTTTTATTTATTTAGCCGAGACTTTTATCCAAAGCTGCATACAGTTGAGACAGCAGGGTCAGGCAGTCCCCGGAGCAATGGGGGTGTTGGGCCCCATGGTGAAATCGCTCCGCTGACCCTAGACTTTGAACCGGTGGCCCTCCAATTTCAGGCGCGGCAACCTGAGCCGCACGCCGCCCCCACGCTTGCTATAAATTCATAAATGGGACCCTGATCCATCTGCTTCAAGACTTTGATACAAGTGGCTCAACGTCATTCAAAGTCATTTTGATTTGCGGTTGAATTAATGGGCTCAGAATACACCGCAGATACTCTGCATGCAAACAGAAAATCGATTAGTGAATCGAGGAAATATTCTGCAGACGTTGCTATATTAATTGAAATACATTTACCCCTAGTGGCCAAAATTGTGGAAACGCCTACCGTTTTTGGCATTACTCTTTAAAAATACAGGAACATTGGCGGTAATGTTTATAAACAACGAAAGAATGTTACAAATGTACATAGGATGATTAAATAAGTAACTGGAGTAACTGCAATAAAGTTCTGCAATCTCTAAAACCTGGAACTATTTCCACAATTTTGGCCACAAGTGTACAGTTACTTCACCACAGTGCAATATGTACAGGTCTGGGTACAGGTACAGGTACAGGGCTTATTTACTGAGCATTTTTCCTGGTGAATTCCCACAGATAAATATTCCTGTGTACAATAGGTATTTAATGTTGTATCATATAGGTATTTAATGTTGTATCATATAGGTATTTAGTATTATCTCATTACGGAGGCAGCTACTAAATTTCGGTGTACCTGTGTGACCCACTTGCAGAACGAAGAAAAAAAATCTTTGATCCTTCATAAAACAGGTTATCTAAGGTGTCGATAAAACTGGCATTTGTTCCTTCCCCCTCCACACCCCACCCCGAAATCACCTTCTAGGTCGTTCTTCACTTTACACAGATATTGACCGTAACAGACACATTGTTTGCTTATTAATACCAGAGACTCTGAATTGCCATCTTCCAAGTATTACTCTCTATATTCAACTGCACTGTTAATTAGGCTGCTGGCACAAGTCATTCTGTCACATACAGTATCATAAAATTATGCTTTTTATTTGAAAAATCTACTAATTTTTCCTACTGCCATTGCTTGCTGTGCTGAATAGCTGATTGTAAGTTGAGTTGGACGTCTACAAGAGATCTTATGCAGTTTTATCTACAGCGCAGTGATTTTTGTTACGGTAATGAGCTAAACCGCACAGATTTCAATCACACTGATTTTTGTCACTTATATCGAAATATGACTAACTAGAATATTCCAGGTAGGGGTTCACGGACTGGTGATCCTGCAATATGAATGTTTTTAGGGCTGAAGATAAGGTTGGTAGCAGGTGAAGCTTTGATGTGATTTTAGTAAGAGCTCCTCCTCATCACTTCAGTGGAATCTGAGCTGCATCCTGCTCCACTCAGCCAGTCCCTCTGTTCCTATCATTTTTTTTAACTTTCCTTGTTCAGCGATGACCTCATCTGTGCTGTTGCCAAATGAGCCAGCAGGAAATTGACATGTGCCCCCCGACACACACACACACACACACACACACACACAAACCTTGCTGGGGGGGGGGGGGGGGGTTTGTGACGTGGCTGAGCGCGGGGTTCGTGTCGGAGAGGTTGGGATGACCCTGTGAGCACCAACAGGCCCCCCCTGCCAAACCCTCACCTCTCCACCTCAGCGCCCCCCCCGGAGAAGATGTCACAACTGTTCCTGACAGCGAAGGTAGCGGCGCAGGATTACGCTGCAGGAACAAAAAAAAAAAAACCCTCACCTGCCCGTTACGGAGTCAGACAGCTCTGCTTGTCTGCCTGTCAGCCGCGGTATGTAACGTAATTCAGCGAGCGAATTTTCAGTTACCTGGCACACTCTTCTATATGCGCCTCACACTTTGATCCATGGCTGAGATAATGTGAGGTTTTGTCCTCCATTTGTACAGAGCAGTTCCATTGAAGTACATGACTGAAAATAAGAGCATCAGAACTCCACCTGGAACTTAAGCCACATAGGTTTATTTATCTGGGTAGGTGGTGAATTTTTTTGGTTTGCTAGATTTAACGCCCAACAGGGGCGTTGCTAGACATAAAGCCCTACTGGGGCTCAAGCCCTCCCACCCTCCATTACTCATATTATTTGAACATGATACTTTACTAGGGAACAGCCCATAAATACTGGAACACGTGTCCCAGTAAAGGGGTCTAGCGACACCCACAATGTCCAAATCCACACCTTTTATGGTTTCTGGGGTCCAGTGTCTAACTTTCCACCAGCTGGTCTCCAAAAGGAATGGAACCCTGCTTTTGTTTGAGGTTTACTGATATTTATTTTGTGTCACAGCATAGCTGAGGAGAGACAGCCATCCAGGGAGCTCAAGGTCATGTTTACAAAACAACACAATATCAATATTGCTGCACCAGCATTGTCCCCCAGGGGGCAGCTATACGCCGATACTGCAAGGGACAAAATGACTGCGATCTACCTCCTTTTATTAAAGAACCAATTTTTCACTTTAATGCATTCCAGAGGACAGTGCCTAGAGAGGGACATATTACATTATTTAAGTAGCACATTAAAATGTGACTCTGTCATTGTCTAAGGACATACTCTAGACTGGAAAGTAATGTCCACCAATGGCAGAGGAAATAAAGGTTACAGTTGCATGAGCAAGTTACGTTAAATTATTGATCTTTCAATCTTTTCTAAGCTTCGTATTGGAACCATATTCAATATTTGCTCGTAATTTTGGTTTCCCTGAAACTATGGGAATTTTCATAAATGCCCTACTTGCCCTTGTAGTGTTATCTTGGGATTAGCATAGCGTATGTTGTTCTAGGGTGGCTCTGTGATTGTAAATCAACACGATGCCAAAACAAAGCCCCCCCCTCCCCCCCACTGTCCCTTGTGAACAGGTTACTGTGTCCTCTCTCTCTATTAGAAGGCCAATATTTCTGGGGAACCATAACAGGTACTTGTCCTCCGAAGTAGGATCAGGTATCGGACCAGGAAAGCTTCAAATCTCACAGCTGCAGAAAAGAAAAAATCAATGTCAGAAATGGCCACGGTCATCGTGACAGCTACTTGTAACCGTTCACCTGTCTCGGTCTTATAGACGTTGTGGTTCAGCAGGCATAGTCTAGCCTGAGAAGAACGGCCATCAGGGACGGCTGTGAAAGCAGCTGAAATATCCGAGCTGTCGACATGTGTTTCTGTAATTGGGAAGCTTTTCAGGTGTCAGAATAGGAATATTTAATGGAGCATTGAAAAGATGAAAGAATGATGGAACATCAAGTACCTTTTATACCCTTTTCAGCAAAACAAAGGCCTCAGAATCGTTTCCCAGGATAGTTATAATGGTTTCAGTCATTGATTTTATAGTGACTGTTACTGTTAAATGGGAACATCGAAGAACTAGGTTTACAGTCTTGTCAGATAAAGATATAAAAACGCTGCTGCATTTCTAAAAGGAATCATTCCGTTATCTTTCATGAAGCACAAAGTCCATGACAACTTGCTGTTTAAAAACAGTATGCAAATCCAAAGCATATTTATAGGTACAGTCTGTCCTCCATATCTGCAGCTTCTGCATGTGCAGATTCAACCATCCTGGACTCAACCAAAAAAATAAATAAATAAAAAAATGAAGAACGTTCCAAAGGCTTGAATGTGCTGTGCACCCAGCACTAGATGTCACATCCTGCCTGCCATGTCCACCTGACCCTCCTGTCTCCTCCCTAGCGTCACCCTAATAAGCCACGCCTGTTACTCGTTTGTCTTGCCTCTCATTCCTAACCCTCGTGTTAATCACTCCCAGCTGCCTCTTGTTAGCTCCCTCGTTAGTCTCATATAGATTAGTACTATATCATATAGTACTTTCCAGTGCTGAGTTCCTCAATCCAGTCATTGATGTTGTACCTTCCTGTTGCTAGTGCCCTTCCTAATATCCAGTCCTCCCATTATGATCCCTCGCAGTCTAGCTCATTTCCATACTCTGTTCATTTGAGTTCAAAATAAATCCCTTTTGTTTCACAAAACCTGCCCTCGAGTCCACTGTCCTTCGAGTCGTGACGCTACACTGAATCCACCATTGAAGTCATTTGTAGACACAACTGTATATTTCCCATATTTATGACATTTTCTATATGTTTTATGTCTGTCCTGAACATGTACAGACTTTTTGTCTTATCATTATCCTCTAAAAAATACAGTATGACATTGTATTAGGTATTATGAGTAATCTAGAGATGATTTAAAGTATAGGGAAGGATGTGTGTAGGTTATAGATACCTGAGCATCTGCGGGTTTTTGGTATTGACAGATGGTCCTGGAACCAATTCCCTGCAGATTCTGAGGGACGACTGTGTTCCACTTCCTTAATATGATCTATTTCATTTGTTCCTAAAAAGCATGTTGGGTTTATTTTGTGAAAACTCTGCTGGGACAGACTATGATGGCCCCCAGATCAATCAAAGCAACCTTAACTCCAGCAACAATTGCTGTGTATACATTGCATAGGGATTTATCCATTGATGCAAAATAAAACACTGAAATTTTATCATTGGTATACATGAATTTACCAGGGAACCCAGAATACTTTATTTGCATAGTTAGTTAGATATAACATCATGATAGAAGAAAGGAACCAGCCTCGAGATGTTTGCCTAAGTACTGAAAAATCTGCCCTTTAAATGAGTCAAAATGTGCTTTTGTTTTCGCCATACAGGTGAGTGAGCACAATTATACAGTAACTGTCAAAAAAGAGCTATATATTACCACAGACTTAAAGACTTACAAAAATAATATGTAAACAACCTGGATTCAGCACTTATTTAATAGACTCTGGAGGAGAACATCATGATATCCTTGCGTGATTGGAAGGCGTAGGTTATGCAGAAAGACAACAATCCTAAACATTCAGGAACATTCCCTATTGGCTGGCCCTAAACCCCAGTTAAATTGCAGCAAATCCGTGCAAACAATCCTAATGACTGATTATTGATTCTATAAAAGTTAAGTTGAAGTTGTTCTTGCTGAAGGAGAGCTTCCCTAGTATAAAAATAGTAAATAAAGTAAAAATAGTAAATAAATAGACTCCCATAATGATAGCCTTGTGTTACTCCTTTAATCGGGTTACTAATATTTTTACATTTGAGTAATTTCTACACTGTGTACATTTGAATGCCATAAGATATTATGTGTCTACAACATCTTAGATTTTAAGTTGGCATGCAAATGGTCATGTATGCAAGATTTAACTTTAATTTAACTTTGACCTGCTGATATTCAGATTGTAAAAAGCTGTGGAAGCCTAAGCTGCGTAGCTTAAAAAATGGAAATAACAGAACTGACAATAAAACTCTTATCTGTGTGAAAGTACGCCTCAGAGGATCAAAATGTCACTGCACATGACCAGCATGGACATCGCACACGTCACCAGTAAAATGACCCCAACGGTCACATGACATCTTCATTTCCTTCCATTTCTGGAAAACACTTTGCTGAAAATGCTATTTTTGGGGAGCGTACTACATTATTCCTGGAAGCAAGAGTGTTTGAAGTCAATTATATTAATTTGAAGTCATATGTTAGCCTGTTACTATCTACCCAAATAAATAAAGCTATGTAGCTAATGGACTGTGTATGTAATAGAAATCATTGTAGCAATGGAGTGCATTCGGGAATTCAATTTAAACTCTTGTCCATAAGGAAAATCATTTGGTGCATTTGAGCCAAAACTGAAGCATAATCATGATGAGATTTGTCTAAAGTCTATCATTCTTGTTTTAGTCCATGTCGGAGTTTGCCCAGACGTCCCACAGCTATATAATAAAATATTCAAAGTTCAGTGCAACAGCAGCGACCAAAGCCAATAGGTCATCTTTCACGTCCAGGCCGGGATGCAAAGGTCACCTGTCAGGAGTCTTTATCCTCTCTGAACTACCTGGTGGCCTTTTTAACATGACACGGGTACCGTCACCTAGACGGTACTGTGGCACTGGGGAGTCTTCCTCTGCAGTGAGATTTGTAGATTCTGCCTCAGCAAGGCTCACATGCAGACGGCTGCTAATTAGGCACGATGACTGTGTTGCACGTTGCTCATATGGACACTCATAAGTATAAATACAGAGTCACTGTATGTTATCATGCCTCTGATTTAAAAGGAGTGGTTCTGTCTATTTAGTCATGATTTTAGAGGCAGGCCTCTAATTTATAAACACACAATCAGTGGCCAGTAGATACACCTGCTTGGTTATGCAAACAACATGCACCTCCAAATAGCCAATCCGGTGATGTACTATATGGACAAAAATATTGGGACATGCCTGGTAATCATTGAATTCAGGTGTTTCATTCAGATCCATTGCAACAGGTGAATAATATCAAGCACCAAGTCATGCAGTCAGGTTTACAAACATTTGTGACAGAATTCAAGCATGGCTCTGTCTTAGGACGTCACTTTAGCTATCAGTTTGTGAAATTGCTTCCCTGAGAGATATTCCACGAACAATTGTAGGTGGCATTATTGCAAAGTAGAAGAGTATACTGTAGGAATAATGGAAATTCAGCCAGAAAGGCAGACCGTGTAAAGTAACAGAGCGGGTCGCTGAGTACTGAGGCACACAGTGTGTAAAAGTCGCCAAAACTCTGATGACTCAATAACTGCAGAGTTCCAAACTTCCTCTGGCATTAACCCCAGCAAAAAAACTGCACTGGGAGCTTCATGGAATGGGCTTCCATAGCAAAACAGCTGCATGCAAGCCTCACATCACCAAGCAGAATGCTAAGTGTCTTATGGAGTGGTGTAAAGCACACCGCCACTGGACTCTGGAGCAGTGGAAACGTGTTCTGTGAAGTGAAGAATCACGCTTCTCTGTCTGGCAGTCTGATGGAAAAGTCTGGGTTTGGATGGGTTGGTTACCTACCTGACTGCACTGTAATGTTCGGTGGAGGTGGGATAATGGTATGGGGTTGTTTTCAGGGGTTGGGCTAGATCCCTTAGTTCCAGTGAAGGGAACTAATGCTTCAGCATACCAAGATATTTTGGACAATTCTATGCTTCTTTGTGGGAACAGTTTGGAGAAGGTCCTTTTTGGTTCCAGTATGACTGTACCCCAGTGCGCAAAGCAAGGTCCATAAAGACACAGTTGGGTGAGTTTGGTGTGGAAGAGCTTGACTGGCCTGTACAGAGCCCTGACCTCAGCTCCATCAAACACCTTTGGGACGAACTAGAAGAGAGATTGCGAGCCCGGCCTTCATGTCCGACATCAGTGCCTGCCAAGTCTTCCAAGAAGAATGGCAGCTGTTATATCTGCAAAGGGAGGACCAACTCCATATTGATGCCTGTGGAATTAGACTGTGATGTCATGTAAGTTCCTGTGGGTGTAATGGCCAGGTGTCCCAATGCTTTTGTCCATATAGTGTATATATATGTATATAACCGAGTATCTGGTAACTTTACATAAGGGGGCATTAATAATGCAGTAATACACTCTTACTTAATGTTTTAATAAACCAGTAACTAAGTGTTAGTTATGTACTGATCCCATGTTCATTCATCATTAATCATGAGAGATCATGTATTTCATGCAGGGACTATATTAGCTCATGATTTGTTCTTGAGTAGTAACTGAGCAGACTCAGTAACTCCCACGATCAATGCGTTACCGGGTATCTAATAAATGTCTCAGAATAGACGCCCAGGCCAAAATAAAACCTGGGGTGTCTATATGCACCCGGGTCATTTACACCCGGCCTCCTCACCTCCCAGCCCGCTGGCTCCGCGAGAAACCCAAACACTGTGCTGCTCGCATGGTTGCACATCACTTCAACGGCTGAAGGTGCCAAAATGGGATTCAAATACAAAAGGTGTAACAGTAACAACAACAATGACAACAAAAACAACAATGACAACAAAAACAACAATAATAATAATAAAAAGAATTCTTGGCTACTGATGCCTGGGTGCAAATGGCATCTGCCATAAAAATCTGCTCCCTGCTCCCTGTGCTGTTTTACCGTAACGCATTAGAGAGGTGATGCCGGCCTCAGCATCCCCTCTGTGTGATCGGATCTACAAAGCAGACTGCGGCCGCCGTGGGTCTCCGCTACCACCTGCCCGTTTATATCGTGCCATTGTCTGTCACTTTTACTGAAGCTCTGGAGCCGCTACAATCGCGAGACACAAAGGGAGAAAAAAACCGAAAATGAAGCACGGGGTCCCCGCTGCTTCCCGCCGGCGTAATAACCGTACACTCGCCTGCTCTCCTGTCGCTCATTCTCCTAGCCGCTAGATTCCTGGGGGATTACGTAGTGACACGTCTAAATGGGCCCCCACTCAGGAGACAGGGAGCAGCTGCGTCTCCTGGCCGTGACAGAGAGACGGGTGGGCGGTCGTCCTCGTCTTCGATAAACGGCTTCGCTCTTTTGATGTGCGGCGCATGAAACCGAGGAAAATCCGCCTCGCCTCACCGCGGAGGCCTCCTCCACTGGTGGTCCCTGCCTCGCCCTCTCCCACCCACAGGAACGTGAAACCCACACCATTATCCCCCGCCTCAAGTGGCGCCGGCATCGTTAAAGGCGTGAAAGCCGAGGTCTCGGGAAAAAACGTGGCTCGTGCAAATGGATCCCGGGGTAGCTAGTGTCCCCAATCCTCAAAGCGCTGCTTTCCCGACAACTTCCTGCCTCACCCATAATGCTCGGCTTCCTCCTAGCCAAATCTTGGGCGCTTATCGCGTAGTTACATCTAGTAGCTTATTAAGCGGCGTCTCCCTGGAGGAGTCATTTCAGCGCTTAAGGAGGGCTTGTGTCACCAGATAAGAGACCAACTTCAGTCAGAGAAGTCAACGCCTCCATATTATACTCGACAGGATGGGCCACAGCTGATTGTGATGTCACCCCCCCCTTCCCACCCCCCAGGAGTTTTTGTTGAGTTCCTGTCGGGAACAAAGCCTCATGCACACCAGGGAAGACCCCTCTGGGAGGGGGGCGCCGGGGGGAGCTGTCCGTCACCCCCCAAAACCAGACACGCCAGACGCCCCACCTTTCCGTTTCGGTCCTGGAGGGGGCTCTGTCTCTCTCTGGCACAGGGCAGCTGGGCCGCCAGGGTGTCTGTATGATGGGAGGGCTGCCCCCGCTCCCTGCCACCGCCCCCCCACCCGAAGTGCCACACGCGGCAGGAATGCCATGGATCCTTTGGGCAGATGGAGGCGCGCCGGTGTCGGGGGGGGCTAGGGCAAAGCCCTGGGAGGGGGCTGGGGATCATTTAGCCCAGGCCTGCTGAGAGCCAGGAAAAGTCCCCGCGCAGACCCCGGGCAGGGGGGCCGTGTCACGCGTGGGTGCTCAGCGGGGGGTGTCTGTAGTGCGCTTAAGCCCTCTGGCAGAAGGCCCTGTCACTGTGTCCTACGGAGCCCTTCGCTGAGCTGTCAAAATGTGATGTTACCATCCTGCAGATTTGGACCTGGATGCTGTACACCACACACACTGAGCCTGACTCGCGTTTAATGCCGATTGCCTCAGAAAGCTCTCTCAGTTTTACCAAACATAAAACAAGGTTAACCTCAATGATGGATTTTAATGTAAGAACGTGTTTTTTTTTTTTTTCCCCCAGTAAAACACCTCCTAAAATCACTCTTATTGCAGTTTGTCCTTCTCAGTTTTTGTCATTTATGCTTTATTTTTCAGATACATATTTCCTGACTTTCTTCTATGCTGATATCTGATGTCTCGCAACTGTAACAGCAAATCAGTCAGCGTGGAAGAATCGCCAGTTTCCGGATTAAAGACGGCCTCCCTTTTTGTGTTTGCATCATCTATGACTCAGCAGCGCCTCCTGGTGGATGATATATACAGGCAAATGCAACATGGGCTATAATCAAGGGCAGTCATTTGAGTGACACCAAACTACTTAAAAGTTATTATTATTATTGTTGTTGCTGCTGTTGTTATTGGGACACCAATAACAATACTATTTCTTGAATTTAAAAAATACCCAGCCCAGATGTATAGATATTTTCATATATTTCATATAGTCAGTCCCCAAGTTAAGGGCATCCAACTTACAGACAACTCATACTTATGAACAAACTGCCATAAAGCCTACTTATATATAAAAATTTGAGTTAATTCAGTGGTTCATAATAACAAACGCACGCACTACTTCAGCGGTTCGCTGGCTTGCGGTACAACGGTGTACCATATTTAGTTATTATTATCATTATAATTATTATTATTTACTGTATTATTATTGTTCAGACTTACCTACAAATTCGACTTAAAGACAGACTTAGGGAATGGAACCTGTTGGCTGCCTGCATTTAAAAGGCATTGAAGGCTTTGAAAATGACCTTGCAATTTTAGTCGAGCTTTTCTTACCATATCGGTCTCAGTGAAATCACAAAAGCATTATACAGGATTCCGAAGACATTTCCCGTTTTAAAAATCCGGCCGCCTCCTTGTTTTGCTGGCGTTCAGGGAAATAGAATCAGGCCGCATGGAAATCTGCGTTTGCTCTGTATCATCAGCGCAGCAGCTGATCGTCATCTGACCGTGGCATCCCGCTTCAGATGGTGAGGGACTTCATCTGGAACTGCAGCTGGTGAAGGAAGCAGAAGAGCACGTGTAAGCTGAGTCCCAGTGTCCATGCACTGACATGTCTTCTGACACGGACACTCTTTAGTCTAACAAGTTAGAGCTACCACACAAACATGTCAACATTGTCATAGTCAGGACAACAAAACCTTCTCTCAGTTATCCCACTGAATTTGTTACCTGCAAGAGCATTTCTGCAAAATATCTGCAAGTGCGGATGTTGGAAAGTTAAATAGGACTGCCTGTATCCTCATCTATCCCCTGTTAAAGCAGCAGCTCATAACAGAATGGACTCTTCTTCTTCAGGGACTGCAGTTAAAAGGCATTTGAATCCCCCTCTGTGGCAGTGACCCGGAAAGCACCCAGACACAACTTTAATTTGGACACAAGTCATGTAGCAGCAGTCAGAGATAACTCCGGAATGACCTCCAGTGAACCCAACAGAGCCGATGACCCAGCCGTAGGAGATAATGACGCACCAGCGCCTGTCAGCTGGGGAAACGGGACAAGGCACCTCTATCGGACATGCCAGGAAGTTCTGCCCTGAGGATCAAGGTCCATTTTGAGCCAATTTTCTACTGGAGCACAATCTCCTCCTGCCACAGAAACAAACATGCAACCACTCTGGAGCAGCCAGGCATTACATCACTTGATGCTGCTGATGTAACACTCCGCAAGAGAGAGGAAGGATGTTTGGTCGGATGAGATAGCTTTTCATGCACAAAAGAAAAGATGCTTTAGCTCACCATGACCTAACTGCACTGGGAATAACTTGATATCGAGATGCTGGTCTACTTGATTTTTTTTTTCAGCGGCCTCTGTACTTTTCAAGTGAATAAAAATGAATGAAATGTTGGAATCTTCTAAAATATTTTAATTGCTGTGGTTGAATTCAAAACCTATGAATTGAGAGTTTACTCACTGCGTATGTGAAAGAGCTTTGAAGGTGGTACGTTATTTTCTGCGAGAGGTAGACATATTTTCCAAGCACAGTTTTCAAAGGATTATTTGACGGGTATGGGAACCATTGGGATACTCCGCTTTGGTTGTACTAGATGTCCCAAGTTGTTTTTCACAGTGTTTGTGTCTGGGAAAATATTTTGAAAGAGCAGAGACGAGTTGGCAGATTAAATGCATTTTGCAGGAAGAGAAAGACTAGGGAGGGCAGAGATTCACTCGTTTCGGTGACAAATTATTCTGGCAGCAGTTAAAGGCAGGGACTTTTGCTCTCTAGGGCCCCATGTTGTGGGTTTAGTCACGGTCACTGGACCTGCTGGTGTGGAAACATCTGAAGTACCATTATGAGGGAGAACACAAAATGGAAGCAGAAGGGCTGCAACCTTCGAAAGATGTGGTCTACAAAGGCATAGCCTACAGTATGTAGGCTACATTCTTCAAAGGTTGAACAGAAAGCGTTGTCAAATGGAACGTTTGCAAATTTGGTATTTGCTTCATCGCCTGCTTCTGCCCTTACTCTTGACTCACGAAGCGCTGCATCTCTCGCCTGGCCGGGACACGCCCACTTTACCTCTGCATGATGAATCTTGGGATATGTTGGACTGCGAAGGATCCATCAGGTGGATCCTTCATGACTCGGCAAAAGAAAGAAGGTTTCTAGACCACATTTGCAATGCAATGCAATTTTATTTATATAGCGCATTATCACAACATTACATTGTCTCAATGCGCTTTACATTTCTG
>JAODLC010000054.1:3834759-3846802 GCA_026781145.1 Hippopotamyrus pictus | reverse complement strand
CCCCCTCCCCCCCCCCTCCACTCACAGAGCAGCATGTCTCCTTTCAGCACCAGCTTTGTGCGAAGAAAGGATCTGCGGGCGCCGTTTGCTGGGATAGACGGGGAGGCGTCTCGAGGGAGGCGGAGCTGAGGACGAACCCGCCAAGAAAGAAAAAAAAAATCAGCCCTCCGCCAAGGAGAAATAAAAGCAAATAAATAAATAAATGTGTAAATAAAGCAGGGCTTTCTCCAGCGGTCTGAGGAGTGTCAAAAGGCCACATTTGCATTTTAAAGCGACACGGGAAAATATTACATTCATCCCCGCTGAAATATTTCGAGCGATGTGCGCCCAGACCAGGAAAATATTTATTCCCAGCAAAGGAGCATTCCATTAAACTCGAGCGGCTTGTGAAAGTCATGCTTTGGCTCTGGAAATTTAAAAAAAAAAAAAAAAAAGATATTTGCATATTTTTTCTGTGTGGAAAGCCGAACGGTTTTAAGGAGAAAGAGGGCATCTGCTCAAAGCCTGATTAAAACGGAATAAAAGATCAGAGGGCGGCATGGGGTGTTTTCTGCCGTACGTCGCTGCTGAGAGTTTAAAGACTTTGACCCGTGAGATGTTTGAAATTGACGCAGCCTCCTGAGGGGGCAGGGTCCGGGGAAACCCACGGCGGGATACGGGAGTCGCCATTTTACGCGGCACGCCACAGCCACCCGCCGGCGTGAAGGTCGCGGGGGCCTGAATGTCATAATTTCATAGCGGGCAGCAAAATGGAGATGAAGAGAGACGCAGCACTTCTGCATAGCCGAAGCAATTCATCAGGCCGGCGAGCGCGGTGCTGATCCTTAGGACCCCGAACAGCTGGAAAGGATTTGCGGAGGTGAAGGTAATCAAAGCAGGAAAACTGCCTCTCGGAGCAGAAAAGACAAAACCAGAAAAACCACCGCTCGCGTCTAATTTTACCCCGACACTCACCACACCGGCCCAACGATTTTATGATTAAAAACCCACGTTCATGAAAAGAGACAAGGAATATGGGAAAGGGAAGGAGAAGATATACAAATAAATATGGTAATGAGGTTGAGCATGATGCCTGCAAGGATTAGGGCCAGGATTCGGGAGAGGGGACGCCGGCATGGTGTGTCAGGACAAACTTGCCGTGAAGAATTCTGCGATTGATCAGAAGATCCCAGATTAGCGCGAGGTAGCAGATCGCATTTCGAGTTGCATTAATGAGCCCTGATTAACCCGCCCCCCCCAGCCCAGGGGGCCTGGGGTGCGGCCAGCGTCACTGCATTATATCACGATTACTCATGACTCTGAGTCAGGCACACACACGCACCAACTTATCCGGAACCCTTTGGTCCACTTCCAGATTTTACACTGACAGCAGCTCGCCTGGAAATCCGATGCTGAGCCGTCCTCGGGGGCCCCGTGCGTCACCAGACGACCGGACGACGTTCCACTTTGTCGATTCGCACACTCCCGACGGCCGTTCAACCTTTGCGCGCAGCACTGCATCAAGATGAAGAGCAGCTGCGACAAACAAGCTCACCCAGCCACTAGGAGGCACCAGCGCCTTCAAATCTGCTTTCCAGAGAGAAGATGAGAGATGTTCAATGTAATTGAGTGGGGGAGGGGGGGAGTCAAATTTTGTTGCATTGCCCGCAGGGACATTCGAGGGCCACACACTGCTTGATGTCTCCTGTGTCTGCGTTTGCTGCTGGATAACGCCTGGTGGCAGTAAGCCAGTGATTTATTAAAACACCTTCAATCACTTGCTGACTTCGGAGACTAAGGTAAGTGGCATAACAAATAAAGCGTGAATTACGACCGATAAACAATGAGTAACAACAAGCTGCATGTGGTATCGGGGCAATGTAGGCTAGCTAGCTAAGCCAAAGGTCCAAAATCAGAAAATGAGGCCGCGGCTTTTACATCAAAAGCTAATGTCCTTCACTGCCCATGCTAGCAAAGGCTACACATCTGTAGCAAGGTGGATGATTGCAAGGGTGGGGCCACAGGGGCACTGGCCCCAGCTAAAAGCTGATTGGGCACCGGGGTGCCCCCTCAGATTGGCCCCTCTGTATTAATTAAAGCCCCACTTATGATCCCTGGTTGATTGAAGCATAAAACGCTTCTGTCAGTTTCCCCCCAAAACAGCCACCATAGACACAGACACCTGTCACCAGCCGATCAACCGCAAGCTTCTCGTAGCACTTAGTTACTAGAAAATGTCTCCTGTGCGGCAGAGAGCAAAGGTGTCAGAATGAAAGCAGCCATTCTTTTGGTACAAGGCCGCGATGAATTTCAGATAAGCCCTAATAACAGAACAGGATCATCTGGCAAAACTCGGGGGGATAGAGCGAAGATTCTTTGGGGAGGTGGAGAGGGGGAAGGTTTCAGTTCCAGGGGAATTTGCGACATCCTCTGGATAGCAACTGTGCGCTACACTTTACCACACTTTAAGTCCAAAAAGAGCAGCATCGATTAAACACAAAACATACACACATCATTTATTGATTATATGCAAGATTTTTATGTTTATATTTCATGTCATCGGTTGCAATTCATATTCTAAATTGAAAAACAGACTTGTGCCAAATATTAAAAAACCTATTATGTATTTTATTTGAGAGGCTTAATAAATTTAGGCTTAGGATTTACTGTAGTGTTTATTTGTTTTATCGCAAAAGCGCGGCACTGAACGGCATAGCTATTCGCAGGTTTCCGTTCCTCTTTTGCCGTCGCTCCCCTCGCTTTCGGTAGCCGGTGGCGGCCCGGCGCGCCGCTTCTGAGTCAGATCTTTCTGCCGATTACCACGCTCGCCGAGGCCGCGCCTTCCCCACCTGCCGGCGAGTCCGCCGGCCAAACCGCGTGCCCCGACGGCGCGGCCACATGAAAGTGAAAAATGAGAATGGGGCCGGCGGACGTCTCCGCTGAGCGGGAAGGTGACACGGGCCGCGGGCCCGGCGCTCCGAGCCAAAGGCGTACGTTTTAATCCGCCCGATCCGCGGGCCGTTTTGACAGCCGCCATCAGTACTCTGGGGGAGCTGGGACTCGTCCCGATGACAAATAAACGGGGCAGGTGCTTGGGCCTCCTCCGCAAACAGATTGGGAAGCGCCAGGAGGCGGGGGAGGAGGGGCTCAGGTGGAGAAGTGGTGCAGAGCTTTGAACTCTCCGTCAGCTTCCTCTCCAGTACTCGCTCCCGCTCCCGCCCCGACACGCTCACACAAACCTTAAAGTCATGTTCACTTGTTAAAAATGGAACTAATTACATTCTCAGGCCATCCCTGAAACGATCAAATGCATCCAACTGCCTTCAGAATCCATGCAGTAAGTCAAACAGAGTCCACCTGGGTGAATTAAAAGTGGTTTGCATCATTTCAGATTGAACACGCCTACCTGTTTAAGGTCCCGCAGATGGATGGCGCATTTATGACATGACTTTGAAGAGCAAGTAGCTTTCAGAGGAACTGGAGAATAAGGCTGTTAAAGGGCAGAGAACAAGGGAGGGCTACGGGGGAAATTCCGAAGGCACACGGAGCACAGCCGGCTCATTGAGACGTGTTAAATATATAGTGCCGCGCAGCAGTCGGCTTGGAGGTGGTGGCCCTCTCAAACCGCGTGGCAAGAAGAGAAGCACATTAATCTAGGAATGGCAGGAATGGGACAGTCATACGTTTGAGATGGAAGAAATTGTGTGCAAGTCAATAGAAGCACTGCAACATCGATTTTTTTTTTCAGACTTTTATTTTGAAACAGACTTTTATTTTGAAACAGACTTTTATTTTGAAACATAAAGCATGACGGCACAGTATACCAAACTGGGGAATATACATTTAAAAGTTTTGGTGGTCCTAAGAGTAGTCATGGTGGGTGACTTCAGCTGTATGGTAGTATAATAAGGTTAGTGTTAAGTTACCCTGTAATCCTGTTTTTTTGGCAATTGGAGACCCACACCCAAAAAGCAGAATATTATAGCAACCAGACGAAAAAGGTCCCAAATGAAGGATTACCCTCACATACCCTACAAAGCCTGGCCTTTGTAAGACTGGGGGCCGAGGAACTAATTTCCTTTCATGCTAATGCTCAGGTACAGTGAAATTCAGAAATGGCCCTATTCCGTCGAGGAATACACAGCACAGGGCTCAAGTAAGACTGCCCATCCCACAAGGCGTTGGGCTGCTTCTCTGTGACAGGGGCTCAGAAGCATGTCGAGACACTGCAGCCGAAGTCCTTATTTTATTTTTAGGAATCTAGACGCAGACCTCAGACTGAAATAGAGATGCATCCTTCAGGAACGCGATTTACAAAACCGAACCCAGGCCAGAAGAAGAAAAAAACTGGACAGGAGATGTTTTAGAAGCATCTAGACTAGAACAGTGTTCTCCAACAAGACCACCGGACTGGAATTTGCCATCGAAATGTGCAAACTTGAAGAGGCAGAAGACATTTACTGTATGTGCATCTGTGGACAAAATCTACTTTATGAATGTTGTTCCTGTATCATAGCAATAACAAGTGGAAATAATCCCGTGATCAATGCTAACAAACAAAAAAGTTTAACGAATAAGTCAAGCTGCTCCGGTCTGATGTTAATCCTGCTTGTTAGTCTTATAAACGTCTGAAAAGGTATTTAATTACCCCCTCAGGTATAATACTGTATTCACTACTTCCCCAGTGGATTCCAGTAGCTGTCGCTCATTCATTTATAATAACATTACTGTGTGAATACTGCATTAATCAGTGGCTTACATTTCGAACATGTTTTCTCATTTTTAAACATTTTTTTAAGGCCAGTTTTTAAGGCATGATCCATGTACTGTGATGGCTGAAGATTATGCATCAGGAGAGCGATGAACATCTGCCAACGAAGGAGGACTCTCCCGCTTTGGGGAGACAAAACAATATTCACACGCAAAAGGGACAACTGAGCTTTTCGTTGCTTTGACTCAAACAAGTATCTGTGAAGGAAAAGGGTGCACTGAGCGGAAATAGCGGAACGTTCTGGTTAATGTTGTTTTTCTGTGTTGACGGAGCTTGGATGGGCGATTAGTCAAAAAATTCTGCATTGCAGGGCTATCGGGAGGCTAATTTGGGGCCGTTCCCAATCGTCCCCTGCAGTCCCCCGCCTCCATACCTGTGATTGGAAGGTCGCCGGTTTGAATTTGTCCTCGACAGAATAATCACATGTTGCACCCTGGAATGAGGCCCTGAACACAGAGAAATGTCCCAGGGGGCCTGGATGGGTGCCGGGAACCTGCTCCGACCCCAAACCTTACTATGTATATGTCTGTACATTTTTTGTAGGAAAGCAAGATGCATATGCACACAGCTACTTGATTATCATTTAATCCTTTCTCGCCCATAACCCCAGACAAAGACACACATTTTGAGGGATGATTCGGAGAATTAGAGGGCAGAGGTAAGATAGACCTGCACGACTTCTTCGCTATCCATTGTAATCTCGCCAAAGCGAACCCATGCGGGCTGCGATAACGGCCCGTCCCGTGGCGTGATCCCTCTCTCCCTCTCCTCGCTTTTTTCCTGCTATTTTTCAGCATCGCCGCTCTCGGATGCCAGGACAGCTACCAGGCGTGATTAGAGCTTGGCAGCCGGAGGGATCCCCGGCTGGAGCCAACAGCTCCATCTTCAATTAATTTTATTTATTCATTTGTTCAATAAAAGGAGTAATGCCTAATTGTTTACCCGCAAATTCCCTGCTGGTGGTGTCTAGACGCACTCGCTCCTAACACCGGCAACTGATATAAATGAGAAAGTCTGAGGGAACCGTACGTTGTATAATTAGGGTAAAATCCTATTAAAATTCAAATCGAACGTCCTTCTGATGCAGCCCGTGTGCAGTGCACCGGCCGAAGACGGGGTCCCGAGAAGGACGCCCCCTGGAGCATCGCGTGAGTCCCGCGTCCCTCACAGTGACAAACCCCGCGAACGGTCTCTCCTTCAGTCACATGCTTAAGACTTCCCTACTCTGCTGTCCACTCTTCCATCGTGCTTGATAATTAATCTCCAAACACGGAAATTGGTTAATAATGCATCAGGAGTTTTCTCAGCACGCAGCGTCAAGTTGCATAACCCAAAACGGCGTGCAAAATGTAATAATGAGCGTAAACATATCGACCAAGATCCATGGAGTCAACATTGGGGGGGGGGGCAAGGCTGCAATTATATGTTGGGGGGGGACATTATGAGCACATCTGAATAATAGTGGGGGGGTTGTGTCTCCCTGAATAAATTATAACCAAGTCCTTCATATCCATTTTATTTTTGCGTAGAGATCCAAAAGCCATTTTGAGGATTATTTAATGATGAAGCCAGTTAGCTGTACACCAGAGCCATAAACTCAGAAGTAACTTCCGTGTGTGTGGTATACGTGTGTGTGGTGTACGTGTGTGTGGTGTACGTGTGTGTGGTATACGTCTCGGAAAAACAGCCATGTTTAAATAAAAATGCGTAAATGGCAAGAAGAATTTCAATGATAAGCCATGTCATGTATGTGCTGAAGCAATCCACGGCTCGAAAAGGAGGCTCTGTTTCTTTTACAAAAGGCCGCACCGTGAGCTGCAATGAGCTTTCTGGTAATAGAAGACGGTCCAGGAAGTAATGAATTTTGGAGGTGCTCCTTCAAGGGTGGCTGCGTAAGCATGCTGAATTATTAAAGGAGAGAGAACACACCCACTCGGCGCGTCTGTAAGGGAAAACACCGCCGAATGTGGCTAGGCAGGCCGGCTCTCCGTGCGTTTTGGGAGGCGTCCCGTGTTTTTCGCGGGTGGGGGGTTGAGGATTGAAGACTACCCCGTGAGAAGCACTCCAGCCGTGAGGGCAAACAGGACCATATGACACAGCAGTGGGTAGGGAGGGTACAGTTTAGGGGGGGGTCCTTTTCAGAAATAACTGGATCTGGACAATGAAGTAAAACGGTTAACGTAAAAAATGTGCGCTAAAAGCTATCACTCGCCCGCAAGACTCGACTGTTTAAATACAGACAAGACAGACGTAAAAGCCCCGTCTCTATGCCATGATTAAAACCCAGCAAAAAATGCACAACTCATCCTGATTTCTAGGTAACAAAATAATACGACAGGAAATAGAGCCGATCAACTCGCTCATTAATTCACGATGGACAATCCAGTTGTTGGCCAGGCAGATGGCTAATTTGCATGACCACATAAACACGATTATGCTCAGCAGATGTGACAAAATAAGCAGACTAATGATTTTTATACATTTATATTTCACATCCTTTTAAAATTACAGCTTTGACCTAAATAAATATTGTTACTGTTTTTTGTTTTCTGGAAATGGTTTTTTAATGGAAAAAAAAATATATATATATATAAAACAAATGGTTGGATAAAAGGGTATCGGCTCTGCTTGCCGTAAATTCTGGATCTGCTCGTGTGGGAACGAGCTTGTCATTTCGGACTTTAAGTTTATTTATGATTGCATCTCGGCCTGCTTTGGCAGAACAGTTATTGGTCAGCGAGGTACAGGGAAATGAGGATATGGTATTTCCACGATGCGTCGTGATACTGAAATAGGTACATTTATGGGTTCCATTTCAGGAGACGGCTGCGCAGAGGCCCAGTGCACTGTGGGAGTTCCCCAGTTCCAGGTTTGAGCCCGTCCCTGGGCTGACATGCGGTGTCCACGTTACCTCCGTATCAGCCGATGAGTGACAGCGTGCTGTCCTTCCCTTCTGAGTGAACGTAGGCGATGTTCTGTCCTTCTAGGACGAAACACCCCACTGCCGTTCCTTGGTTTTTAGAGAAACTTCGAATCGAAATAAAAAATAGGTACGTCTCAAATAGCCATTTATTATGACTTTGTAAGACCGCTGGTTGCCCAAAAATGTTTCTGTGTATTATGATAAATCCAAATGAGACATTTTAATTGGCTTTTACAGGCTTTAGTTATTTGGGTTTGTTGGTAAATAAAAGTAATAAACATATTATACATTAATCAAAGCGACTAATTTGGGAATATTCTAAGTCATGGGGATTCCTGATCAATCACACAAACAGAATGTATTTTGGTTAGTATGTTACCAAGTAACATCTAAATGTAAAAAGGAACAAAAATACATACTGGCAGGACTAAAGATATGGGAGCTGCTGATTCTGTTTATCCAAGAACGCTATCATTCTGAATTCCGAAAAATGAGCGTCGTTTGTGAAATTCACGTCATAGACGGCGATACGCAGCACGTCACCAAACTCCGGTAAGTGCAGTACCGCTACAGAGGTCCTGCTCAACAAGAACAAATCGGCGTCTTTTCGCACACGGCGTTCCTCCGGTTTCCCTCCGTCGTCTGTTAGCCTGATAACACTAAAGTTAGCCAACACTAAAATACTAAAACACTAAAAAATCCGCAGCTCACTGATGCTGTGAACCCCCAGCTAAATGTGTTAAGCTGACAGTTTATCACCGGCTATAAACTGAGCCCTACAAAATCAACAATTCCTGTTTTGTATTGCTAGCTACAAAATGTCCTACAGTGGAATAGTAATAATTTATGACGGGGGCTAATCATGTCCAGCCGCGGACAGCTGTGGCATGTGTGAATTTCTGCTCCAGCCCCGAATCATTTCACGGTTATTTTTCTCTTAACGTGAAAAATAGAACCACAGCCATTCCAGATCCAGTATTTCGTGGAATGTATCGCCACGCCTTATTTTTATAAACCACGCACACAGGCGACGGATTGTCTTTCGTGTGAACATAGCTGTGAGCTTGGAACAAAAGCTTGTGAACACTGAAGTGCGCAAGAAAAGACAATGGTTAACCTTGGCCTACAAGGTTTACAGGAATGAAGCCCAAAAACCTGATCATTACATATCAGTACCTAACTAATTGGCAATTTCCTGTGAAGAATAACAAAATAAACCGTTATACAAACACCCAACGTCTGAAAACATATTAATGGCTCTTTTCCCATGAAATTTCCCCTCCGTCTTTCTTTCTGCAGTTCAGGGTGAGGGGACTGACACTACAGACTGCATGCTGCTTTCTAAAAGGATCCAAAATAGCAGAAATCTTCCCCGCACGTTCAAACAGCCCGACTGAAGGTGAATTCAATTCACCGGGGATCATGCCGGATGCTTTTAATTAAAAGCCTCTTTTTCCTCTCTCCCTCTCTCTTTCTCCCTCCCGCCCTCCCGCTCTCTCCCATTCTTTTTTAAGAGCGCAGCGTTTTCTCATCTGTGCCAAATCTGACAAACTGCGAGGGGGGGAGACCGTCATTCGACAGTAGAAGCTGGCGCTGAGCTCAGGCTCCCCTGTTCCGCTAAAAGGGGCCAGATGAGCTATCAACCCTCAGCCGATCCTCCTTATTTGCTTGTTTTGTTACTCCAGTACAAACCAGAAACAAAGAGGCACCAGGCTGCTGAACGGCGCCTCGGTTTTTGGCCCTTTATCTGCCTTTTCTGAGCACTGAAAGGTCTGTTCTATTCAGCCTTGGCTCTAACAATGTATTTCATGCTTATCAACCCAATGCCCTGATCCACGGGTCTCTCTGGCGCGCTAAAGATGCCCCGTCTGGAGTGCTTTCATCGAATTGGCCTCTGTGATGTCAAGCGTACAAGCGTCGCTGCTTTTTATTGGCTCCCAAACGCTTGGGAAGTCCGAAAGCGGAAGCCCGTGGGATCCTGTAAGAAGCCGGGATTGGCAGGATAGGGATAGGACACCTTAACAAAGAAAAGGAGACGGCGAGGAAGCTCCAACACGCGACGAACAGAATAATCAGTAAAACAAAAGGTTTATCACAGATACGAATAATGGCTCGTATAACAAGAGACGGAAAAACAAGACCCGATAACAAAAATAACAAGGCAAAACGTCAAAGCCATGCCTGTCTGTCGCACGAGCAAAAAGCGCTCATGACGACAAAGCGGGACTGGGCGGAGCCTCACTAATGGACGAGCGCAGCGCTCTCTCTCAAGGGAACAGCACCCCTATACAGCCGCGCACCCCAATCACCGATGGCAGGAACAGGAACGATTAACCACCGCCGTCACTGGAATGTCCTGCAACACAACACAGTCACAGAGCAAAGCACTGCATATACGCTGAGACGTAACGCCGCATGTCCTCACCCCACACAGACACAAGTACACCGCGCACCCGCATACACATTCGCTGTCATACACATGGTGCCGGTCAACCCATTAGGCGACACAGATGGCTGCGTAGGACACCATCTTTAGAGGGGGTGTTGACTTAAAAAGCCAGTTTCACTCTGGCTCAGACAGGGGGCGCCAGTGGAAAAATTTGCCTTAGCTACCACATGGGTTTTAATTGGTCAGAGGTGGAAATTTCAGGTCCAGAAAGCACAAATCCAGACCGGGATTTAGTTTCAACCAACCAGTTGAGCATAAAGAGTCACAGTCACAGAGTACTCAACTGGTTGGTTGAAACAAAATCCTGGTCTGGATTCATACTTTCTGGACCTGAAATTTCCACCTCTGTAATTGGTATAGGACACACGTGTATAAGCTCAAAGTAATGCAGTCTCTCCCTCTCTCTCTCCCTCTCTCTCTCACACACACACACCACACACTCACCATTATCTATAGACTCAATCCTTTAGTGGGTCACACTGCACCTTCTAAGTAACAATCTCTCGAAATATTTTGTTTCCTACAGTCAAAACACTCCGTAAGTTATAAAGGTCCATCGTGACGCAAAAGGAGGAGACCAAATTATGGGGTGTCTGCTTTGAGGAAACTTGCCTGGTGGTAGAATCCATTCACATGAAACTGACCGGTCATAAGTGTCAGAGACGAAAAACAGCTGGCCGCGCTTTTCCGGTGGGCTCTTCCGTACGGCCGACCCTGGAGCTGAGCCGCAGCCAGAGCGCAGCTCGACAAAATGACGCACGGGTTTGCGAGACATGGCAGTAAGTCTGGCCGTCATCCCACATTTACGGAATTATGTTAATGCAGACAAAGTCGAATGAAGGTCGCGGCAGGAAATCTCGAGAAGTCAATGCGGGCAGTTTTTGAAAGTGGGAGTCATGACTAATGGCCATCGAGGATATACACACCCTGCCAGTAGGGGGCGATCAATTGCAGGGAAGTCAGATATGATTAGTAAGTGCATTTCCCAAAGTGTATTGTAAAAACTGTCACTCCAAATCTAGATTGTGTTCCTTAGCGCTGAGAAACATCATAAGTCTATGAGAAAGCAACCTAGATGATCGTTATTCTTGTAACATCATTTGTAAAACAGATTTGTGAATAGATTTCTTTTAATTTATTATACGGAAGTGAACACTAATTTAAGACAGCTAAATTCAGTTAAAATCCTGTTGAATAAGGCTTATACTGAAATTAAAACAATACTAGTAATAGTCTTGTTTCAGGGGCATACATTTTCCACTTTAACATGAGAGAAAAATGTTCATAATTTCCTTGATTCATTCCTACATTTGAGAGCTAAGTATGGATTTAACGGGGACGGTGAAAGCGGGCTGAGGTTAAATGACATCTGGGAAGACCAATCAGCTTCCTCAGAAGTGTGACGCGCCAAGTAAGGTGCCTCCTGTTAGTGTGGGTCAGCTGTCTGTAATCCAGTGAACTACGTCGGGTTTGATGATTGGTTCTGACTCGGGGGATAATTAAGAACCTGGCATTTTCCTCCAATCTTGGATTGCCTGATAAATCCTGCGGCCCGTGGTGGGAGGTGTAAGGTAGCTGCGTGCTTGGGGCGGGGGGGGGGGGTTGGTGGCGATGACAGGATTAATGTACCATGGTTAACTTTGTAAAACGTTTAAACTCAAACAATAAGCATGCAAGAGGCAGGTAGGAGCAGCGAGACGGAAAGGTGAGGTCAGGGGCATAGCTAGGAATTCTGGGGCCCCTGACAAAACGAGACCTCGGGGCCCCAGGACACTCGGGGTGTCACTTTCAGTCTGAAGACATACAGGTCCATGGTAAATGGAATTGCCATGCGGGGGCGGGGGGCAAATTATAGAGCAGAGGTATAACGTTCCCCAAGCAGGCTGGTGTGTGTTAGTGTTGGAGGGGGGGGCGGGGGGGG
>JAODLC010000054.1:3822254-3834670 GCA_026781145.1 Hippopotamyrus pictus | reverse complement strand
GGGGACCTGAGCTGGAACTGATGTGTGAGTCAAACTGAAATGCTGACTTACTGGGATTTACAGGACTAGAGGTTAGGGTAGTAACCCAAGCTGAAATGGTCGTGAGGTAGGGCTTCGTTTTGCAGATACTGCAAAGAAACTTTATAATCGAGATGTAAACACCACCTACAGTGATAATATGGCTAACTTACTGACTTGACCTGATCATAGCCAAACTTGATACCTCGTTATTTATTGAAGCCATCATTTTGAAATCTGTACATCAGATGGGCTGTCTCTGTAACGAAGATCTCAGTTGTTAATTAGAGGAATGACCCCACGAGCTATCAGACTGGTGGGCCAGAACAGCGTCGCACATTGGATTGCCTTGTACTTCATATCAAACATGGCAGACGTAGGCGTTGGCCCCCCGATTCAAAGAAGAAACAAAAAAAAGAGGCTTCTTCAGAAAGTGCAGGCCTCAAAGCTGATGCCTTGCTAGTGAGAGACACATACGGCTTAAAAGCTAGCTGCCTCGGAAAACCCCAGGATGAGTAACAGCATGCCGTGATGTTTGGAACCCGCTCTGAATATTTCAGAATACCACTGTGATTCGCCACTCTTTGCCAAGCACAATCGTGCCCTAAAATGGGTCATACAGGGGGAAAATAAATCCCAAGACTTATTTCACACAAGGCGCCTTCATCCACCACTTAAAAAGAAACTTTGGAAATTATTTTGAATGCAAAACGATATAAAGGCCAATGCATGGTCCAGAGAAGTGTACACCTAACCAATTCCTTCACAAGCTGGCATTTAAAATTACTGACAAATGCCAATACTCATAACAGGAATATTAGGTCGAAAATTGGACTGGACTTGAACTTTAGACTACCAAGGCAAGTGATGTGAAAATTAATATTCATTCATCTATACAATTCCCTCATTAGGTGCACAAAGATATCCTTATGACATTCAGAATCCATAAATGCAACTTATAAGTAATATCATGCATATTTGCTAAGTAGGTTTCATGATATTACCAGTAAAAATGGCAATTCACTATATATAAACTTACTAACCAATCCAAGAATTTAAACTAAGTACTTGTGCATTTGTCCAAAATCAATTCCCATCCCAACTGTTCTGCTGGGTCTGGGTTCATACTCATGATCTGGATGGAAGAAGCAGTCAGAATGAGGATCAGGGTTATTCCAGTGGGTTATTAAGCAGAAGCGCAACAAACTGAGAGCTAGGAGATTTCAAGCACAAGGACTGGGAGATGCTCTCACCAGCCAGGATCAGTGAACCACAGCTTGAACTAAGCAGCTTCCTCTTGGCAAAGACCTGCGCAAAACTCTACAATCGGGAACAGAAGCGCAAGGCTTAACTAGACTACCCCCAGGTGGCAGTAATCGTTAGTTAATTGATTAACGATTACCACTCCATAGTAACAGGTCAGCACTGCCGACACAAAATGTCACAGCACCCAACTGTCACGACGGGACATGGCAAAGACAGGGAAGGGAGTTCTCAGCGAACAGAGGACTTTATTATCATAACAGAACATAAATGTGGGAACCGCAAAACAAAGAGACCACGAGGGACCAAAAACAAAACATGAAAAATAAGAACTAACTAAAAGTACCACAAAGTAATACAACTAGGAAACAGTAAAACTGTGAGCTAGACTGGGAGACAACCATAGCTACAAATACAGAGTATCAACTACAATGACTGATTGAGGAATTAAGCAAATGCAGGCACTTAAATACACAGATATCGAGGACTAACTAGGGGCAGGTGTGGGCTATAAGGAACTTGGGGCAACAAGGAACAGGTGAGGTCAATTAACAGATACAGCAGGTAAGAACAAAGGGAAACGAAAACAAGGAAAAGGTGAACGGAATACAGGGACTGTAACTGGAATACACTCACTTAATAAACCAAGAGATCATAAAAATAAATGCTGAACAAGAAAAGAATTAGTTGAGGCTGAACTCTGGTTGTACTCTGGTTGTTTTAGCTATTTCTTATTTTTTCTATTTTGTTTTTTATCTCTTGTAGTCCTTTTGTTTTATGGTTGCCCCTTTTTTACCTCACCTGCTCCTTGTTGCCTCTGGCCAGCCTCATGCCCACAACAAAAGAAGTCCGGACAATGGCTGACCACTGAAAAGCCACATGGCAGCCTGGGGAGTAGGGAAACACACTAGGGACTAAGGAGCTACAAGACTGGGGGGAATAGGATGGCCAGTGACACCTGCTGGCCAAATCGAGTCAAGACATATGGGACAGGGTCATACAAGCACCCATCTTGACACCAGCATATTACAATCATAAAATACAAGACCTATGGTATAACCACAATGCCAGTTTTTCAACTGGAACAAAATATATTAATTATAAACAAAGCACCTAGGTTTAGTTATGATTACTGCAGGTACTAATAAATTAAATGTCAGTAGTAACATGACAAGTGACGCAAAGTTAAACAGACATATTTCTGAATTTGAACTGTAGCTCACCTGCCACCAGTTTGTGTCAGAGCATAATTTACATGCCGTAGACTTTCCAAAAATATATGTACGTAAAATCGAGTGAATAGCTGCTGCGAATGAAACAGAAGAAATACAGGGAGTGCATGAGGGGCCCTCCATGTCTGTTTGTTTCATCTCGCCACGAAGACCTGAATAATAATGCGCACATATTCCTTCTATCCTCCCACTGGTTGCCACAGTTTGAATTCAGGTGATGGAGCAATAACTGGTTACCAGCTTTGCTGTTTGTCATATTTCATTTCATTTTGGAAGGAAGCGTCCTCTGGAGCTGTTCTGGTTTCCATCCGCGTGAATTAATGATACATAAGAGAAATGAAAGTGGATTCCTTGCTAATTCATCAGCCTAAAACCTTTCCAGTTCTTGTCTAGTACTATTACTTATTGATGAATATTGATTAGAGGAATTTGTTTTTTTACCTAAACTATGGTGATTATAGTAAACTGTTTACAATATTTCTAGTTATTTAACTGAATCAAGTGAGAAGCGACAATTGAAGAGCAAATGACCAAAATGCACTCAGTCCGTGATTCGTTTTTGTTGAGATAAGATCGCCAATGACCTAAAGTCAGGCTCACTGTTATATGATACCGTACTGGGAACCAAACTTCACTCAGTCCTCATGTAATCCAATAAAGTACTTTTGTTAATTTTTTAATTCACTAATCCCACAGAAATCTTCTCAAAAACATATCCTGTGGACTGAGTGATTTAGCAAATTTGCTCCGCGGTTAAGAGAACCACAGTTAAGAACTCGCGACTGTAATCCCGAAACTCCAAAACGACGTTAAATAATTTAGAAATTTCCTTATGAGGACATGCTATCTCCGGTGACAGTAAGTCACTGGCTCCCTCTGAGGGATCTGTGTGCAGCTGTGACGTTAGTCTGTGGAAGATCGAGATAGATATCCCCCGCCACCATCCTACACTGCACTGAATCATTTATAACCACATAAACGTTTTCAAACATGAATCCATCCATCCATATAACTGATTATCCAACGTGGAGTCGTGGTGAGCTTGGCGTCGCTCCCGGAAGCTAAGGGCGCACTCGGGCCGGGATGCCGGCTCTTCACAGGGCACACACGCACACGCCACTGGCAAGTTAGAGATGCTGATCCACCTAAACTGTTTTTGGAATGTAGGAACACCCTTGCGCCCCCCCCCCCCCTCCCCTCGGGGATGGGGACGTCACGTAAGCTGGCCCACGACCCCGGGAGGTGTGAGGCCGTGGCTCTGCCCACCCAGCTGTTATGCCACCCCGACACGGCTCAAATGGAGACCATTTACCTTAACAAAAAGTGTATTTTCAATTTTGATACATAGCCCAATATGAAGCCAGTGCTATTGGCTTTGGGCCTAAGCAGGGCCTCAGAAATGGCTGGCCCCCCCGACAATTCCATCGAATGGACCCCCCTCACTTTCCCCAACTAAAGCTACCATGAAATAAATCCTATGTGATCGGTAAAGTTCATGTAATACAATCTAATTATTCACGCTCCTGCCCCCCCAGTGTCTGTACCCTGAAAGCCCCCCCCCTTCTTCCCCACTTAAGAGCAGCCCTGGTCGCAGGCATCGCAAACCAAGGCGACATAATACAATCCTACTGTATATCATGCATAATGTTGCGCCTTATCAGCACGTGGAAGGAGACCAGCTTCCCGTACATCGTCACTCTAATTTTCTGATAGTAGCTAAATACAGAAGGACCCGGTGAGACGTTAAATCTGCGCACACTCTAGTGTCATTATCATTTCTACAGTTATTTTGGCAAGATAACACAAGTCCCACAAGATCGCTGCCAGGAGATGGCAATTAATGAGTAAAGCTGAAAGGTAGTCTCACTGTTCCTTACAGCTAGAGCACTTTGCAGTATTAAAGGCATGGAGTCGCACTCTTAAACAAAAGCCCTACAGACTCACATTGTCAGATCTGTCTTTGATCTTCTCTGCAACACTACATTTGAATAATCTAATAATGATAAAAATGTTCATGATAACAATTTAATGCCTTTTCACATGTATTTTTATGATCCTCTCTCACCATCCCCGTGCCCTCTACGGCCTACAATAGGCTCTCTAGTGACCCTATAGTGAATATGGAGTTGGACGACGGATGGATGGACTCATATCACTTTATTTATACTATACCACATTCATGAGGTTTTTTTCGTCATCTAAAGTGCCGTACATGCAGGACCTGAGCGTAAGAACGTGCAAGCTGTCAATTGGGAGAACGCACTAGAAATAAGGATCCAACTGGCCTGGAAAGAATAGGGCAGGATGACAGAGAGAGAAAGAGAGAGAGAGAGAGAGAGAGAGAGAGAGAGATCACCAAGGTACAATCTAACCTGTTATAGAAGAGTTTGGCGGTGAGGGGCGTGAGATCCCAGCCTCAGCTGAATTACGGAATGACCAGTTAAGCAGCTGCCGGGTTAATATGCACCGGAGTAGCAGAAAGCCCAGAGTCAGCACTTAATAAAAGGCCATTAAAGACCACAATGGGTGTAGCACTCACACTTGGCCTCTCGCTGGCTTTTATCTGGTGGCCGACGCCTGGTTAAATGATTTAACAGCTGGACTTCAGCTCTGCATCAAGGGATTCTGCTGAAAGCTGCAGTCTGAAAAAGAAGAAACACCCCCCCCCGCCCCCCAACGGCCTACACTGCCTGCATGTATAATACAGTGAACAAACTTGTAAATGTAAAATTAATTCACAGGGGGCTGTGCAATTCCTGGTAATTTGATATAATGCTCTAATAATTATAATCAGTATAAATAAGTTTTAATGAATGTATATTATTACTGATTTAACCCGTTTTTAAGATCCTCATGTTTTGGCACAGAACTTCACATTCTGTAAATTATGAATGAAGGCGAAATTATTTTTTTGGCACTTGAGCGTCAGGCAGTCGATAAAAATTTGACTGGTTTTCTGACGTGTACTATATTGTGAAGTTGTTCTCTGTTCACTTGTTGCAGTAACACTTTACTTACGGTAAGGCCACATTTTCAGTAATTTATAAACACATTTATAATGCATTATAATGCATTCATAAAGCATCATAAACATACCTAAAAATATTTATCAAAAGCCATAACACATTGTAGCCATGTTTATTATGCATTATCAATGCTTCATGAAGCTCTCATCTATAATGCACTATAGATACCTTTTTAATGCAGTACAAAGCATCCTTAATGCTTATACAGTACCTACCATTACAATGCATTATGAAGGTATCTATAGTGCATTATAGATGAGAGCTTCATGAAGCATTGATAATGCATAATAAACATGGCTACAATGTGTTATAGCTTTTGATAAATATTTACAGCCGTTTATAATGCATTATAATGCAATTTGAATGTGCTTATAAATTACTCAAAACATGACCGTAAGTAAAGTGTTACCAGTTGTTCTAAATGTAAAATACATTACATTTTATTACACCCTCTCAGAATCAGTACAGTAAGTAGACTAATATAAGTGCTAATAGTCTGTTGTCATCTTACTTTAATGACGGTGTTTAGGAGAAGCTTTTCCAAAACACTATGTCAATGACATTATAATGTAATGACAGAGAAAAGAGAACATCTCTGTGAGTTCTCTTAGATAACAAGATTCTGAAACACATGCAGAAGATATTTTGGATCAATGGTTCCGAGTATTTTTCTCGCAAGAATTCAATGAAAATCTGATCCATTATTTAAATGGCAGATCTGTAGGATCTGTGTAGGATCTCTGAGGAGCCTTACTTTAACTCCATGTCATAAAATAAACTCACCACAACATCTGAAGATCTCCTTCTCCTGGCCTCCACTGACAGTTTTTATAGCGGAAAGTGAAAGGAGAGTTAATTTGGAATAAGTTTAAGTTTAAACTGAGATGACCTGAGCATTCCTGAAGAAGCCGTTCTAAGTAGCAAATTGTTCCTACGGGAAATAACTTGTTTCTTGACGGTAGTGGTTTCCACATCTCTGGACTGGAGGTGGCGTTGACCTAAGGGCAGCCCTGCTGGTCTGGAAGGCCTTTCTGTGTTGCTCCTTGCCTGTGCTGTAAATATGCCAGCCTCTTTTATTTCCCTTCTTCCCGAGTGGAAAGTGGAAGTCTGTGAGTTCCAGGATGGCGGTACTCATCACCTTATGTTTCTGATTATGCTTTAAGCCTTATACTCCCCCCCCCAAAAAAATTAAATCTGCTTCTGTACAGCTTAAGTTCAGTGTTGTTTTGATAATGGACGGCTCACTCATGCGCACTGACCACTACTGGACCACTCAAAATTTACAGCTTATGCACAACAAAAAAAAAAAAGACCTATTCCAATCCAGTGAATAAGGACCCTCCTTAGAAATGCCTGAGAAATCTTAGAAACTGTTTATTCAGCTACAATGAAGCATTACACCTGGAGCACAGAAACTCTATCTCCACTTACCTTTAATAATTATCTGAATGTGACACCCTCAGTGTTTTTGGAAAGAAAAAAAAAAAGATGCATAAAAAAACAGAATTAGCAGCATTTTTTAAAAAGACCACTGGAAGCAATTTGGCTAAATACATTCGCTCAACTGTCAAATTTCGTGACTAATTGCTTGATTGCACAATTTCTAGGGTGGAAACAGAAATGCAGATTTTGTTGAATCCGTTCAATATGCTTTTGGGTGCGTCCCACGGTTTGTGATTCTTGTGCCAATGGATTTTGGGAATATTAAAATCGTCTGCAGTCATTACTTCCTTGAATGTAATGGGATGCAGATGAATCCCTTAGCATTTAAGCCAGGGTGATACTACTTAGACTACTTTTTAAATGTCACATTGTGTTTTATGGGGATGTCGACTTAGCAGAGAAAGATCAAATGCAAAGAAACACATTACCGTAACATGTAATGTTAAACTTTCATTTGAAAAACTGAGCCATTAGCCTCTGACCTTGCTATACAAATCAATAAATTGAAACTTGAGAATACTTTTCAGAAACAGGAAGATACATCCAAAACTGTTTTGTAATGGAAAAGTATCAATTTCACATAATAGTATGCAAATGCAATTTTTTTAATGCTACTTTTATTTTATTATTTGCACTATGTTTGAATGTCCTTTTCATTAAACTCCTCCTTGTAAAATGTTTGGTTTTGCTTTGCTCCAGAAAGGTACCACTTTAGATTTTAGCATGCAAAAATGTTTAAGGTATTTTAGGTATTTCTCTTTTATTTTATTTTTTACGCTACTTTAATATCCTGTTTGTTGCACTGTTCTTTGTAAAAGTGCGGAAAAGTTCCACTTTAGATACTAGCTTTGTAAAGGTAGATTTTTAAATGCATATTAAACAAATCTTACAAATTCTCTTTAGTTTTATTTTTCACTGTACATTTACATGTTCCTGTTTGTTATACTGATCCTTGTAAAAGTTAGGGTGTCGTTTTGCTAAACCCAGCTGCTAGCTGTCTGTGATCTGCCGCCCGTGTCTCCATATTCTTAACTCTGACCCCAGAACAGCCTCCTCCGGTTTACGCTCCTCTTGTCAGACCTGCTCCAGTCCCGGGCTGGAACACAATCCCCGCTTCTCCCCCCATTTCAGCCTCATGTGCTGTTATTTGTCAGCCTGCAGATTCTCGCACATCATGCTGTTAGGTTGTTTCGTACTATATCGATTTTAAATTATTATTATAATTGTTTTGCTATTTTGTTAATGAAACATGAACAACTAATGAATGGGACCTTGAGCCCAGAGGCGTACCTAGAAATTCTGGTCCCCAAGACAAAATGTCACCTTGCCTCTCCCGACCTATGTTACGTATTCAAGGGCCCCCTTAAGTGCTGGGTCGCCGGAATCTGCCAGGGTGTTCATGCCCTTCAGGTGCCCCTGCTAAAGCCTACAGTCCACTACAAGACATGGAAGGTAGCAAAGGACGTCGGCAGTTACACATGAAGGGTATCAATTGGGCATGTGCTGCTGATGTAGCAGTAAGACACCCAATCTACAGGGGAAGAACATGCAACCTCCACACATCTAGAGCGGAAGCCAGATGCAAACCCATAACCTTGCAGGTGTCAGGCAACAACGCACCCTACCGAGGCACCATACCACCCAATTACGCGGCCACAGTGAGGAACATTCTAGAACAATAATGTAATAGGCTGTGATCAGACCATCTGCAAGGTCAGACGTATCAAGGATTTGGCAGTAGTACATCATTTGATGTCAAAATCCTGCACTCTGTTTCCATGATGATTTCAGTCACTGTGCTCTATGTTAATTAAACACGTTTAATCTGCCTGTGGGTGAATGAAACAGTAGCTTCAGCAAACTTTCGCTTCATATTATAACAGAATAATTACATTTTTTTTTTTTTTTTTTCGAATTCGATATTCATCTATGAGTTAGGACTGACCTGACTGAGAGGTACAGCGGGAATGTTTTTGCGATTAATCGTCGTGACACGCCGGGGCCGTTAGTGGCAGATGAGGTGAGATAGCTGCAAGGGTCAGATTTAAGCTTCCGACGGCCGTTTCGGAAATGGGGAGGGGATCGGTCCTGCAGCCAAGCTTGAAATGCCAGTAATACGACCGCGTCGAAATGGCGCCATGCTCTTTCCGTTCCCTTCATTTGCAGGGCTGAGACACTATTTAAATGACAGTGGCCGGCATGTGAGAGTGGCCGGCCTACTGAACCCGCACTCTATGGCTCCACTGTAATGCGATATTAAGGCCAGACCCCATGGCACGCTGTTTCCTTGCAACTCGCTCCTCGAAGGATTCGGGAGATTAGATTATGAGAAGCAGATATCGCGCCGTAATGTCGTTATACACCGAACGATAGCTATAGATCAGCAGGCTTATTTTTTTCAGGACACCTATGGACTCATTTTAACCATTGAAACTAGCCGTTGAGTCAATATATAAATCTGATTTCTACCAACTTAATAAAACTGGCCATACACATGTTTCGTGTTCCTAAACCTTGGCAAAATCTTTCATGGGGATTTTTCATTCTTTTCTGTACATTATGTGTACAATGTATAATCTTGCATTATATCTCTGTTCACACTGAACTTAGTTATAGGTAAAACTGAATATAGCTTACAGCAATCTGTGTATTTATCTTCTTTTATAGAAGTCTTGGGATTACTTGACCACTAGCCTCTCTAAAAATGCCTTTTCCAAGCGCTTTTTTTTCCCCCAGAAAACAGTATGGAAAAATAAAATGCAATATTGATGTACAGTAAGTCATAGAATGGGCCAGCAAATAAATTAATGATCATTTCCCACTGCTTCATACATACACATGGATATGCTAAGCAGGCATGATGAAATGTTTGCATAACTACAGACCGCTGTCATTTTTTTTTTCCAGCTACATGAGGTAGGGAAACGGGAATTTGCACATTTTTGCATTAAGAGTTTTAATCCAATCGGTCATCGATGCATCCATCCACCTTAAACCCTTTTCATGAAGAAGGTTAAATCGACCCCGGGACCTACTCCAGGAAGCTCAGGGCATGACGCTGTTCACTTGGCCGAAATGACATGTACATATACAAAGAAATGAAGATAAAAAAGACATATTGATGACTGGGAAGCTTGTTAGAGTAGGAGGCCGCTTTAAAGCGATCAGTGACGGGTTAAAATGTCGGTATAGTTCCAGTAAGATTTGCCCATCATGTGGTAACTGGCCATGTTACTCCATGCCCCCTATGAAGGATATTGCACAGCGGATGCCAACTCAGCATGGATAGGATGAGGTATCCACGTCAGAAATACCACCTTGACACCTCAAATTTTACCTTTGGTTGACCCTGTGAAGAGCTCAACAACTAGAGCGTTGTGCTAACAATGCAAAAGTCATGGATTCAAGGCCCGTAAATTGTAACCTCTCCCTCTACTGTATGTCGCTTTGGATAAAAGCAGCAGGCAAGTTTGACATTAACAGCCAATTGATAATTGTATAGTAGCTGTGGTGTGAGAGGAAGAAAGCATCATTCCCATTGTTAAAAGTCCCCCACCGAAATCCCTTTGTGATCTACTACGAACACAACCCAACTTTAGATGGAGTGACACAGGGACAGTTGAACATCGGTCTCAAAGTCCGAAAGGTCACAGAAAACCAGATATTCACCCCCCGGCGAGGACCTGACTGGAATCTTTCCCGGGATCATCGAAAGTCAAGTCAGCCCGTCTTTGATTGAGCTAAAAGACTTTGAGATCAAAACCACATGACCCCAAAAGCTTTCTGGCGTAGACGGTATTCACAGCAGCACAGAGCTTTACGCTTGGGAGTCAGGTGAACGTTTATTAGTGAACTCCCTGACCTTGGATTCGACGGCACGACTTAGCGCGGCCTCAAAGTGCTTTATGGAAAAGTTGATCTGGCAGCCCGACTCTCGTAATGTCCACTCCTGTTGCCGGAACCGCTCGCTGCAGTGAGATTTCAATTTTATTAATGTCCTGACCACGGCGACGTCTATAAATGTAAACTGTATTAGTGCGAAAACTCGACTTTCCGAAGCAGACTTTGAGTCATCAAAATGGTATGCGGGGGCAGTAAATCAGTACCCCTGGATTACAGCATCGCCTTCGTTCGCTTTACTGCTTTATTTCTTTTATCCTTCCTCCCTGACCCTGTGGTGCTTGTCGGTGTAGGCACTTGTCACCCATGTAAGCTGCAATCTCTTTACTACATGAATGATGTCACTCAGCAAAATCCTGTCTATTTCCTAATGGATTTATGAGTTTTTGAATTTTATTTACCCCCCCCCCCCTCCGCTAAACCAACCACTCACCACCCCCAGACTTCAGTTTACTTAGCACCCTGGAGTCTTCTGATCCAGCCTGCAATTTAGCGTGACTCCCTCTGCCCCAGACCGATAGAGATGTCGGGTGATCGATTGATATTTCACGGGGCGGGTAAGTCGTAAAACAAACGCCGGTCATCGTGCGGAGAAACTCCTCAAATGGTGACAAATCCCCCTGAAATATGAGGGGGCGCGGTCACTTCTTCCCCAGGGGCGGCCTATCAGCAGGCCCCTCAGCCTCACTGTGCCCAATGAGATCTGCATCCTAAAGATGGCAGCATTATCACGTTATTAACCGCCCCGGCGACAGGATGGCGGAACATGTGACGTGTGGGCGTGTGGGGTCACGGGAGGCGGCGGTGCGGATAGATCCTGGCCCGGGAGCGGCAAAGTGGTCGCGAGCAAATTAGCCTCTCGGATTATACGAGCGCCGGTGGGAGTCCGAACATTAGCGTCTAGCCATGGCTGGGCTCCAGCTGCTTGCCGTAGCTGGGTGGGGGCAGGGAGGCGGTGAAGGGCTGGATGAGTGGCAGATTGCTTCACCTCCACCTCGTAACGTATGCGTGCGATCTGCCTCAACCACAGCTCGCAGATTTAATTTTATTATCCGGCTAGACAAAAGCAGATTTAAGGGAATATGTCTGCAAGATGCCAGTGTAGTAATATTAAAATTATTATTATACTCATTATGCGTACATTAATATAATAAGTATAATAATCTGTTTCCTTTTATCGCTATATATGCCTAATAACATCCCTAATTTAGGAAAATCCGACTTAGTCTTTCCCATTCTAGGGCGAAGGGACTGAGCTGCACTATAAAATAGGAAACAAAATCAACACAGCCACCACAACAGAGCAAGGAGACACGACTTTTTGGGGACGAGAAAACAAAAACAGCTCGGTGCATGACTGATCATCCCTGGCAGGCTTGCCAAAGGTCCAGGCTTATGGTGGGAGGGCTGCTCATATGTACAGCTGGGGGAAATGAGCAGGAGGGTGGAAAGTTCTGGAAGCCCACGGAGACCGACACCTGATTCCTGGCATGGACAGAACTCTGCCCCCCCCCCACCCAATGATCCCTCCGAG
>JAODLC010000054.1:3738255-3752525 GCA_026781145.1 Hippopotamyrus pictus | reverse complement strand
CTTGCAGCAAGTAAAACAGCGCGTGTCTCATTGTCTGTGGGTCAGCAGCCGGGGGGGGCTGATCACTCTCTCCGACACTGGTCATACTGTTTCCTGTATTAAAACTGGAATTTAAAAATAGACTGACTGTAATTTGTTATTGCCTCAGGTGAGATTATCTATGCCAGAATACTTGCAAGTGAAAGGGGAGAGAGGTAGTATACAGTTTAGTATAGTATAGTATAGTATAGTATAGTATAGTATATAGACCAAACCAGAGAATTAAACAGCAGACAGAGCTTAAGGCTGCCTCTTCCTGGAACACTCAAAACCTCCACAGCTACCAGATTCCTGTGACAATCTATTATATCAGCAATCTCAGCAAGTACGCTTTCAATTTACTTTAATGCCTCAGCCGTGTCTGAGAAAGAATCATAGTGTATCTCAGTTATGACGAGCCGTTGTTTTTTTTAAATTATATTTGTTCTTAACTTAGTGGAGACCTGCGGTTACATCTTGGGGGAATGAAGACCTAATTAATTTCTCTAAATAAGCCTTATAAGCGAGCGGTAGTAATTTACCGTCTAGTCAACTATACAGGTAATCAATGAAGTGTCACCAGTACAGGAACAATAAATTAAATTACTGTGAATTTTCAGAATTTCGAAGTTGGGAGATATTTTCTGAAGTGTTAGAGCAGCCAGCCATAAAATGAAACAATCTAGTCTTGAAATATCAGTGGCATGAACTACTTTGATCTTAAATCCTCAGTGATAGAATGTACCTGATTTTCGCAATATTGTTGCAGGCTAGAGAATATTGTTCTGGAGATATTTTAAGCTCTTTTCAGAAAAACCAAGACCCACTGTTACATCACACTCTTTGACTGAGCTCACAGCTACAGCTACGACTGTCGTTTGAAAGGCGTTTGAACTAAGAACACACGTAACCCTTTTATTGGACATAATTTTGAAAAGGACCAGAATAAAGGTCTCTGTCTGAGCTGGATATGGTCTTTTATCTCTGCATAAGGTACACATTTTAATTAATACAATGTTAATTCAGCAGCATAATGTGAACTTAGACTGACCATTGCTTGAATCTACAAAATGTAGAAACAACGACAAACACTCTGCTCAAACCATGGAGAGTGTCTGCAATAGATTCATAATCATGCAAACAGGCTCCGTATCCAGGGCTCTCCTTCTAGTATGGAAGATTCTAGCCTCGTGTTCTTCTGCTGGGCCGGCCAGCCAAAGAAAGCCAGGTGATCGAGGGGTGTTTCCCAGTATGCGTACTTGACCGTATTTGTGTACCGGTTTTACGTCATCTTCCATTACCGAAGAGCCGTTCCAATACTCAGGAAAGGAAGTACGTGAGGACGGTAAAAATCCCCGCATGTCGTTCATGCCCTGGTCCAAATATCACGGATACATCGGTTGCATCCTCGCCTAATGAGACGAATCCCATCATTCACTGCGTCCAAAGTTCATCCGTAGAAGGCAAGTTAGCAAGTCGTTCCAAGACCCCGGGTATGATCTGTGTGGAGATCCAGAGCTCCGAGGCTCCCGAGTCCAGCTCCGGAGACGTTCCGTCCCGAATCCCGTCGTCTGTCAGTCGTTTGGGCGACGTTTCTCCCTGTGCCTCCTGCTTCACGTTTCCTGAACCTCCATTTTTTTCATCCTTTGCGTTCGTTCACTTCCTGACCTGCACCAGGAGTGTGTGTAATCTATAATACGCCCACATTCAAAGTTATAAATATGTGCATAATTCCTCCTGGCTGGCACTCGTCTTGTCAACAGAGATGTTCATCTAAATGCAAATAAGCTTTAAAATGTATTAAATGAATACATTTTAAAATCCGTGGAATGAGAGCAATGTGGTTAGTTGATCATACCACTATATTTCTATGTAGGTATTAGCTTCAGTGAGCTTATCTAAAAATAGCAGAATGATCATGATTAATCAAACACACACACACACACACACAGACCTGTACTCATATCTTTGTGGGGACTATCCATTCATTGCTATGGGCAAAACCCTATAATCTCAACAATGACAACCTTAACCCCTAACCCTAACCAAACAAAACACAAGAAATTTTTAGTTTTTTGATTGCAGTCACATATTTTTATAAAATTGAATTTCACAATGTCAAAATAACAGGTTTTTGGTCCTCACGATATAAAGTACACGTGGAGCGAACATACAAACACACACACATTGGCCTCCGCATACTTTTATGATCACAGGTGATTAAATTTCCAAATGTGTCCTTAAATTTTTGTTAATTTTTGTTAATCGTCTAGAAGTAGGCACAGTGGTAACAAATCAGAATCGAGCCCCTTACAGATTCAGCTCGAAAAGAATGAGTGCGATTCAAACACTTCATAAAAAAATCATATGCATCCTGGAAAACTAAAACATTATAAGTATTATAAGAATAATAAAATGTAATTATTCTTTATTTGTCTCCATAACCCTGGATGGTTCAAGCAGTTGAATGATGGATGGACGGATGGATGGATGGATGGATACTTGTGTGGAAATACTCTCAAGTTTCATATATGTAAATAAATAACACCAAACCAAATATTTCATGGATCCCTTTCATATTAGAGAAAGACATTCAGTGACTTATACAGGCAGGTGCCGCCACTTTAGCATGATCCAGCCAACGGGTCGCTTTCATGAAGGTGAGTGCCATTATACAGTTACCCCGAGGACGAGGGCTGCTGCTGAACCCTTGAGAAAGTTACATAGCCTGACTTGTGTCTGAGAAATATCCTGTAATGTGATAAATGTTAGCTATGTCTATACAGTATCTGCTGTGTATATATACAGGACCTTGCAAAGCGCCCAGACAATGAAGCAGATCGGAATCATAAAGCATCTCTTCGCTTTGATCGCCTCCTCTCCAGCGTCACCGATGTAGCGCACATGCACCATGGCTGCCTTGGTGATGCGTCTGTCATTAACACCTTATGTGCCAAGTGCAGAGACTCTCGGCTAATAGGGGCTGGCAGTGAATGGTGACAACTAGCAAATTCTTTCCAAAGTAGCAGCTTTTGCATTATTATTGTTATATTTTTGCCTTTAGGTCTAACCCACATTTGGAAAATGTATAGAATAGAATACAATAGAATAAAATTGTGATACGCTATTAATCCCCGAGGGTTAAATTCCATTCTCATCTACTGCTTCTTGCTCTCCATGTGAGACACGGACGCTTAAACAGGCTTGGAGTCACACAGCAGTGTAGCCAGTCTCTCCCACCCCTGGAGCATTTGGGGGTTAAGGGTCTTACTCAAGGGCCCGATGGTGACATCACGTTGCCAACCCTGGGATTCAATGTCATAGCATATCAATGCATCTTTTTTTGACATCACATATCATTAATATTTACAGCAAACATGAGTCGTCCTATAAAAAAAATACTATAATGAAACTCCACATGAGGGTATTGAGTACAAATTTGTTGGCACCTGAATTGTATGTCGGAGGCACGCACTACGAAAATAAAACCTGGTTTCAATTGGCTGTATTAGCTGGAGTTCTGAAAAATTAACTGAGACGACAAGGGCAGGTAAAAACGCGTGTCCAGTCAGTGCTGTTCACCAATTTGCTTTATTCATCCAAAATGCTAAGTAAATTTGCCAGTGTGGGAATTGCTCCGCAGTGCTTAGAGCAGATGTTTGGAGGCGACACTGCAATGTCTACCTCACAATCTGCGATTGTAAATTAGTGGGTGGGTGTTATCACACCTGCTTAGGGCCTGGCCAGGCTAGGGCTAGGGATTTTATGGGGACGCGGCGCATAAAAGAGCAATTAAACTTGAAGGATGTCCTCTGATAGCCTGTATGAGACATAACACAGCGGTGTTAATAGCTGAACCACAAAAACTAGCTTTGGCTATAAAAGCGGCATTTGGAATTCGAGGAGAATGTGCCTTAATGGCTGTTTTAACATAATTTTATGTATATGCAAAGGGAACTCACACCTTAATCTAATAGCGCAAAATGTGATGGCTTTGACTCAGCGATTTGTATCTTAGCAGAGCCAACATGTACCTGAATGCTTTTCCATGAAAACTAATATTTATGATAGTTGCATAACGGTACCAACCAAGTAATCCGGGGGAATATATTTAATGAAAAACAGTTACGTTACCAGGACATACTTCTGTGACAAGCGTTTTAAGGTCTAACGCTCTGGATATAAGAATCCAAGCATGGTGATTATAAATATAATATTATATAATTATAAAAACTTTGACTTTCTGTCGCAGCCTGTCCTGTCCATCCCCCGGTATGACCAGCAGGGGTTGCTGCTGGTCCTCCGGATTCCTTCTGATTCTTCTCAGGTGTGTCTTCCTCATTATCCCCAACCTAGTTGTGCTAACCATGCTAACCTGCATCGTGTCCCCCTCGTTAGTCCTGTATATACGTGCTTCACGGTCTTGGATTCCTCAGTCCAGTCATTGAAGTCAGTCCTCTCGTTGCCTGTGTCCTTCCCGATACTCCGCTTCCCGTTTTGACCCCTTGCAGTTCTGTTTATTTCCCTGCTCCTGTTTTGACCCCAATAAAATCCCCCTTTGTTCTCTTGACGGCTGCCCTCGAGTCCTCCATTTCATCCGTCAAGATGCTTTCTATACAAAGCAGCTGAGCTATTATGCGTCTATACAGTGTACTTATGAAAAAAATGCATTCTGTTTTTTGTTTTTGCCAGACAGTTTTATAGTAAAAATGTGATAAATCCAAATAGATTTATCACTAGGTTTATGGGCCATCTGTTAATAATTTGCTTTTTTAAAGAATCTGGTGTATATCAGAAATACACTTTATGAAATCTGATGTACACCTTAATGAATGCCATGTGTCCGTGGCAGACAGGAAGCCTGACAGCACGTTCCTCACTAACTTACATGTAAGTCTTGTTTTCTTCCCTGAGTCACCTTCACATTCAGACTTAAATGTCAAGAGCTTTAATGAGCGAAAACAAACTGTCGCCGCATCTTGACACATTCGCGTCACGCTACGAAGACACCACGGTCATGAGGCTTGGGGTCCGGGGCGACAATCAGACAATAGGGGTCTTCGGCTCACTGCTCGAATCCCATTGGACGCTGCAACGGGGTGATGTCACTGTTTCTGGTTTGCTTGTAGCTAATCCCTTCCTGCCTGGCAGCATGAAAAGGATCCTCCGCATATCTATAATTGCTTTTTTATTCTCTGCATTGCATGGGAAAAGGCACCCGTGATATTGTACGGTCCTTTTTAATAAAGTATGCTAATGATGAGTATAGATGGGAAAGTGAGAGGGAATGAGGCGCAAATGTGTTTAAAATCTGCACCATCTGTTACAAGATCCGTCCAAAGCTAATAAGGAAATGCACAGTATCATATTCAAGATGATTACAGAACAAGGTAAAATGCATCCCCCCCCCGATTCTATAAAAGAAAACACTTAAGAACACAACATAAGATAATGCCCAACCTGAAAAAATCAACTGAACACCTGCGGATTCACTCGTGAGTCATGGAACTGCTACGTTTCAAGGTGTTGGAAAGGTGCTGAGATCTTGATGACCAATCAGTTGCAGTTAAGCAGTTTGCTTAGAGCTGTTTTTGCCATTCATGCAGCTAGCAAATCTTTTCCTTTTTAAATACAACTTTTAAATCAGTACAGGCGACATTAAAAATAAAAGCATCCATAAGTGGACCAATAGCAGCTAAAAACATTCCTATTCATTTTAGCTGCAAATATTTATCAGGTATTCAAGCTGTCTATGCAGTAAGAACCATCACATTTTTATGCTTTGACTAAGATATTTCGATGAATCTTGATTTAGCTCTTTTCACTTTTAAATTCTGTTCAATTTCTCTTTAATGTCACCAGCCACCACGGTTAAATTCCCGGCATTTAATGCCTGAATGTTTCGCACACTTTGTCCGCAAAGGATTCACATCAAAGAAGAAGGCAAATAAGTTAAACCGCAGACTCGGTTAAGGAAGAAATGTAGACACCCACTCTTATTTCCATTTAATTTAACATCATTGATATCAGCAAAAAAATAAAGTGCAGTATCAAGGTGACATTTGCGAACATCAACAGTCTACAGTGTAATAGCACCTGACATTTATCCGAACCACCCATTTCAGTATAATTATTTTTGACAATTTTTTTCTTCCCACTATGGATTAAAAAAAATCTGCTACAAAATGAAAAATGAATAAATAAGTTTATAGATTCTTTTTCTCGGAAATTTTGCAACTCTCGTTCATGCTGACAGTGAGGCCTGCTGAAGACTTGTGTGTTTCTGTTATGTGTCCTCTGTCAGCGCCATAAGCTGTATCGCGTCTTTGTGAAATAAATGAATTCACCATACTCAGCTATGAAAAGCTTGGTATACTCGTTTTAAACTTTTCCTAAAATGTCATTACACCGGCAGAGCCTGAATAAATCTTCTGTACTTGTCATTCTTGATTGCGAAAACCACTCCATCATTCTGTGCTTTATATCGCTGCTATAGATAACGTCCCTTGCGTGCAATTGAGTGAAATTTATTTGATTGTAACAAAATTTATCCAACGTATGAAAATAAAATCGATAAGAACCCTCATCTTGAATAAGTATCAGAATCCGTGTGCGGTTCAGGTTTTTATTTCATCTTTTTCCACAAATGCCCATTTTAGGAGGCCGGATCCTGAGCCACAAACATCAGGTTACCCACAAAAACGAGGGAATCTGAGAACTCGCTTAAACAACAGCCTTTGGAGAACCTGAACTCATCTGCTGTCGCCGGTCCAGCTTTGCAGGACGTGTCCTTCTGATCTTTTCCTTTCCTCCGTTCAAAACTTTAGCAGATTGTTTGCCCGGAACTTTCCGGCCCGTAGTGACTGGAGGCAGCTAGATCGCTCTGGGCCATTATCTCCTGTAGGTGTGTGACCCGATGTGCTGACCGCAGACTTAGCATCCAGACTTCCCTTGCATTTCTCAGCAATGCGAGAAGGGTGTAGAAGACATGCTATCCAGAAAAAGTACTGGGAGACCAAGATTCATTATACCGCAGACCATGTATCATTATTCTAGACACAACAGCCAGACCCATCCATCATCCGACCGCTTCTCCTGGTCCGGCTTGCAGGACACCAGGCATATATTAATAGATAAATAACAAGCTAAATATTTCAGGCATTTAACTCTTAATGATATCTGCATCTTAGATCGAGCTTGCACTGGATCAAGAAATAAAACTAATTCTAAACAGGCGACAGACAGAATAATATACAGCATTTGAATACATCTATTTATTAGTTGAAAGATCTGATATAATGACCGACAAATGCAATCTGATAAGAACTGTAAACAGCAGGTATTTGATTTGTGTCATGTTTGTCATGTTCTGGTCACATACACCCATGGAGTTATGATGGTAAAATAACGAATCTGATCAAACACCCATTATATCGCCCATTATCTGCTTCAGCTGACGGTTTTAGGTGAGTAGGACGAGACGAGTGTCTCAACTGGCAGAGACTTCCACGGATCTCGGTGCGGATGTCGGACCAGCAACCCTGCGGTCAAACTCTTCCTGGCTGTCCTCCCCTCTGGATGGAAAACATTTACAAAAATGCTGTGGGGAGGAGAGTGACAAGGGGCGCCTTACTGACGCGAACGCGCTAAAGAGTAGCTCGCGGCTCGTCGAGGGAGCTGTGCAGCAGCTGAGTGTCATGTGGATGGGCTCCCAAGGTGATGACTGGCACTAAACTGAGCTGGGAGCCTGTCAGAGCCACAGAGGGGGCCCCTGGAACAGCCTGCGGGACAGCTGTTCCTGTTCCCCTCCCTCCGCTCAGCAGACAAATCGTTTAAAAAAAAAGAACATCCACATGGATTATTATTCAGTTGCAGGCAGCAACTGACACAACTTCAGTTACAGCAACAGATATTACAATGTTTATGTACTAGCTGACACGAGGAAGCTACCATGTGTTAACGTTCGTTGAAGCTTTATTTAAAGACGAAAAAAAAAAAAGCGTTATCTGGAACGGAGACTTGTCACAACAATTAATTTCCCATCACGGTACATTTTCTCTAAAAAATAATATCGACCTGTGCAGCAGACAAACTCTAAAATAATGCATTCATTATCACCTGAAATAAATCTGTGACAGATCATTTTGGTTATCTATCAAATGTAAAAAAAGGTTCTCTCATTAGTCGTCTGGTGCTGAGCTTATTACAGTTAATTATCACAAATATTATCCTGCCCCATCCCAGTTTCAGCTCTTGTGTCTTCAAAGTGTATAAAACATAATTTTCGGCAGCTCTTTACTTAAGGCCATGTTTTAATAATTTCTAAACACATTCGTAAAGCATTATAATGCATTCATAAAGCATTATAAACATGGCTGTAAATATTTTTTTAAAAGGCATAACATAATATAGCCACATTTATTATGCTTTATGTCTGCCTTAGATACCTATAATGCAGTATAAAGCATCCTTAATGCTTATACCTGCTATTATAATGCTTTATAAAGGTATTTATAGTGCATTATAGATGAGCGCTTCATAGAGCATTCATAATGTATAATAAACATGGTTCCAATGTGTTATGCTTTTTGATAAACTTTTATAGCCACATTTATAATTCTTTATGAATGCTTTATCACATGTTATTAATGTGTTTATAAATTACTAAAACATGGCCTTAAGTGAAGTGTTACCTAACTTTCATTCAATTCATTAAATGATGCTGAGTTATAAGTATTACATTTTTTGCAAATCCTAATATTGTATTGATTTTGTTTTCTTAAGTCACATAACAAAATAAGTAAACAAATAAAGTAAGAAACGAAAGTCATATTTTATAAATATTCTTTCCTTTTCAGGATAAGTAAAAAAAAAAACACCTTTAACCGAAATACTCAAGCTATACAAAGATAAATGTCCCCTTCTAACATTTATCATCAGGAACAGAACTAAATGTAGACAAACACATATATCCCAAGCTGCGATGCCCCGCAGTGATTCATTTTTTATTTCGTTTGGCTTAGCAGTCTGCTCATATTTTAAGTTCCTCCTATAGTTATGCGCTATGTGACTTAATGTGTATTTATGTGCAGGAGTCCCATGTGATATAATGGGGTTTCATAAAGGTTTTGCACCATAAAATTTTCCCTCTCTGTCTCAATCTGTCACATCACAATTTATGACAGATGATTGGTACAAGATGCGGCAATGCGATTATTTACGAAATTTCAACCCTCTCGATTTCTTGCTTGTGCCTCCTGAGTGGCGCTACCATGGAAACCTTTGATCACAGTATAGTCATTCATATCTAGTTTTAATAAAACAGGCCTGAAAGCAATATCTGAAATGTTGTACAGTGCTGGAGACAGGAGACTATCAGAAATAAACAGCAGAGTTTAAGAGTTTCAAACTTTTAAGAAATGATATGTCATGGCCTACAGTATAGGCATCACAATGGCTTAGTGCCGTGTTTCCCAAACTAGTCCTCGGGGACCCACAGGCAGTCCATGATTTTGCTCCCCGTTGGGAGCTAGGAGGTAGCAAAAATGGCTTAGCGGGTTGAAAGATGGCGTCAAAGCTGTTGGTTCCGGTTTTGTCCATGTGAAGTTAGTTTATTGTCCTAATGTGGCCGGGGGGGAGCTAGAGATTTTGGGCCCCATGAAAATGTATCCTATTAGAGCACAGGTGTTAAACTCCAGTCCAGGGAGCCAGAGCCCTGCACAGTTTTGGGTTTCCCCTCGTTTAACACACCTGATTCTACTCCTTGTGCTAATTACCACACAGCTCTTGAGCTGAATCATTTATGGTGGAACAGGGAAAGAACTAAAATACACAGAGCTCCGGCCCCCCAGGACTGGAGTTTGACACCCCTGTATTTGAGCCCTAACCCAGACCAATCCAATTATGTTGCATGTTTTTTTTAATGTTTTTTTTTAAATTGTCCTAACTGCCCCCCCCCCCACCCATGTACAAGTTCACTCTGGTAGGTTGAAAATTTCTTATTGTTTTACAACAAAAATGTATTGCCAACCTTTGACAATTATTTTTCAATGGTTATATCAAACAAGTACTTGACTAAGACACATCCCCAATCAAAACACTGTAATGCAGCTAATCTTTGAAAACCATTCTGACTATAGCAGTTTGCAATGACAGACAAATAATAGCTAGTGTGACAGTGACAATTATTTTTCTTGTAAGAGCGGTGATTGCTAAAAATGACGCCAGAGGAAAATACTTGTACTGCACTGTTGTTCCATCCAAAGTTTACACAGTCCATGCTGGATCTGTTCCACAAGGCTGAAAACATCAACTGTTTCAATAACTATTGAGGCTTCCGTTTGTTTGCGCAAACAAATAAGTTACATTCAAACACATTACATTGATGAAGAATTCAAATAAATGCTGGCAGCATTTCGACATTCGTAAAATGATGCAACTTTACTTAAACATCAATTCTCACAATGAAAAACATCTAATGTACTGTAACACAAAAGTAGAGATAAAATGATGTTGTTTCGAAGATACAAGCAAACACCAAACTTCTACAGACAAGCTTTAAGCAAGCAAACAACTTCTACAGACAAATTCTGGCTAAATACAAGTACAAACAGCCCTTATGGGTATATCATCCTTTAATTCATGTAGCATTTATTGAATCAAAAAACAACATCAAATGCTGTATTTCACTGAATGTGAAGCAATTAAATAGTAAAAGTGTTCAAAATTGTTGCAGATGTGTTACACTGAAGATGACGTTAGGTATAGAGGTTATAGATGTCATATTGTGACCTGTGAGTTACTAGGTCATGTCGTAAAAGGAGAGTCTTTAGTTTAAACTCCAGCTATATGTATATTTCATACACGTAAGCCACTTTGAATGAAAGCGTGTGCTACTATGTTAACATCATGCAAACATGCGGTGATATGGGAAAGCACACGTGATCTCTAGAGGAAATGAAAAATACATTGTTTGCATCCAGGTCTATGTTCTATACTCTGCAATTCCAAAAATTAATCAAACGTTTGCCTTGCTCACTGCTTCTAGAATCATCTGTCAGTCAAGACCGAATATGACTGGCAAATGTATTTATGTATTAAAATGACAATTACCTATGTGTTCAAGGTATGGCTAAGATCCAGCACTTGACTCAATATCTGAGGAAAACATCTATATTCGTATGACTGCCGTCAGCCCTGCTGTTACACAACGAACCTTCTTAGTATCCTTGAAATCAGTCCTTTTCTATGTAAATGTGGATCAGCATACAGAATTATTAATTACTTGCAGGCCGTAATATAAGATTTTAAATATTCAGGCCCAAGATCACTATTCTGGCCTAACTTTGAATGTAAATTTAAAGAAAAGAAAGACAAAATTGAAGAAGGGGCATGCCCCTAATGTAAGAAAAATGTAGCAATTTGCTATTTTACTGTCAGCAAAAAGCGCTGAGATCTTACATCACATTAATATCATATTAACACGGATTCCTGTAATATCTCTTAGGACTCTTCATCTTTACCTTGCATGTCGGGGTTTTATACGCACATTCACACGGTTTAATGAAGTAGGAGGCAGCCATATGCAGTAAGGTGAGAAGGGAGGTGGCTGTTTACAAAATATTTAAATGTTGCTTTGAATCATTGATTTAGACTCTACTGGGAGAAATGTAAGTACTCATCCGGTGGCCTACCTACCAGGTAAATGCTCTGATATTTATGATTCCTATGTTGCTGTATGTAAATATTTTATATTGAAGTTGCAGTGCAGGTCAACAATGATTATCATTACAATCTGTCGTTCACCTGCTTATTTGGGGCTGAGTGACAGGAAGCCTATCCGACACAACAAAGCGTCGAAGGCAGGGGACACCCTGGACGGGACGCCGGCCCATCAGAGGGCACGGGGCGGGGGACACCCTGGACGGGACGCCAGTCTGTCACATGGCACACACAATCAGTAATTCAACAGTAATTCACCTGACTTTATGTAACCTGAGCCATATTATTATTATTATTATTATTATTGCAGTATGGTACGGTAGTAGTAGCAGCAGCAGCAGTAGTAGTAGCAGTAATAGCAGTAACAACAGTATAATATTAGTAGCAGCAGTAGTACAGTATAGTAGTAATAGCAGCAGTAGTAGGAGCAGTAATAGCAGCAACAGCGGCAGTATAGTAGGAATAGTTACAGCTGCAGTAGTAGTATAGTAGTAGCAGTAGTAATAGTAGTAGTTGTGTTGTTGTTGTGTCCTGTTGGTCTACTTGTTGTCAGCCACCAGATGAGTGTCAGCTAATCAGAGGTTTGTCCGTGTGTCTCTGTGCATATGACTGGCTTCTAGCAGGGATCTGCAAACCATACATCTGAACACAGTGGCTCCTAACCAACAGTGTCTGTGCTTCCTGGTTTTTGTCCTACTGGGTGGTGTGGGTAAGAGGAGCTGGAATCAGCGTTGGTGGAGCGCAGCCCGTGGGGATTTTAAAGACGCTAAGTTCTTATTGTCAAGGAGTTGGAGGCGAAGAGACAGGCCACGGGACTGAAATAAGTAGCCTTGCTTTTCTGCAAACCAATGTGGATGCTGGCTAGCAGTCACTTGGCTTCCATTCTGCTACGTTAATTATCTATCAAACCCATGTTCTACACTTTAGACGTGACAATGGTACCATGGCAGCCTCAGTAGTAACCGTGCCTTGAATCTAGATATATAACAACATAATTTATTAAAATATATCAATTATGAAATACAGATACAACGTTATATATCATAATCATATATCATAAATTAAACTAACATTTTATGCTGCCCTTGAAAAGAGAAATTAAAATTAATGGTGACTGTTTTCTGCACAATGTTGGCAAGCTGAAGCACCCTAATGTACAAGCACCCAGGAAGAAACTTTCTTGGCAGTCCGGATTTGCACAGCGTAACTTTGGCAGGTAGCTAGTACAGATGGACATGAAGCCTCGGGCACATTAATTCATTAGCGTGGCACGTAATCTTCAGTCTGTTCCCTTAATTGTCTTCAGCGCGTTGCTTAGGAGCAGAGTACGATGCCACAATGTAAACGATGTAAACAGCCTGGTAGACTTTGAACATGCTGATGTTTGAGGAGTTCAACGAGGCCTTCACTCTGTCAGCGGTATTATTTATTACTCAGAGGCCTTTTGTCGAACTGCTGTCGTGTTTTTCCGCCGGCTGGGTTGTTGAGTCGAGCAAAGTTTTCGAAACACAGTCGGTAGCCGACGACAAACGATGGTTTTTCTTCCACCTGGCCGCGGACCGCCAACTAAGCCACTGTTTTACGAAATAAATTACGAGTAACAATCAAATCACATGATATCAAATATTTCAGCTTAAGCCCTGGTGTAATTTTGTGAGTTTTCTTTGAAAAAAGACTGTGGCTTTTGAAAACCCTTTGGCTTTGCCGCAGGAAATTGAAAAAAGCAGTCCTCTGTTTCTTTTATATATATATATATATATATATATAGAGAGAGAGAGAGAAGCAGAGAACCCAAGACAGTCACCCTCCCACGTTAAATATCCCCTCTGCTAATCTTTAAGGAGTGTTCGGCCTTTCTGACAGGGCTTGTGTTAGACAGCTGTTGCCCAGTTAATGTCACCACATCATTTTCTATGTGGCCTTTTAATAAAATGGATGGGTAAAACTTACAAGACCAAATTTACCTAGGACCCTCCATGCAACTGCTTGTGGGAATAGCTAATTTTTAATCAAAATAAATCCTTACAGTACAGTATACCTTTGTCACTTTATTTAATTTACATCCTACTTAATATCATCTGGAGATATTGCCTTCAGACACTATTGTGTCATCTTCTCGGTAATAGTCTAATTAATGTCACATTTTGACAGGTAGCAAAATCTAATTCCAATTTCACCTAAATCCCCAATTCACCTAAGCAGCATGCCTTTCTCCCATTTTAATTTGATCAGTGTGTTTTTGCCCTAGAGATCATATTGGCAGGCATGTGACTGGCCCCCTCTGAAGCAAGCGAGACTGGAGCTCGATTTCAGAGAAACAGCAGTTTGCAGTATAAAGACTAAGTGTCACAATCTAAAACAATGAAAGGGCAAACTCCTTATTTGCACGTTTTTATATGAGTGTGATCTACGTCTCTTTTTCTCCCACCAGTCCAATTCTAAAAAAGTGTAGCCGAAGCTAAAACCCTGGGTTCCTTTAAATCAGAGCTAGATAAGATTTTAACAACTCTGAGCTATTAGTTAAGTTCTCC
>JAODLC010000054.1:3722613-3736550 GCA_026781145.1 Hippopotamyrus pictus | reverse complement strand
ACTCAGCTGCTGGGTAGAAACAAAATCATGGTCTGGATTTGTAGCTTCTGGACCTGAAATGCCCAACACTGCTGCTTACCACTGTGCCACCATACCACCAACTTCAAATAAATTGTATTAGACAAAACTGTATAAAATTTGAATAGTTTGTTTCTGGACTGCCGTTCAGCTAAACCTCTGACTAAAATGTTCTGTTCTGTATCTCAAATGCTCCTTTTTTATATGATTCGATAGAGCTGAGCGTAAGGAGTAGGATTGGTCTGTCAGCACTGTTTGTTTGCTTATCCTTTGTGCAGAGGGCTGCAGCTTCAGCACGCAACCAAATCCGTGCAAAATATTTACACTGAAAAGATGCTTAATCCCGATCCAGAATTCTGTGTCAATAATCACATGCAACAATACAGCCGCCAGCTTCACGCGCCTTTGCACTCTACGATGCATGAAGACTATGGCATTCCGTGAAAAGTGATTTATTGGGACTGAATACACACTCACTGCACTAATTTGTTGTCCAGTCAAGTCTCAAAAATGGTTTCCTCTGCGGTTAAACGGGTTAATCGACCAATCACATCTTTGTGTGCACTGAGGATGTGCGTTAGATTCCTGACACCATGGTTACCCTGATGCATAAAGTACAGTAATGAGTTCTGTGCACTGAAAATATATGTAATTCTCAAGAGAATAAAGATAATGGAAATTCATATTAGGAATAATGAAAACCAGAGGTTACATATTACTGGTTGTGGAAATTGCCTATATAATGGCAATAGCTGTAAATATGAAGTTCTGTTGTCAGAGATATGTATATTGCATTTCTCTGAATTTCATTATAGGGTGGGCTAAACAGTAGCAATCACATTTTTCTCTGTGGTATCATCTGACTGTAAGACAGCGTAGTACTTTCTAGAAGTGAAGCTTGATCTGCCTTCAATGCCAGCATTGTTTCAGTGGGTTCTGTGATGCCATATTTCCTGCTGGGATATATTTTTTTTTACTGATGACCTTACAAGTCGCTCCATTCTACATGAATATATCACCAGCGTACTATTTAACTGTCCTTCGGACTGAGCAACATGCAGAATTCTGTGTCATGTCTTCAAGCAGACATTTTTTAACGTGGAGATTTTCTAGGCTGCTAATTTAGGCACGCCTGTTCGCGGGAGGTGTATTACGTCTCATAATTTGAGGTTTTAAAAAAAAAAAAAGAGTTTTTACTGCACTAGTAGCAATTGCTAAGCCTGTTCTCGCTCAGGTTTATCCAGTAGTGTTTTCACACTGAATGCCGCGCTCTGTTGTTCACCTTGACAGTCACTGCGCGCTACATAAAATACCCCCTGTAGCTTGCTGCGCACAGCGACGCCCCCAAGAGGATTCTTTATTTCTTTTTTGAGGCGGCACAAATGATCATCTCATTATGATGCAGTACGGCCGACGGAAAACTGCCAGGAAGCAGACGGAGACGTCAGACACCTGCGAGGCGGCGGGGGGGTTGCTCCCATCTTCAGAGAAATATCGAGAGGCAGCTTGACTCCTTCCCTCAATTCAGTCTTCAGTCCCTCAACGCCACGGACATGTGTTTGGGGGGGGGGGGGGGGGATGGTGAGGAGTTGAAAGCATATCTTCGAGCCCCCCCCAGCAGAGTTGGGAGACGCTATATAAAAATAGCCATAGTGGGTTAGGGGATTTTGCCTGTATGAAACAATCATAGAGCATTCAGTGATGCAATGACTTTTGTGTAGGTCATGTGACTATCTGTGGTTATCCTAGTAATGTTATATATTATCTAATCATTCTCATTATGCTGTAATGAAGGACTGAGGCACCGGTGTCCCTATAAACCAAAGATCTTTGCGAAGTGAAAGGGCACAATAATTAGTATGATTTAACAGTTATATGAGTAAAATGCATAATTGAGCAGCTGACGCTGGGCTATACTGTGCATGTGGACATAATACATATAATATTATGCATAGAAATAGACATGCGATAGATACGTCAGGTGTTTCCATAAGCACACATTTATGCAGCATATTATAGAAATTACCATCTTATATAGACGTCCATGAAGACTTGAAGTGTTACTGGGCACAAGGAGGATAACAGTAATAGTAGAAATAAAAGTAAATATTCCCTCACCACTTCATTAATCCATTCATTAATTATAACCCACCTTCCTTACGACACATAGGCCAATTAATATATGACTATTAATTATTAAGACTAGCAATGCTTTCTTTTATCATTCATGTATAAAAAGACGTTACTTTTCGTACATGATTGTAAATGATTCCCAGAGGGTCAAATTGTATAACCTCGGCTAGGTAAGATTCATTAGCTTGTAGACCAAGCAGAAATTAAGCAGACTATCTTCCGTAGCCTTTCCGGAAGATGTTGAACAAAAGGTTGAGGTTAATCCACTCTGAGTCTTTCAAGCGTGCACTAATGTCTTCTCGGTTTGGCCCTGTATCGGAATACAGGTGGTGGGAAATGAATTGGAAATTTCTTTAATGACCTGGTGGATCGCAAATTTAAATGTACAGTCACAGACCTAACTTTGAGGCTCTATGGGGCAGTGGAGGATTTTGCTGTATTTCTGTGCTAGGTTTCTTGTGCTGCATGTTATTGTGTGTGAGATATTTAACAGGTGAAAACAATATCTGCTATAAACATGTGAATATTGTGCTTGAAAACGGGCAGTAAGTTTCTGGAAACTTTCCATTCCATGGGAAGTTAACCTGAGGAATCTTTCCATGTGAATTACTTGGAATGTATAGGAATTAACAGAATATTCACAGAATTTTGCAACCCCAGATAAGAAAACTAAAGTGCAATGGTACTTAGGACCAGAGCCATGATGAACAGAATGACAAGACATGGTATTTAGATGATCAGTCATGGTCACATGACTCTTCCTTCCTTGATGACCGCTCACCCTTTTCTGCACAGAGCATTTAAAACTGAAATGACATTGAGAAATAATTGCAATTTTAGACATTCAAATTATTAAGAATGTAGTTCAAAGTGATCTGACATTTATTAAACCCAACAAATATCTGCTTTTTAGATTCAACAAACATGGTATAAGGTCCTTCTTTATGTACTACTGTACAGTATATGCACTTGATGATTCAGGGATGTCTAATTATCAAGATGAATACCTGTTGACATTCACTGCGATAGGTTTTGATTAACTTCAACATATAATGGTAAGCTGCTTTTGACAGTTTCAAAATAATCTTTAAAGATGTGCAAAATGTTAGCAAAATGTGTCTGTGAACTTGAATCTACCAGACGCTGTTCTATGTAGTCAAATCATTGTACATCTGAATAGGTTAGAATCGCCTTAAATGAGAGGCACTGTTGGGTATTGGGGAAGCATGATGTTGTCCTCAGTACAGATTTATCTGAGAAATACTAATACCAGTGTAATTGTTGGGAATTTAAAAGGGTCTAAGATGTTCTTAGTTACTCTTCTGGCACAGTGAAGATGAGGCAGGACTCGTTCTGTTGCTCAGCAAGGGATGATGTCAGTCTTCTGTGGAAGTGCAGTGCTGTTTCCAGGCAATGTGTGTCATTCCTCAGGGCTGCTGGACTTGGTGTCAGTGTTGCTTGTTAGGCTGTTCATCCAAGCGTGCCTTGTGCATCCATGATGTGGCTTTCATCAGCGGGCTCTTTGTTCCAGCTACTGTGTGGCCTGCAGTGGAGCCAAAGTCTTCAGCCAAAGGTTGGGCTTAAATACCATCTCACCCTTGGCAGTGTAACAATGGGAATGGTTGCATCACCGGCTGCCGCCTGTGTTTCTCTGTATGTCTGTCTGTGGGGGTGGGTTTGTGCGTCTGTCTGTGGGGGTGGGTCTGTACGTCTGTCTGTGGGGGTGGGTCTGTGCGACTGTCCAGATTCTGTCTTGCATGGACTCAATGGGTATTCAATCCAAAGTTCAATATGGACATCTTGTGTTTTGAATAATACAAATAATATGATTGCTTGCAGAATATGATACAGAAGTATATCATAGATGTATGCATAGATGAGCTCTTGTATGCTTACAAGCACACTTGTTGTAATTGTTTTCAGTAATAAAGAAATGATATATATTATATACAGAAATATATGTATATACTGTATAGTTCTTTACAGAATCAATGGGGAGCCGCTTCAACCCCCACCACCGTGTAGCCCCCACCTGGATGATGCGACGGCAGCCATTCTGCACCAGTACGCTCACCACACAGTAGCTAAGGTGGTGAAGGGGCAGGAGAGAATTCACCAGTCGGATATAAGGGACAGTTCAGAGGCCAGATTTGAAAGGGCTACAATGGGCAATTTAGCCAGCACGTCAAGTTACCTCCCCAATGTATTCCACAGATGCCCAGGGACCTGCTATTACCTAAGCATCACGACTGCAGTTTTACATGTCATCCAAAGGACAGCACCATCTTCACAGCACAGCGTCTCCATGACTGCACTGGGTCATTAGGACACACAGACCACAGGATGGGCTACGACACCTCTTTCAGCAGGAAGCAAGCTTTCTTAGTGTGTCTAAGATTACTTAGTCTGAACTACAGGGTATATAGCTGCATGCCTCTGAAGGTGATGTGATGAGATAGATTGACCGTTTAGCAAAAGGGGACAAAGTGTCTGGAGATACTTTCAAGGTGCTCAAGGTATTATTGTTGCTTCATTGTTTTACTGAGGGGGTGAGTCTAGGGGGGGTCTGGGCTGCAAGATGATGCTTATCTACTTCACTGTGCTTACACCTTTCACATGAAACGAGAGTGCTAATTAGCTCTGAGCGTCGTGGCTACGTGAGCGTAACCAGCATGATTACAGGTGACTGTGCACCGTGCAGTGTTTAGCTATACTGTAGAAATGCGTTTATACATGCTTATGAATCTGCACATTGCTAAGGGGGATTCAGATACCGAAGCTACCTATGCAGAATATTAAAACTTCCAGCAGGATTCTCCATGTTATTTTCAAGCAATCCTTAATTCCTATTATAAGAAACTGCAGAAGGTAAAAACTCAGAGGACAAGATCAGGCCAAGTAAATGTTTGACATGCAGCTGTCTTCCTCGAAGTGGTGTGCCAGATTAGACTAGAAACAGAGATGGTCTACAAAGCCGGCATAAGCTCCACACTTGCGGACCTCGTTCTAACTCCAGAATGCAGATTTATTTTTCACTTTGCTTCGTTACTTTAGAACCGTATTAACACCTTCTATGCAGTATATTGGCATCTCTTTTGTCAACTCCCACCTCAGCACTGATTCTTCTGCTGTCTAAAATCATTAGCGTAGTGATTCTTCCAGTGTATCAGTGACATACGGTATTCACAGAAAATCTTAGGATGCTTGCTTAATTCGATAAATATGTTGCCAATGTTTTGGTTTCATAACAAAAGTGCATTGACAAAGAGTGTTTAACATCTGCGCATATCTATATATCTGTACAGACATTTTCTTTTTATTAAATGTCATCATTCAGTTCTATTCTTGCCATTTTGCTATTTATTGCGATTTTAGTCACTGGCTCCTAAATGGACACAAATGTTTGGTGTCTTATGTTGTTTCAAAAATGTAACTAATAAAGAAGCAACCAAAGACTAGTTGTCAAAGAACTTTTTAACTGCTATTTTATAACTATAATTTGGGTTTTAATTTATTACTAGTAAATAAATATTTTACTTAAACTGATAATTTGATTAATGTGAAATATATATGTGTGTGTGTGTGTGTGTGTGTGTGTGTGTGTGTAAACAAATGAATAATTGTTTTTGTTATAAAAGTAATAAATTTGCCATATTTTTACTGAATTAAGCAAGCGTCCAAAGATTTCTGTGAGCACTGTAAATACCCAGCCAGGATCTCTTAGCTCAGCGAGAGAGAGAGAGAGAGAGAGAGAGAGAGAGAGAGAGAGAGCGAGCAAGTGCGTGCGGGTGTCAGACACCAAGTGTCTGCAAGGCCTCCAGCGATGATACAGAAGGTTTTTTGCAGAGCCAGTAGCACCTGGGCGGTGGAGCTGTTCTCATTCACCAGAGCCATCAGCCTGTCTTGAGTGACTGCATTCTGCTCCCCTCGGCCCAAGTCCCCAGCCACTACAGCATTTACTCCAAACGACCCCAGGGATTAGCTAAACAGAAGATACGAGCCAGATGCCCACCCTCGGAAGGGCTGCCGCGTTTCCCGTAAACGGTGCCGGCTTGCAGAGCACGTCTCGCCCGCTCCAGTCTCTTCAGTTTCCTCTTACGACTCGGCGAGCGCCTCTCCGTGGAGCTGGCCCTGGTAGCGAGAACCGCCGCACGGATCCTGCGGCGATAAAACCGAAAAAACGAGCACGGATAGTGTTTCGTTTTAAAAGAGCGTGGTCTAAAATAACACGTCCGCTAACAATATGATGGAGAACGCTCGCCGAACGAAATTGCATTTTAAAACGAGCACGATGCGGTGGGTGAAGAATTATCATTCTGCTCGCAGGCTTCAGTTAAACAATTTGCAATTTAAAACAAAATGGGACTCCTTCCTTTATGCGGTGGCTCTGTGCCATTTTTTTAAGCCAAGTGGTAAAAATTCCACCCTATCCATGCTAATCCCTGATATCTATCCTGAATTTAACAAAAAAAACAACCAAAAAAAAAACCTAATAGATTAACTGAAGCACAGATTTGCACCCAATAACACCTTTTTAACTTGCGTAGAATGAATAGAATGACCATTTTACTGGCGCTAACTTGAATACCGTAACATAGAAATGCTATTTATTAAAGCTGAGCATGTCCACTTTGGGAGACAACCAGCATTACATGAAAGATGCTGTTAACTCTGGCTGGGAAATGCACTGACAGTTTGATGAGCATGCATCGTTCCTCTACAAAATTCCAGCACAATCAGAAAACAAGAGCTATTCCACCGCTCAATTCAATTTCAGTCTAATTCAGTTCATTTCTATATAGTGCCCTTTCAGATGCAGTCACCCTGGGGCATTCGAGTTCAAGGAAAATATAATCCAGTTTCTGTTGGATGCGTTTAAATTCTTCGATGACATAATGATGATAAAACAAGGAAAAAAGGAAAAAGAAATGTATGCGGATTCCAATTTCCTCTTAATGTTTTTCTACTATACCGAAAATGTCCTTAAAGAAATGGAGAGCATATCCACACTGCCGTCACTGACCTGCCTTCAGTTCGAACCAGGGGTGTGTTTATACTGTACATGTGCTGGTGCAGGAAGTTATCCCTGATTTTGGGTTGACCAGAAGTTCCCAACTAGGCAAGAAAAAACAAGAAAAAAAAACAAAACAAATTACGTCATACAGTCAAAGTCAGGGGTGTCAAACTCCAGTCCTGGGGGGCCAGAGCCCTGTGTATCTTAGTTCTTTCCCTGTTCCACCATAAATGATTCAGCTCAAGAGCTGCGTGGTAATTAGCACAAGGAAGTGTGTTAAATGAGGGTGGACCAAACACTGCACCAAGTAATCCAGGACTGGAGTTTGAGACCCCTGGTAAATGTGAAGGGGATTTGACTCCCTACTGGAATACTCACACTGAATACACCAACTATTAATTCAATGGAGTATATTTATGGAAACAACTGCAAAATGGAATTAAGAAAATAGCACTATAAAAGTCCAGGGCAGTGAATATTTTAGAATGTATGCAATAAGGTCATTTTATTTTCATTAAATATAATATATGTTACAGACTGATCTTCAGCTGAATCACCAACAAGCAGAAAAAAAGCATCGCTTGAGGGTAAACCCCCCCCCACAGTAGATCATTCATCATCGTGACTAGATCCAAGAACAGTTTCCAAGACCCCCCGGTCTAAATTTCCTCCTTGACAGCCAACTTCTGAAGCCGTCATTTGTAAACAAACAGCAGCATCTTCCACTTCCCGCACGTCTTTAGCGAAACCGTTTTCACCCTGGAATAAGATAAGATGCCAGTCAGCCTCCAGCATCGGGGGCCGAGGAGTTAATTGAATCCCATCCACCAGGCTTCTCTTAATTATAACCTTCGCCTTAATTCTTGACAGGACTGTGTCTGGTTCTCGCAAAGGGACTTGGAGAAGGAGCGACGATCCAGGGAGCGGTTTAAAGACAACAGGGGAACTATTACAAATGGACTACACAAGGAAAAAAAACAACAGCATGTGGTCAAAACAAAGGTAGGGTATGGGCAGAAACAGGCATATCGTTCAAGCACATATATACACCTATAATGGGGACTACGTGAGGGGCAGGTGCAGACAGAAGCAACTGATTAAATACTGGGGCTGGGAACACGAAACAGGTGAGGGTCATTATTACTAAACACTCAGGGCTCACATGCTGGGAATGGGATGGCCAGCGACACCTGCTGGTCAAACCGAGATGACAGACAGGGCAGGGTCTCGACACTAGTCACTGTAAAACCCTCAATCCTGATGCTGTTCATTGTGTCGGTCTCCGTCCTGACAATGCTCTGCTCTCCCTCTCATTGCAATTCCTTTGACAGTCCATGCAAGTCCTCTATTCTGTCCCATACGCCGTTTTTTTTTTTTTTGGGGGGGGGGGATGAATTCACTGACTTTTATCCATTGTGCTTTCTTTCCATCAATATGATTATGGTCGTAGGATGTTCTGATGCTCGCATGGAAGATGAAAGCTATACTATTCAGTTTGCTCTTGAAAATGTGATTGAATCATCCGGTTTTGTCTGCAAGCATAAGGGCCTTGGTTACTGCCCTGATAGCTCCCGGGACCACGCCTTAGTCTACAAGCATGGCATTTATTTTAGGTACCTGTTGATCATCACTGCTGTCACTTCACATTGAGCTTTGTAGATTTGATCCCAGGTGCCATGTCTTAAATAAAAAAGCTTTCTATTTAATAATGTCTCATCAAATCCACCTGATACTGACAAGCATGGATGGATATACCATCAGCCCCTTACGAGGAATGGGGAGTATATCTCATCTGATTTTATCTTGTCTGGTAAGACTTCAAAGTTTATCATCATAAGAATGCAAAGGAATGAACTCCTCAACTCTGAAAAGAGTAAAAACATGTGCAATTTTTTTTTTTTTTTTCAATAACGTTGCCAAACTTTCTAAGAATTAGCCCACCTAGTAAAAAAAACATAGTGTTGACTTTGTGACACTCCTTTAACCCCAATCTTTGTACGTTTGGAGCCAAGATCCAAAGAAAGTCACCAGGCTTTAAAACAAACAGGCGGGTCTGTGACATCTCTCCGCTTGAGGCTGGTGATGAAAGTTTCAGATCATTGGTATTTCTTTCACTGGATGGCTGCTGCCTATTTTGGTGCCACTGGTTTCTGCTGGTTTTGCCATAATAGGGCCTCATTACACAACTAACAACATTTGACTCCCACATTACTGATGTGCTTGGGATCATTTTCTTCCCGTTAACATATGGAATTAAGGTCATGAAAGTCCTGTCTCTGCGTGATGTAGTAAAGCAGTCCATGCATTAATAAGACGTGGTCGCCTAAACCTTTCTGAGAAGACGTGCATAACATTCCGTCACTTCGCAGTTTCTAAGTTTAAAGGCTGAGTATAGAATGTTTCTGAGTAAACAGACCAGCCCTGACATTTCTCACTGATTTTCCTCTTCAATGCACTCTTTCATTATAACTTTTTTATGGCGCTCTAGTTCTCATGCTTTTTCTAGAATAACCTGCTGCCTCTTGTTTGTCATTATTTAGTGCCGGCTGGTTTGAGTCTGTCACTGCAGTTACATGCATGCTCATATTTATTTATCCTAGCAGACTGAGGATATTCCACACTGAGCTCGGCTACAGCCGAACGCCTGTCATGCTAACAATGGGAATTTTATGATACAGTTCAGTTTTCTCTATGAAATTGACCTGTGGCTGTATCCAGAGGCACGTTGCTAATTCATCAGCCTGATTAATGCTACGATCTTGTCATTCTGCATCAAATATCTATTCACGCTGCCTCTGAGTTCTGGGTCAATGCACCGTTAACCCTCTCAGGCCCGCCTATGGTAAAATGACTTAGGCGCTGTACCACATGCCATCATTTGCAATGCATTTTATGACTGTCATGATATGACATTTCTAAATTTAAAGGTAGTGTTCTCTTGAATTATTGCTCAATTGATTTTCTCTGATGAGGTCGGTGAGTTAAAGTCATCCATCTCTTTTTTTGTTTTAAAATTCTTCTAGAAAATTTACTCTAATGTGCTTTGTGACAGCTTGCATACGTACTGTAAAAGCAGTATATTGATTGCAGTTTCAATAACTGATTGAATTAACAACAGTAATTTTTTTCCTATTTAATTTTCATGAAAGGAAACTTTAAAGACAGAAGCAACGTGCAATAACATCCAAATATAAAAAAATGATAGATTCAACCTGTAGATATTAATATTCACCACAGAAACTCTCCCAAGCATAGGAATCTCATCACCGCTCTGAAAAATAATTACTTTAAGGTACAATATTGTCAGTTTTATTTCTTTAATGTGGCACAGCCTCAAAAAAGTAGATTTTAGTTTGGAATACTGGAAAACTACAAAAGTCATGCAGATGGCAATTTTTTCTTGGCGTGGTACTTGACAAGTAAAGGAATTTGCACCTTTTTTGAGTATTTTTGACTGAGAGCGTGGTTACTCAGTTCCTTCACCTTTAATCTCCTGATAAAAGCGTCAGTGTTACTAATGGCCAGTATCCAAGCTTCAGAAGACGATTCACGTTCGCTTACTTTTATTTTAGTTAAATAAGGCATTTTTTTGCACTCCAGCAGTCGCTTGTTTTTGAAAAAAAAAAAAAAAAAGAATAAAGTATATTCTGCTCCCGTTTGTTTTATCCACATATGTGCGTTTCTTTCTTGTGACACGCTGCCAAAAGATAAAGACAGAATTCAAAGAAGAACACTGCTGCTATATATGATTATTCTCTTTACATGAAAGCAATGTAAACACTCAAGTTCTTGTATAATTTAATGGTTCTACTCTCACAGCTTTCAAGTCTGGGTCTTTGAAACAACCTTTGAAATAAACGTCATTAGAAGATACTACGAGGCTGTAAAACACATGAACCAAATTTTCCCAACAACAAAACACAGGAGTACAGAAGAACATGCTAAGGCCAAGAAGATCATTTTTGAATTTGGCCAGCAAATTATTCAGAACCTCGGGACAACACGAACCCTTTGCCGCAGGAATCATACTGTCAGAGGGTCATTTGCATCTATGTGCTATAAATACGTCTGATCTCCTGAGATGTGTAATGGAGCATCTCAGCTACATTTAGATATGCAGGTGTTGACAAACTGCTGTATGTCTGAGGATAACCTCTATTAGAGAGCTATCAGTAGCAAAAATAAATAGCTCCTGTAAAAAAGCAGTAATTATAACATTTATTGTAATAAGACAGGAACAATTGTGCATTGATGTGATTCAATAATATAGCATTAACTAGTGTTTGCATTGAAGTATTATAATAATACTTAATTGAACAATAATCACTGTCTTTGTGTCTAATAATAATAATCTGAATTCCACCCTGTCCACAGGAGGTGTTTCTAGGGCATGTATGGATGGTCTAAGATTCTACAATGCTTATGAGCATCATATAAGATTGAGAAGGTCAATGTTACTTTCAAATTAAATTAACAATGCCTTCAGTTCTAGATTAACCCTTTTATTTATGTATTCTCTCACTTTTTTGATAATTGTCTCTGCAGTGTAGTGTTCATGCCCACATTGCTGCTTTTCTACATGAGAATCAGCACACATAATTTCATAACATGTTTTTACAATGACAATAACAGTGTCTTATGTTCTGTGAGTCAATGGTGGATCCATTCAGGCAAAACGCTTTGAGGTATCTATCTATCTATCTATCTATCTATCTATCTATCTATCTATCTATCTATCTAATGTCTGACTATAAAAGCGGAAAGTTTCCTGGAATAGTGTGACCAATTATGAATTATGAATGTGCTCAAATCATGTAGTTAAATGCAGTCAGCCAAGAATTTGTTATAAAAAAGCAAGACTGGAGTGAATGAAGAGATGTTGTCAGGTGAATCCCTGAGAGTCACTTTTAAATCATATATAGACAGAGGTGGCGATTCCAGGTCCAGAGAGTACAAATCCAGACCAAGATTTTGTTTCAACCAACCAGTTGAGTATAAAGAGTCACAGTCACAGAGTACTCAACTGGTTGGTTGAAACAAAATCCTGGTCTGGATTTGTACTCTCTGGACCTGGAATCTCCACCTCTGCCTATAGAGCAGTAGATCCTCTGGGAGCAGCCTGCATTGAGAGCCATATCCTGGTGTCCAACACCCAAAACAGCGACCCCCTCCACATTGCCCATGGCCTAACAGTGAGATATAGGTTTGGGTTCTAGCCTGTCATACATGTTAGCGGTCTTTGTGACCATGCAATCTCACGTTTCTCACATAGAAGGAGTCATCACAGTCTAGAAGGAATTTCTAGATCAGGGGTCTGGAGAGATACTATCCAGTATCCAGGTTTTCTGTCCCGCTTGGCTTCTGATGAGCCACACCTGTTCCTGACATTTACCTGAGAACAGGTGTGACTCATCAGAAGCCGGGTATGATAGAAAACCTACTGGACGGTAGCTCTCCAGGACCGGAGTTGGAGACCCATGTTCTAGATATTCTTTGTATTGGAAAATCTGCAGTAGGAGTTACGGGACCCAAGTATTATTTGCAAATTGTCACGTTGGCAGAGATCTCCTGCCCATAACCTTCGCCCATGTGAAGGGGTGACTGCGTAGACATGGAAGATACTTCTAGTCTCTGGAATGACTGGTTATGTAAATCCATCGTTAAATTTTTTGTTTTTCATGGACCCGAGTCTGAATCCCCAGACATGCACCTGAAATAGCCTGATAACACATGAGCCTGCTGAGGACGGACAGGGCTGGCTGCACCCGAACTTACTCTCCACGCTGTGACCCGGTGCCTGGATGGCACACATTTACTTAAAGACCGTTCCCCTTTCGCCTTACGGTCGCCACAAATCACAAGCCTTCAGATACCATATGAAAGCAAAATGAGTGCCGCTATGGATGTAAATGCGGACAGTAATATGCATCATTTAAAGGGCGCCCGGAAAGCCTAAAAACATTATGCATGTACATACAAAACCAAGTCCATCTGGTATCTAATATCACACCTAATAGGGAATGTGTTTTCAGAAGGTGTTTTGCATTTAGCAGTATTAGGTCGAAAATCACATTTACTAATGGACAGGAAAGAACTGCTTCTGTGCTGAGAGTCTGTTGTTACTACAGTATATGCAATGTCTGTGTAATCTGTCATTTGACAGTTTCGGGACAAGAGAATATGCAGGCTGTATGAAGATAAAAGGTCTACCCTCTCTTTGTTTTACCTGAGTTAATCACTGCTTCCCTAGGGCTGCCCTAACGAGCGGTGCTTGTCACTCAGAACAGGTCATATTTTGACCATGACTTCTAGAAAGATACACAGCTCACATAATTATACACAATATATACACAAGGTTCTGAATCAGGCATCTTATGTGCTGACTAACAGCGCTTTTCAAACAAAACAAACAGTCTTTTTGAAGCATTAGTGTTAGTCTGCAGATGTAATTAAAAATGACAGCCCAGTGGCTTGGCAGTCTGCTTTGTAGCCTCACATCTCCAAGACTGTGGGTTCAGGTCCCTCTACAGCACTGTTTCCCAATCTGGTCCTTAAGGACCAATAGACAAAAATGTGGACTGTCTGGCAGGGAGCTGGGAGGGAGAAAAAACATGAACTATCTGGCAGGGAGCTGGGAGGGAGCAAAAATGTGGACTGTCTGGCAGGGAGCTGGGAGGGAGCAAAAACGTGGACTATCTGGCAGGGAGCTGGGAGGGAGCAAAAATGTGGACTGTCTGGCAGGGAGCTGGGAGGGAGCAAAAATGTGGACTGT
>JAODLC010000054.1:3675662-3717557 GCA_026781145.1 Hippopotamyrus pictus | reverse complement strand
GCGGCAGGCCTTACAGTGGCAGGCCTTACAGGGGTAGGCCTTACAGCGGCAGGCCTTACAGTGGCAGGCCTTACAGGGGTAGGCCTTACAGCGGCAGGCCTTACAGTGGCAGGCCTTACAGGGGTAGGCCTTACAGCGGCAGGCCTTACAGTGGCAGGCCTTACAGGGGTAGGCCTTACAGCGGCAGGCCTTACAGTGGCAGGCCTTACAGGGGTAGGCCTTACAGCGGCAGGCCTTACAGTGGCAGGCCTTACAGGAGCAGGCCTTACAGCGGCAGGTCATACAGGAGCAGGCCCATTTGTGTGGATTACCAATTGCAAATGTCAAGGGATGCATTGTGCTTCTGAAGTTTATCTGCGTGCTTACAAGCGGTGCGACACGGATGTCTGATGTCGGGATAGTTTTGGTTATCTATTATCTGATAGCTGCACTGAAACTGGTCAGTATCAGTTATGGAATTTTTTAATGTTTAATAGAGTAGCAGAACTACTGTATGTGAACGCGAGTGCTGATAATAATCTAACCAAAGTGTGTTTTCAAAGATAAATGCTATATATCTAGCCACAAAGTGTCTTGAAAACAAAATTGCCACTTTACATTTAACTGACTTCATTGTTTCTCATATATTATTGCCCCATAGAAAAGATTTTTGACATATTAATCCACTGGTGTTTAAGGGTTGTTTGGTATCTTTTGGAAAAAGTAGAGGTGATGTCCTGACTAAAACTTAGCCATCTGTTTTCTCAGGCTATGGGTGAGGGTGTCTGAGAGCCCACATGCAGTGTGCAGACTACCTGCCTGTGCAGGTTCCATGCACAAGGAGCTGAGATTTGAACCGTGGTCCTTGGGGTGGGAGGCAGCAGTGCTAATCACTGTGCTATCAAGCCACTCCCTACCTGCCCTCCTCTGTAGGTAACTTATGTATTTGCTTTCTTTAGGCTCCAGCTCACATTCATAGCGATCAGGGCTTCCAGCTGTCAGCAACCATGGTACCTGCAGTTTGGGCTGCATAGTCTCTGTAGAGCTAAGCAGGATTTGTTTTGGCCAGTGTTTAGATAGGAGCCCAGTTGGGTTGTTGGTCTGTGAAGATCCTGGTTCTTTACTATAAGGCCTCCTTAAAGATATAATGCGTAACAGGAAACCAAAAAATTCTTCCTTTGCTTTTGCAAACATGTTCATAGAGAAAAGTGCAAATTGTGAGATAGAGATACATAATTCCAGCTTAGAACTCAAGCTCTATAAGTATAAAATCATTGGCTTCCAGCAGTAAGGGAAATCACACGTTAATCTTTACAGGTTCTGTTATCATTCATTATCAGGGCTCTTCATCTCCAGATAGTTATGATTCCAGGAAATAAGCAGCATTGCTCTGGCAGTCGATTTCCAGAAAGGACTCCGTGTACCTCAGGCTGAAAGATGCACGCTTTATCTAAGCTGTAGATTGTTCTGAAGCAGTTCAGATGGTTACCACATGGTTGACTGCTGTGAACTGTGTAATACACAAACAAACAATGGTCTATTGAAAGCTGGCTGTCATGCTATGTTTAGTGTGTACTAGTTACCGGTGAAGCTGTTGTATGCTACTGACTGGAATCAACCTTAGAGACTGAATAAAGCATCTCAGATTAACAATACACAGACACGCAGGTAAAAAAAAAAATGGATGTATGGATGGATGGAAATTTTTTAAAACTTGCTGTTTGTGAAAAAGCATCATTATTTAGAAAAGAAGCAGTATCTATTTATCTTTTTAGAAAATGCACTTCCCATTCAAGGCAAAATTTTCTGAGGAATATTTAAACTGCATTAAAATCTGAGTTATAAATTAGTGTAGAATAGTGAGTAAAAGCTTAAATCCAGCCTTATCTCCTATCATAATCCTGGCTTGACATTGGTATTTTGAAGGACGGTTATTGTAAACATTCAGTAACATGGTGTCGTCTCCGAAAGCAGACAGAGGACATTCTGGGGACAATGAATTTGCTGGGGAAAAAATCAAGATGGGAGATGATGAGGGCTAAAGGTACCCAGGCACATATAAAAAAAAGTGGAGTGCTCAAGGATGAAATTGAATCACAATCACAAGTGGAAGAACAGCGCAACGTGTCCAAATTGAGAAATAACTACCCAGAAGCCCTTTAGCTCACAAAAAATAAGAGAATAAAAGAGACAGAGAAATAAAGAGATACAACCGGAGATGCCGGAATTATAGGTATGGGCCCTAAGACAGTGCTTCTGTATATTTAAGAAATTTGCAAAGTTATAAACCTTAGGTTCTGTTTAAATAAATCTGGGGAACTCTTACTACAAATATCAAACAGACAAAAGTTACACAAAGTGTACCAAGGGAGTTCAGATTGTATTCCAAATGGCATGAAAGTATACTCATAAATCATGTTGATAATTCCTTATAAATACAAAAATTGCCCATTTATGCAGAGTGGAGCTTTTTCCATCAACCCAGGGACACATTTTTTAATTTTACATTATTGGTTATTACATTCAGATAATAACAGTAGGCTTCAAATAGATGCAATAGGGTTTTTAATGATTTTATTTGGGTTGAGATAAGAGTCCTTTAATTACCACATGTCAACCAGATAATAGCATGGCAGCCACTGAAAATTATAGCTGTTGCAGGCCATATTATGTTCCTTTCTTGTACTATGCATCAGTGTATGAATAATTAATAATTAATTTAAAAATGGCATATATTATATAGCTTACGGGATAGGCTCCGGACCCCCCGCGACCCAATAAGGATAAAGCGGGTTGGAAAATGGATGGATGGATATATTATATATAATGGCAATGGCACCGGTGTCAGGTTTGGTTCCTGTCTTGTCCTGTTCAGTCTGTCTTCTCCCTATGTTCCCTGTTTGGCCAGCAGGTGTCACTGGTCATCCAGTTCTATCCCGTCTGTTCCTTAGGTTTGTCCTATATTCAAATATATATTCAAATTCTCCATAGTACTCCCAGTTCCTGAGGCTGCCACGTAGCCAAATGAGCTGAGCATGTGGCTGATTGTCACTAAACCCAGACCATCAGGGCTTTCAGGCTGGCCCAAGGCCAACCTCAACAACAATAAACTCTTGGGTTCTTTATGCTCCAGGACTCTGTTTTGTGTAACCTTACATGTATATTACGTTCCCAATGATTCCGCACTTTGGTTAGGTCTTTACCCTCAATGTCTCTGTGCTTGGTATACCCTCCCTGTCTGTGTTTTCGTCGAGTATTTAGTCCTGTATCTCGTTTATATGCATGTCCCGTTTTCCCCGGATAACCTAGTGTCATAGTTCTTGGTTAAGTGTCCCACACCTGTCCCTTGTTTAGACCTCATTACATGTGTATACAAATCCCTGCCTGTTCTCTGTTATCTTCTTTTGGCTATTGTATGTGTTTGAATGTACTTGCCTGTGTTTTGTGCTGGATGCCCCTCGCTGCACACTGTGCTCCTGGTCGGTTAGATCACTCCCTGTTTCCTCATTTTCACTAAACTTTGTTTAGAACCTATCCTGCTCCCTTTTGTTTCCTGTTCTTTTGACTTTTTGACTTCTATTTCTAATAAAGGTCCCTGTGTCCCAAACGCCGCCTCATGGACGTCCATTATGCCTCATCGTTACACTAGTTTGATTTTGTTTTAGGCAGCTTTGAGTCCCGATAAATCAATTAAACCTGGAATGAGTCCAGCTTACTAAAACCACAATAATAATCATCCCTGCTTCATGCTTGTGATCCATATAAATATTCAATGCACTTAAACGTTTTTTAATAAAATGAATAAATGAATGAGTGAATTAACAAACAATCAGATGAATGTGTGAATAGATAGAGAGATGGGTAAATACATGTCTTATATACCAAAAATGAAAAGTTTTGTGTTACTTTTAAAATTGACTTTTACTGTTTCTTTTTTGTTGGTGCAGCTCATCAGTAAAATGAGGTAAAGATGAAGTTATCCTTGAATACTTTATTTTATATATATTGGCAGTTAGCCCAATGAAGCTCAAATTTTAACACCGCAAAAAATCAATCCTCTTAGAAAGGAACAAATTGAAACTAAATTAATTTGTTGTGATAGCGATATCAATCAAACGACCACGTAGCTGCGAGGTAGTTAGCATGTACATGAAAATGTATGTAATAGTTTCAACACGTGGCAAACCGTAGCAATGGTAAGCGCATGTTAGGAGCCCGTGTAGATTAAACCTCAACACGCAAAGCCGAGGCAGATTTCTTGAGCTAAACCAGAAATACGCAGTTAACCTTTACCTTAAACCCTATTCTTGTCAAATGGCCAGTATGCCACTTCAGTCATGTAATGAAGTTCACCTGGTGGTTTCCAACTGAGAGACTTTCCAGGAGGCAATGCAAAATGGCACATTAAATGGTAAAGAAGCACTTTGAGCTGGAGATTGAAGAAACTACTTACTTAATCATACTTGAGACAGATGAACGGCAAGTTTTAATGGGCTTCTCTGCCAGCGACTAGCCTGTGGTGAAGGATATGAACCAGAAAGTTACTACAAAGACACTCGCAAAGTGCTTTTTCCTGTCCATATGGTCCAGACGAGAAAAGCACTTTGGCCTGGGGAGAGTAACTGTTAGATTCTAATGGCTTTTGAGCGAGTTATGCACTATTATGAAGTGCAATATCAGGCCATTTAAGAGCAAATTATGTTTTCTTTCTGCCTCTTTCTACTAAATACAGCGCACAACATTTCAAAGTCACATGCAGATCCTTGAAACGGCTGTGATTTACATGTGTTTTATGAGGTGTACAAATGTTTTATGTGTTGTACTGCTGCGTAACTACTTATTAACATGTTGTAAATGCTAATGTCTGTATGTGTGCCTGGGCATGTATATCATATTGTGGGGACCAAATGTCCCCACAACATGATAAAAAACCAGTTATTTTGGCCTTATGGGGACTTTTTCTTTGGTCCCCACATGAAGAAACGTATTGTATAAAAATCTGTGACTGCAATCAAAGTACTTAACTTATGGTAACGTATAGTTAAGGATTGAAATGGGTATGGGTGAAGTATGTTATAGTAGTTAAGATTAGGGTTAAGTCCATAGAATTAAATGGAGAGTCCCCATAAAGATATAGATACCTAACCTCTGTCTGTGTGTGTGTGTGTGTGTGTGTGTGTGTGTGTGTGTGTGTGTGTGTGTGTGTGTGTGTGAGCGTGTGTGTGCGTGTTTTATTTTTCGGTAGTCGATTATTCAGGTCTGTATCTCACAGAAGGCGATACCACACTTCCTCTAGCTAGCTTACTCTCCCGACTCTATGTCTATTTGACCTTACCTAACCTCTTAAGTAGGATGCCTGCTAATTAGGTGACAGGTGTGCACTGGGACTCAGCTAGCCTGATATGCAGCATCGTTCATCGCCCTGCGTTGCCATTTTGAGACTCTGTGCTTCAGGTTGTGCAGTACAAATTAATTGAGACCAATATGCACTAATGCCATGATGTCATAGTAACGCCAGGCTAATTAAGGAGCTGTTAAGGCTTCGTCGTTACTATAACGAACGAGGAAGTCTTTCCTATAAAACGGTAATCTATCCAGGAGATCGCTGATGGCCACTATCAGCCTGAAACTTTCTCACTACATTTTCTACTGTGCTAGTTGCAATTCAATAATAAATCATAAATGTATTAATCTTGAAAGCTAAATCATGCTTTATTTTATTTTCAGATGAGTTTTTGATCTGTTGGGTGAAGCCAGTTTTTTTTCCTTCCAAAGCATTGCTTGTAACATCAAAAGTACCAAACAGCAAGGTTCCGTCTAATTTCTCCTGAAAATTGAAATTAAAGCTCCGACTTTGACTCCAGTATACGGAAGGTTCTTTGTAGTTTAAATGAAATAACAAGGCCAAGTTTCCCAAAGTAAGGCCTGATTTCCCACTGCTAACTGATTGGCTTTCCAAAATATATCTCTGCTTAACTTACAAAAGGAAACTAGCTGACAAGGTCAAAAACTGTGCGACACATTATGCATTGATTTACTTGCTTTTGATTTTTTCCATTTATCAAAAGGAATTTCTTCAGAAATTATTGGGCAACACTTTCTATTTGTCTTTTTCAATTACCGTTCACAAAATACTTTGGCAAGTTTACATTACAGTGATTTTTCTAATTATTTATTGATACTTTCATACATTCGTCTGGTCTGGCTACTTACAGAATGTTTCCACGCACACAAAATTAAATAGTTTGTCCGTTCGTTCGTTCATTCTTTCACATATAAGTAACGACATTCAGATTACCAATCATAATTATTAAACTACTACCAGGTGTGTTCGTGGTGTTAATACAATAAATACATACATACATCCATTTTCTATACCCGCCGGTCCTGTGCAGGGTCATGGGGGAATGGGGCTTAGAAGCTATTGGTGCAAGGTAGGAAATTACCCTGGACAGGAAGCCAAGCCCAACGCATACATATTTTACCAAATCAATTCGCTTTCGGGATATGAAGCCAAACCGCTTGGATCATGTCCGGTTATTTGGCAACTTACCTCCTCAACGGTGAGGAACATTCCGACCTCAAGCATGTACTGGGCACCTTTAAAGAGGACTATATTCAAAACTCTGTGTTTCCAGACTGCTGACAGTGTTAACATTTTGCAGAGGCGTCCGTTGGGTTCTTCGGTCAGATCGGAATTACAGCGAATTCAAAAAAAATCTTTTAAGTAACACATAACTTTCACGGCCTAAATGGATATTCCTGTTCACACTCTGCCGCACCATTTAACATGCCCTCCGATTATTCTGCTCTCTTACAGGTCTGCAGACCAGGGGTGGGCAATCTTATCCGCAGAGGGTCGGTGTGTGTGCAGGTTTTTGGGATAACCTTTAGGTCAGCTGTTCAAACCCAGATGTAGGACTCTTCAGCCAATCAGTCCTCTAATTAGTAATCTAATTAGGGAGTTGCAGTGAAAACCCACACACACAGCAGCCCTTTCTGTTTCTTTTAGACACCCCTGGTATAGAGAATATTACCTTACCTAAATTATAAAATAAGGCAATAATAATTAAAAACTATATGAGACTCATTGCTTGAGGAGTTCTTCACAGACAGTTATTTGATATGTGATACATAAAAAATTGTTGGTTTGGGTTTCAGAGATGCTATGAGTTTTACAATTTATAATACATACATTATTTAGGATACATTAATTGGACAGTACATTCGACTTCTGTGTTATGCAAGCGATACTTGCAGTATTTTGTACTGTTGATCACATAATAACGGACACAGTAGCAAGGGTCACATTGCTGAATCTCACTATAAACACTGTGGCCGTCCAGATACGTTTCTCACTGGACGGTTGCTCTGGTTACATAACCAGATACTCGCACTTATTATTGCTATTTATAGAAATTGAACTAAATTGTTGAAAATGTGTGTGCTTACAACTTCACAAGAATATGAATTTCATGGCTTTTCATTAAATTCATATTTTAATAATTGATCAATTATTTTGGGTGCAAATGACTTGCTGTGCTGCCTGATTGTTGACTAAATGCAAGTGCCTGATGGAAGATTTACATTTTTCTCATGATTTTGATTCTAAAGGTTTTTGTGTTATACATATATAATAATTGGTAGCACTTAAGGCCATGTTTTCAGTAATTTATAAACAAATAATAATGCATTTATAAAGCATCATAAACACAGCTATGAATATTTATTAAAAATCATGACACATTATAGCCATGTTCATTATGCATTATCAATGCTTCATGAAGCTCTCATCTATAATGCATTATAAATACCTTTATAATGCAGTATAACAGTAGGTATAAGCAATCCATTATTACATCATTTATACAAAACTCTGCATGAAGCAGGGAAAAAAATTGTGGAAATCCTGCTGCTAGATTGCCGACGACATGCATATGTGTATGCGTACACCGGGATACCGTGGGTGGGAAAGCGTGTCACCATGGACGACTCTGAGAGCAGAGGAGCCCGTTCACCCACGATAGGTCATCTGAGAGTCTGAAGCCTTTAGCTTCGAGAAAGACGTGTGATGGAAGAGAAAGAGCGGAGCGAGGGACCCGGGCAGGGACAGACGTTAATAACCCTCAGCCCCCCACCGCAAACTGCTCACGGCACAAGCCCAACAACGTCCTTGGCCTGCCCTCCTGATCCCCCGCAGCAACAGATGTCTGCAATTTGCATTCACTGGATATAAGTTTTTTTGTCCTTTAGACTTTATTTCCCCTCATACACAGATGAAACACAAGGACATTTTGTATTATTCAGGTGCCTCATTTAGTTTAAATGCATTATTCAAAAAGCGGAAAACGGCACAGCAAAAAAACGGAGTATTGTCTTTGTTTTATTCAGAAATACATTGCTTGACATTTTTGTTATTGCGTCATATCAGGGTTTTGGGGAATATTTTAAGGTCTATGCAGCTGGTCCTCTGTAGTATGTTGATGAAAATTTATTTTTAGAACGTTTTCATAGAGGCAGACATTCAGCTCCAAAAGAATAGGTAGCAGTACCTCTCACATGCCGGTTTGATCCATGAAAAGGGTGCATGTGTGCGCTTCCTCTCATCCTCAAGTGGCAATTGGTTGAAGTTCCGACATGAGGTCAGAGGAGGAGGAGCCTCAGAGAGCCCTAAACCAAGAGATTGAAACCTGCATCTCTCTCTGATGTTCTGGGATCTCTCCTGCTTCCGCTACACAGATATTAGCCATAAGAAGCATTCATTTTTTGCACTCGAGTTTCACGAGTGGCGTGATTAGCTGGCTAGTCGGATCAGATACTTTGCCATTCTTATTTTAAGTAGAAAATGTAACCCACCCCCCAGGTGAGCAAAAGCCCGTAGTCATTTCAGGGTTAATGACCCTTATTAAGTTTCATTCTGGGAAAAGTCTATTAAATGGCTGACCTCTTCAACATAGTGGAAAAAGTGATTTTGAAAAAAGCAAGACATAAATACTGCTTTTTTTTGACAGCATTGGTGTTCCCAGTGTACAGTGTGACAGTTTGCACACAAAAAGCAATATATAGGCCTACATAAGAATGGAAGCTTGTTTCTTATATGCAACGACTTAAAAATTTACAAATGCAACAAAATAAAACCTTTTCCAGCTTCATGGTTTTTTTTGACTTCTTAGAAGTATTAATGGCTCGCTAAAAATAAATCATAAATATCTATGACAACCACCGTTTAATGAAATTCAGATAAGCTGCAGATTTTACAAATGAATGTTATTTGCCTTGGAACATTAATACTTCTGTCTAAGTTTGTTTAAAGTTAAATTTTTAAGGGCTTTTTTTTTGTTTGTTTTCAACAATGCAGGCAGATATCGTGCAGCTCTTCATGGCAGCAGCTGTAATTGAACAAATAGCACATTGACTGCCAGTTAGTGTTTCCTTTCATCTGCTGCCTGACAGAAAATTGCATTACTGTGAGTGTGTCCGGATCAGCAATAACGACAGGGCTCCTAAACCGAAACTCTGAAGACAATAATGTCAGCGCGACAGTTCCTGACACATTCCCGTCCAAATAGCTGAAGGTCACATCTCTGTCCTCTGCCTGTCCATTGGCTACAACTGCTTACTGTTTTCAGAATAGAAAAAAACATTCATATTCATTCGCTCTGTGGTTTACATCTCTGTTGCTGAAAAATAAAACTGCAGTACATCACAGTTGGTAAGACAAATTTCTTTTAATAAAGACATCAGGCACTGGGGCTGGTTTATTTTGCCTACGCAAAATTATGTTACGGGGGATCTAGCAATGGGGTGGTGTTTTCGGTTCATTATTCTGCTTTTAGCTGTTAATGTCTTCATTTATACACATTTAATGTGTCAGTATTTCATTGTATAGCAATGACTAAATATTAAAAATTTGTTTGTGGAGCTCATCACACAAACTTTGGAAAAGACAGAGTAGTTATGATCACAAGGTGGAGATCAGGCCTTAATGATAAATTGGGTAATTATGATACTCAATAATCAGGGGGACTGAAATGTATCATTTTAATTAGGTCCAGGACTTGCACGGTGAATTTTATTGTCATCATTCCCTGTGAAGTAGCCGCGTGTAGCGTTCTCAGCAAATTGCATTTTAAAGAACCGGGTTCTATCTCCCTGACAAAGAAAACACAATTTGTAAGAAGGTGTGTATCAAAGTTGGACAATAGGCCGAGTATATTTTACCAGCTTTCGGGCAATTTATACAGTAAACCTGTGGTTTGCTGTCAGTGAAATTAGCAATGGAGTAAAGCAATGATGGGCAACTTTTGATTCTACGATCGGTTTCATTTGCATTAGTCACCAGCAATGAATTTCTGCACTGACAAAGCCATCCGTCATGTTGCTCCATTAAACCCCCATGCGATGATGTTTCTGGCGTGATTGTATACGACCGCAGCTTTGACTTGTGCTATGAAGGTATCGCCCCCGATAGCACTTAAACAATCAGAGTGACGGTCAGTAACAGTGCTGCTGACACTGAACCCTTCGTTATCCCAGAAATCTCTTCCGCGCCGGAACGAGAATTAAAAGTTTATAAGTGGAGATTAAATTTTAGATCTGTAGCTGACATGGCTTCCACCTTCTTTAAACCCACTTTTTATTTGCAACTTTGCTATTGCATTATTATTTGTAGAAAATTATTTTGGTGATGTACTTTCGTTCTACGTTATTTCATGCTGTTGTTTCATGGGCGGAGTTTGGATGTTCTGAGTCAAAATTGCAATTAATTGGCAAGACCAGCATTGCACATAATCTGCACAGGTACTTTGCGTAAACGCTTCATTGGCACGCTATAGGTAGACAAAATAATAGGTTACGTGTGCATCAGATACCTAAGCTAACACATCAGGTAAGCAGGATGCAGTCTCCTCCAAGCTCAAACATCAAACTCCTTAATATATACAATATTTTTACTGTAGTCATTGTAGCGATAAAAATTTTATTTTCTTGAATCCCATTACAGAGCCATGAACTAGTTTGTTGTTTGGTACTCTTAAATATCTCGGTGTAGGCTAAGGAACATGACATTGAGATGTGAAATGTGCACATCTCTGAGGTGGAGTAGGAGTGTAACCGAGAATGTTAGGTTGTAATTAAAAGCCAAAAGGAGACAGCTGACCTCAGTGCTCAAGCCCACTTTTCCACTTAATAAATCATGCCAGGGCTGAGCACTTAAAATGTGGCTCGCTCCATCTTTTATCAGCTGCAGACACTTGTGACTTGATTTGAGTGCTCAAGTCACCAGATTTGTGGGATAGTCCCCCTTTTCCGTTTTCAGATCTTTGTAGCGACTCTAAGAGCTGTCAAGTGATTGGCTGATAATGGGAGGGTCTTATTGCCCTCTCTCAAATCACATGGCATTTGTATCATTTAAGAACCGGAGCGGGAATATTAGCAATGACTGTGAAATCCCAGTCCTTACAGGACTTAGAAAAAAAAAAAACAATTAGAAAAAAATTAGGTTAGCAAAAATATAGGTCAAATAAGTAAACAAACAAACGAATGAATAAGAAAAACAAGACAAAAAAATAAATGGGCGAACGAATAAATAAGCAAACAAACAAACAAATACAATTAATAATAAAATGTATTCATTGAAAATAAACACAGAATCAAAAGAGTCTTGAGTGACCTGACATAACCTTTGAGCTGAGGTCCTGCATATTCCCAAGATGGTGGCACATAGATGTTGCCCGCGGCCTAGCTGGTAATAATTATAAACTGACACACGGCCTGTTCCACCATCTGCTCTTTTTCAAGCAGCAAACAGATCCGTCTCATGCACACTGCGATAAAAAGCCATCCGCGACGACTCTCCAGCTCTCGGCCCGACGTACAGCCGACTCGCGTGAAGGCACCACCTGCTAAACTCAATAAGAGCCCCACAGTTTTATTTATGTTCCCCATAACGATTGCTGAGATACCTTTGGGTATAATTGAGATTATGAATATCCGAGCGACACAAAAAAAAAAGATGAGAGGGGCAATTAGACTCCTCAGTGGCCCGTAATACGTTCAAACAAAAGGTGCTGAGCTCGTATTGCCCTAGGATTTTATAACAGAAGAGAGTCGGTTGCCTGATGATGAGGCATTTTGTAACATGCATTCTATTCGCAGGGATGCATAATGAGTACGTGACCTTTCACTCAATTCAGGAGAATCAGTCGTCCAGAAGTCCAGCCTGGAAGGATGTGAGTGTGATCCTGTTCTGATGCAGGAAAAAAAAATGGAAGAATAAGCAATAACGTTTTGTATGTTCCTGATGGGGTGGCACAGTAGTGCAGTGATTTACAGTGTTGCTTCACACTCCTGGGACCTGGGTTTGAGTCTCCCCCTGGTTCATTGTGGTGTTTCCACCTCACAGTTCCAAGACATGCTGAGGCTAGTTGGAGTTACCAGATTGCCTGTTGGTGTGCATGTACATGTGAGTGTGTCCTGCATTGGGTTGAGGCCCCATCCTGGGTTGTTCCCTGCCTTGCCCATAGGCTCCAGACCCCCGTGACCCTGAATAGGACAAGCGGTTACAGAAAATGGACGGACGTGTCACTGACCCTGGTTTTGTGCACCATATACTAGGATTGGTGTCTGCATGCATTGGTCTTGGATACCAGTAGTTGCTGAATGGCAGCCATGACACAGAACGCTGCAATATGAAGCTGGCATGCGGTTTCTGTCGCGACTGTGTCTCAGGTGCTGATTCAGTCCTGCGTTCACTTCTGAGGCTGTGCTTTCATGCCGTATTGCAGCCGTCCTACAAAGTGTCTATTGAGCCCTTTCTGTCGGCGAGCTGACTTGCAATCACTGTTTTCCACATATCAAAGTGCCGAAGGTCGGAATGCTGTTATAGCTGACACACGCTGCTGGCTGGCAGTCAGCCTAGTGTGACTCACCTTTCGCAGCTTAAAATCCTCTTTCACATGGTGTTTCCTTTTTTCTCCCACCCCATGTACATACAATTGTGTGGAAAAATGCCCAGTTACCTTCAATATCCCTGGATTCCCGGCAGCAGCAACGACTGTGCCCTGTATCTTTCTGTAGTTATAGACCCGTCTCTCACACGGCTGCAGAGGTGGTCCACCATGCAGAACCTTGTGACATTTGCTAGTTTAATGACACCAACTGTTCATTTCAGGTCCTGCCACGACGTCTTACTTAGATCTGGACTCGCTGGGCCATCTCGGTACGAGCGCTTATCTTGTTCAGCCGTCGTTTTCATGTAGTCTTACTATAATGCTTCACAATATGGTCTTGACTCATTGCCCGACCGACATGCATCAGCCATACGGCCAGATGGTCCGACGCTCTCCTGTAGGATTCTGCAGCACAGAGCAGAATTCATCTGTGACAGTCGAGAGGGGGACTCAGATTTTATGGCAGATTTCAAGCCATAATGGTCTGCGTGGATTCATCTCACCTCCCAATCACCCCGAGTGCCCATAGATCCGTGTACACAACTGTCGTTTTGACAGTAACCCAGAACTGAGCCTGTTTGTTTGCCCCAAACGCCAACGGCAGCAACTTCCTTTACAAGAAGTTTTTAATTTCCCTTCTAAAGCCAATTCATCCCCAGAAAGAATCCAAAGCAAAGTTTGCAGGAAACATCACATGGTAAGTTCACTTCCTTTCTAGAGGACTAGTTCTGAGATGGAAGGAGATGATCGCTCACGTTCTCAGTGACAGCCGCTTTCCAGGCTGCTGTTTTGCCGTATATCCCACGTTTGGCTGCTTTCGGTCTGATGACGGCGGCCTGAACGCTGGCTTCATCCACGGTAAGTGAGGCCTGCACATCCTCACATATTGTTCTCGAGTTTTTCGTGATTTTTTTGTACAGTTTTACATCCTGCTCTTGGAGAATCCTTTATTTGGACATAATGGTTCTCAGTATGGCTCAGAGGAGCCTTAGAGCTTAGGAAAACGGCTCTGTAACACTGACAGGCATATATTTATATATATTGGTTTTTTTTTTCCCCAGAGCCCTTCCGGAATTTATTTTTATAATGGCATGATGTGCCATTAGTACCTGAATGCTGACAACTGTACCCTGACAGCAAGGGCCAGTCTTCGTAGAACCATTACCATAGAATTCAGACAGTGAAACCTAATTAGCTTTTATTTGGGCTGAGTTAACTAGGGAGGATGATATGTTTTTCACACCCGAAGGTGGCATGTTTGATTAATTATCACACCAAATGAGTCAATGTTCTCTCAGAATGCATCAATACGATACACTCGCCCACAAAAACATCCAGTTAAATTTATTTTTTGCAAAAGGTTCGTACTTTCAGTATCAGTAGAGTAGGCTGTCGTCTGGTTTTGTTTCTTGGTTTAATGCAGACAAATGTTGACTACGACAAAGGGTGCATGATTAACTTTAATGAAGCTCCAAAATTGTTCTTGATTGTTTAGTCGCTCGTGGGAAATTGAATAATAATGATATCATCCCACCCTCCCCCCCACATTCCTTTTTAAGCACTTCTACTAATCCTTTACTACTCGTAAGTCAATAAAACCGAACGTCTGTTCGATTGCTTGTATGTTTATATCTTTCGCCAATTTAGGACTGTTTCTGTGATTCAGGGCGCTGACTCAGGACACGCTCTGTCTGCCCGCGATAACAGCCACCCCCCCAAACACATCTCTACTGGGTATTAGGAGGCGCTGAAACTCAAAGAGCTCTGGGGCGGATCCACTCGTATTTTTTTTTGTAATTTAACGTGTCAGCTGTGAGCTCTGTGCTGTTGGAGTCAGCAAAAGAGTCTGGTGAAGGGGTAAATCACAGGTTTACCGAGGAAAAGCAAGGTGAAACGCCTATGTACACTTCAGGGCAAAAGGTGTATGTATGCAACAAAACATTTACACACTACTAGCTTTGTATAGTCTTCATTTTTAAGGGGGGGGGGTGAATTATTTTTTTAAATTAATCGAAATCTAGACTTTGCAGGGAATCGGATCTAGGTGTTATGATATAGAAAGTATCGGTAATTAATGCACTTGTAATTAATTTATACAGCATATACACTGTTACAAACTCATTAGCATAATATGTGCATTGTTGTGTCAGTTTTTTTAAAGTATATCATTATTCATATATAACTTCATTGGACCAGTGATGCTACCAGTGCAACTGTGTGCAATTGCAAGCTCGAACAAAACAACCACACATATTGAAATGCAGGCCCGATCTGGCGAGGCTAAAATACCAGGGATCGTTATATAAACGGAGCGTAATTCGAACACCGCAGCCCTGACGAGGATACGTGATTAGAAGATAGATGGATGGATCAATAGGGAAATTTCAGTGTACCTACAGTACATCTCTGACCTCCTTGCAAAAAGAGAGTATTTCCATAGAAAGTGAAGTCTTGTTTCATACCCATACCTCGATCTGCGCCATGAATTATGTAAAGCACGCAGAACTGTATCCTGGAATTAAAAAAAATATATATATGTAAATTAATTATGATTTAAACAATTTAAATAGAATCACACAAAGCCCGACTGTTTTTCTTCTTATTAATCTTGGAATTAACTACAGAGGCTTAGCTGTCTGGGTCTGGATGTTGTTTTAAATCAAATTGGCAGAATCCTCAGTACTGTTAATTGAATGAAACATATGGCAGCCCACACTTTCTGTCATTCGCTGGACTTCCAGCAAAGATGCAAATTGATTTTAAAAAATCATTCTGGCTGCGTGCGGTACTTCTTCCTGCTTAGTACGCCGACCTCCTGCCTCCACATTTCAAACTCAACCCTCGATCAGCAGTTATTGACAGTCGCATATCTTCCCCACGAACACCGCGGCTATATCTTCCACCGCGTAAATATCGCAAGGACAAAGAGTCGCCCGGTAATCCTTATCCAGTGGCAGAATGACGCTGACAAAATAAACCGCAACCACTGCCAAAAACGAGATAATCCAAGAAAGCAGTCAATTTGCCATTCTGCTTTGTACTCAGCTTTATTTAAATTTATTACGTTAAAAAGTTTTGGAGTTTATTTTTTAATTAGCGTAGTGGTTTTTAAGCTACGACATCACTACTTTTTTCTTCGGTTGCTCCAGTTTACGGCTATATTTTTATGATCACTCTTTGTCACTCTTGTATTTTTATGTGTAACTTTATTTGACTACAAAGACTTTTATCGCCCATTTTGTACTTCATTCTCAGTGTATGTATTATCTTTGTTATAAGGTTAAGTAACCGCAAGTGCATTGAATGAAAGTGAACAGCAGTTTCTTTTAAAGGTATTATTAAGCACTCGGGAGGCGTAAGAGCGACCACGCATACCGCGTCCAGTCAATGTGGAAAATTTTTCTTTGGGTGCTGCAGAGTGTAATACTCTTGATGTAGCATCCGTTGAATCAGACTAAAACTGCTGTTTTGCTAATTTTGCTTTTTCATAATTTTCTATAAGCGCTGAAAAGGGCAGAGGGGCAGTTTTGAGGCACGGCTGTACATAACAAGCTGTGACACCTTATAAACCAGAGTGATGCTGCTTTGAGCATTGCAAGCACCCTAATCCCAGTGCAAGGCCCCAAACTCATCTGTTAAAGGACTACATGCCCAGGTGACCGATAGATACGTCGTGAGATTTTCAGGCTTCTCTAATAAAGACAAGTCTGGGTGTCACAAAAGCATTTTCCTTAAATGTGAGCCTGGTTTCTGTCGCTCACCTCATCTGCTCCTGAGTTATGGTTTGTCACCGATCTTTTTGGGGCTAATGACATCGTGAGGGACAGGGAGCGTGGACTTTGCGAGGGGCCGAAGTCAGATGACAAGCCCATTCGTTCACTTCATCTTATTACAGGTCATTGAGGACTTGGCTGCTGCTTCTCTCTCAGAACACGAACCCACACCCTTCTAAGGTCACATGATCCCTTGTGTTTCGTTTCTCCCGTTAGGTCCATCTCCGTTCCTTTAGTTCTTCCTTCCATCTCATGCTCACACAGTTTTGTTTGCTTTACTGCAAGCTCCCCACACAGATTCCACAGAAATCTGAAAACAATGAAGTGCAACAGCTTGGTTGGGTTGACTGTGATACGACGGTGATGGAGGAACAGCCCAGAGACTGAACGAATCTGTATGTTCTCTGTTCTCTGCTGCTGTTTATTCTGACCATCGCACATAAACAATGGAACAGTCATCGCAGGGAAGGTAACATTCCGAGTTTCTTTCTCACTATTGACAAAACAGTGGGCACCCAGGGTTGGACAGTGTCAGTTTTGGCCTCCTGCTGGTCTAGGTCACAGTTTGCAGCTGACCTAAACTGTGGGGAAACCATTTACTTCTTTAACCACCCTGGAGACACGTTAAGGGGACATCTTTGTTTCAATTTTTTACTTTTGGACAACGATTTCCAGAATATGGCTCATTTTAAAATGCTACACGTGAAAATAATCAGTGGTAGAGCCCAACAGAAACAGAAAAATTCAGTAAACAAAAGCATAACAGAAACAGTTTTGTTTAGAGAGATGCACAATGTTCAAGTGACTATGATTGTTTCACTAATCATTCTTTAATGACCTCCATGAACCATTGTTCCAAAAACTAGGTAACAAACGCATAGAAACTCAAGTAAGTTAAATTTAAAGACGTTTAATAAAAAGAATGGAAAACCTTTTGCAGGTCAAAATATTGTAGTGTAAATTTTAAACTACTGAAAATACCTGCACCAATACGAGCTGTGATAGGCTATTCACCAATACCCGCTGTGATAGGCTATTCACCAATACCCACTGTGATAGGCTATTCAACAATACATTAGGAGGCTGTAATTTAGTCATTTTAAAGCTGAAAAGATTACTGACTGTCCATATGAACATAACTACTTGTAACGCCCTGCAAGTTGTAATTCTCTAAGGTACTTAACCTGGATTGCTTTGTAAAAAATATCTAACTCTCTTAACGAGCGAAGTGTAAATCTGCAAGCTATGGCAGTCACTCTGGATGAAAGTGCAGCTTAATGTACTAATGGTCCAGGCTTCGGTGCCAATGGAAAATCACAACAAGCTGCGCTGCTGTGGATGCGCGGCCCTCTTCATCTAGCGGGGGGTGGGGAGCGGGATTCGGGGCCAAGTACGGACCATAAAGCATCTCTAAGTTGAGAACACCAACTGAATTTCGGAAAGGGCCTGAGAGATTCCGGCGTGAAGGGTCGCTGTATCTGGTCCTTCTCACCCTCTTTTTCAGGACCTAAAAACGCCTGTAATGTTTGACATTTGCTTTCTGCAGTCAGAATACTGCAGAAATACATATTTGTGTTGCTTTGGCACCAGAGACAAATAGTTCAGGTCCAGAAAGTAAAAATCCAGACCAAGATTTTGTTTCAACCAAAACAGATGAGTATAAAGAATCACAGTAACAGAGTACTCAGCTGGTTGGTTGAAACAAAATCTTGGTCTGGATTTTTACTTTCGGAACCTGAACTACCCACCTCTGTTTGCCGCCTCTCTTTGCGTCATGCCCCGGTTGTTCTCTTTTTTGCAAAGCAAAAGTCGCCTTACTTGAACTCACTAAAATAAAATTCGTTCTGAGGAAAAACAATATATAGCAATGCTCGGCAAACACTCAAAGGATATGCTACACCCAGCCACCCAATTTTCTCGAGAAATAATCTGAACAGAGGTGCTCTGCTATGTTGCGGGTGCTATTACACAGGCACGGGCCCACTGTCATGAAGAAGGGCAGTCCCAACCCCCCACCGTTGATGAGTCAGCATGAGTCACTGTGGCCCCAAAGAGCCGCGCAATATCAGAAGATTCACAGCCCTTCACAAACTTTGTTCCAGGCCAGACATTAGTGGCAAAGGATTTGCCTTTGAACATAATGAAAGCAAATGGGCCGTCTGATCTTCTAGTTGTTTGCAAATTACAAATTTGGTTGCAAGGGGCCATTTTTAAACGCGTTTATTCATAGCGCTAAGACTCCATGTGTTTATACAGCTGGATATTTCACAGGATCGATTCAAGTTCAGCTTCTTGCCTAAGAGGACACAATCAGCGCCGCCCAACAACCAGCACGCAAGGTTACACGCGTGTCTCCCCATATGCGCAGGACAAAGCGGTGAAACATTCAACAAGCACTATGAGAATGTCCAGGATTAGAAGGACTTATTTGATATATGATATGATATCTTTCTGAACTGCTGAAAAGGTCTATTTCATCAGACCTAAAACACTAACCTTAAAATATTCTCTTAAAACATCAAAAAAACCTAAGAGTGTCGAAACATGGCTCAGGTCAGTTAAGATCTTTTTTGCGAAAGCTTGTCAAGCTATTGCATGGTTTAATAAGTGTGGGAAGGCCATTTTTTTCAGTGAAATACAGTACGTGACGATGTCATTTCAGTTTTAAGGCTTTCATCGGCCTCAGTGTCGGGGCTACAGCCAGTCTCTGTGACAGCTTTTAAGCGTGTTATTTGTGCTGTTTTACTTGGTTTGCATGCTCAAATTGCGCGTAAGTGACAGAGTGCCATGCTTAGACATAAATGGACTTAATGAAAAGCGCCCCGATGTGAGTTCAATCACCCATAATGCACAGCTGCCCAGGTCGACAGCAGACACTAACTGCTGTGTCGCTCAGGACTACAGAAACACGATGTAACGTGTCAAAACACGCCTGTAAAATGTTAACCTTTCTGCCCTAAGTGATACTGTTCTGTTTTGGTGTTTATTTTAAGAGGAAAGTCACTGAAGTGAAGACTCTCAATCTGTGCAGCGTTTACATGTTTCCCTTGTATCCGGAGTGTTCCATGCCGTCGGCCCCCTGCTGGAATGGGTCTCAGGCCTCTCCCGCAGCCCTCGGCTGGATAAGAGGCTGTAAGATTGATGAATAGAAGGGAAATTAGTGTGTCCTGTTTTGTCTGATTTGGAGGACAGTCGCATAGAATTTTGGATTGTATAGAATGGCTTAAGAGCCAGGTCTGTCATCAAGTAATTGCCTGAAAGCGGTATCAAAAATAGCTGACAGCTTATTTCTTTGCCTGATGAAAAAGGTGTTACCTAACATAATTTGTTAAAGATGACAGCAAAGTGAGTGAGCAGGTGGGATTGATTCCCCCTGCCTCGAGCTCTGTGCGTTCCGTGCATGTGGATTGTGCGTGTTCTCCTTAAATTTCATACGTGTTTCCGGCTGCAGAACAAAGGCATTCTTTTCGTGTGAATCGTTGCTTCCGTGTCGCCCTTTGCTATATTATTGCCATGATGAGCTGACTTCCCATGTAGAGCGGCCCCTGCCTTGTTTTCTGTACTTCTTCCCTAAGCTCCAGAATGGATGGATGGATGATGAACTGATAGATTAATGGATGGATGGATGGATGGTGGATTGATGGATGGATGGACGGATGGAGGGATGGATGGATGATGGATTGATGCTCCAAACATAAAAAATGAAAAGACATAAAACATATAAGGATTCAACCACATATTAATGCGGACATTTTCCCTCCAAGTAACCCTTGAGAGATTTGCCAGTTGTCAACAGCACCTAAAAGTCAGAAAATCACTTCCACATGATGATCTGAGCTTCAAAGAATTTTTCTTGTCAGATATAGTTTCTGTTGACCTGGCCAGTCCTATGTTTTTAATTTCTTTGATATTTTCCAGGTGGGTGGAAGTTCTCCAAGCGCTTAACTTGATTCCAAGTCCTGCATCCACTGTATACATAAATAAATTAAATTGACCAAAGCACTAAGTTTGCAATTGTTTGTTATGCACCAAAAGTCTAAAAGAACAAACAGTATGTTTATACAACATTTCAGTTATGTGTGGGTGCCTTGTTTTTTGGAGTCTGTTTTCATTATATACCTAAAATGCATTTGTATAAATGCATAGGAAAAGATAAGACAGAACCAGCAAATATTTACTGTTGACTTTGAACTGTTCTTGTTATGTTTTGCTCAGAAAATAGGTACAAAAAAGCTATATATTTTATTTTTGTTCTGTTTTATTACTGGAATCACCTTACTGAACACTTACGTAAGGATTTCAAGCCATTAATAAAAAATCTTGTCATATTCCCACTGTTAACCAATAAAAACAAATTCAGTACAATTAAGGAAATAAAGTTTTACGCTACATCAAAGCCTGTTGGGTGTCCCTGTATGTCCGCACCTAGACAATACCAGATGGATTTTGTGGTTTCGGACATGCAATAAGCAGGAAAAAAAGACGGATTCTGCATTGAAAGCAGAAGTGATCAGTCATGTCTAGAGCAAATGGAAAATCCCCTGAAAACCCCACATTCGAACCCGGGGCACATGGCTGATGCATTCTCTCTGCACTACAATATAACTGTTACATCATCCATCTATCTATCTTTCGTTACCACGAACCCAGTCAGTGGTTCTAGAGTACATATTGTATCATACAATTGTTATTATGCGATAAAATGTTAAAGAAAATAATATATTTAAGAATATGTACTTTACTGCTCCGTTATAAATTCCATCTGTCAAAGGGATGAGGTCTAGACTGGTTTAGGATAACCGACAGAAAATATGAATTAATTTTGGGAATGAAGAATGTTCGGCCCATGCATAAACTCTTTTACATGGACAAAAAAAGGAAATGCAAATCGACTGCAGATTCAGAGCACAAAAAAAGTACTTCAATCTACCCTTTAGTTTTTTTTTTCTCAGGCAGTCTCCCTGACCACCTAATGTCAGGACCCAAACTTCTGACCCAGAAGTTAAAAAGGAAAGTCTCTGGTCATGTGACAAGTACTACAAAGGTATCCGTATACCATACGAAATCTTGGCTCTGCTGAAAAGACAATATCAAGTAATCGTAGTGTTCGTCTATCTGTAGATTTGTACTTGAAAGTTCTCTTAAGAAATCTGCCATGTCCTGGGTCTGTACTTGATAAGAAAAAGAGCCTCCTTTGCTAATATCATCGGGAAAGTGGAAAAAGCACAATTTTCTGCTGGTGGGAATGAGATGAGTCACACGAGTCCTGGTGAGAGCTGGCGCCTGACTCAGCGTCCCGATTCCGTAGCGTGACCTCTGTACTACAGGGGTGGTCCCCAGACCAGGGAAGCGAGTGGCAGGCTGAGTGACACAAAAAACACAAATACAAAAAATAATGGAAAAGTGCAATTGACTGTGTCTCCCACAGAGATAAACTGAGGCAGCAGTAATAAATGCTGAGAGGCAGACAGTCAGACGGCTATGAGGACTGTTTGAGAGCATCCTAACATGTTCCAGGTTACTAAGATACAGAGGCATTGTCAGTATGGTGACATCACAGACGGCTTTTGGTGGAAAGGAACTTTGCTGCCATAACAGTCTGCTTTATACATTTACGCATGTTTTTAATCGGCACTTCATGTCAGACAGCAGGGCTGAGGGTTAAAATATCAAATAAAGTCAAAATGTTACAGACATCCGTCTTGAAGAATGCATCTGTATATATCAACAAGCCAGTTCCAACGTCTTCGGATGCGGACTGCAAATTTTGATTATTCTGCCTATCATTCAAGAACATAATCGGAGAATTCAGTCAAAGAATCCACTGATTATATTATAATAAAGACGTAGCTGGCTAAATCCCACAGAAAATTCATAACACAAAATAATTCTGTCCTTGAACCACTTCTGCAGTCTTTTCATTAGATGACACTATCTTGTTTAGACTTCACTATCTGGGTCAGCGCTATGTTTATATATTAAAATAAATTGGCATTTCAATCCAACAAGGCACTTACTGCATATTCCTCAGTCCTTTTTTCATTTTAAAGATGGTTTTGATTGGCGTTTCAGACTGAGTAATAAAAGGAAGTACTTCCCTTACATGTATATATTTTATTAGGTTGTAAAACCGTAAGTGTCACGTTTTCCATCTCATTGTGCCCAAGCTGAATAGAGGAGTGTAGCTAGCAGAACTCTGCTTTAAATGCCTGTCCTTGCTCCCACAGAGAGCAGTGGTTCATGGAGCCATTCATTAACCCCGTAAAGTAACTGGACTGCGTGATGCAGTCTTTTGTTCGCATCGTTCAGACTCTGACCGTGACGGGGTGTCACCGGTGACTCAGAGGTGACCCTGTCTGTTACTGGAGTTTGGGATCAGCAGCGTGCAAGTCTTGTAAAACGGGGCCGACCGATGTTGACCTCAGCAATATTTCTACAGGTAAGTTCATGAGTCTACCTATATAAAATTCACATTGTGGTTGCCAGTTGTTTACACACACATACGCAGTGGTGCATGCTGATGTTTCCATGGAGATAATGAGAAAACAATATTACCCGACTGCAAAGAAGAACAGCCTGAGAGCCATCAGATTCACTTTTCACACAGATGACCTGTTATTTCAGCCATGGAATCCATAAGACTACACGCTAAATTTCTAACCGCTAATTAAAATGTTGCTCTCTGCCTCAAACAGACAGAACTTACGTAAGACAGTAGCATTTCTCATCTGCTTCAAAACAATCTTTCTTCTCTGAATGTATTTCAGACGAAGCAGTGGGTGTTTGCTTCTATTTTCCATTTTATTTTGAAATTGCGAAGTTTGAATTGCATAAGATCGCACTATTTCCAGGCCAGATATAAGTAACATTTCATTTACGCGACCCGGCTTCGGTTAAATGCTTGAGATTGAAAGCGCAGAGACTGTAACTGAGCTTAAACAGAGCTGCGTATACAGTACCATCTTGTCTTGTCAGTGTTTAAAAAGGCCAGATGAAAACAAATCTCGGATAGATCTCTCTCTGTACTCTACTGAAAGCCACATTCATCTATGTTCAAAATTTGGAATACTCTTTCTCTGACAACAAGCTTTCCAGAAATATATATTTTTATTTGTTGTAGTGTTGTGTGGGGCATGTAATGGATTAGTTTTAGGTGGGGGCTGGGGGGGGGCAGACATCATGGTATATATCACTTTATCTATAACTTTGTAACAAATGAACCCACATGTTAAAGGTGAATAATACAATAACAATTGGCATTCAAACAACAAAGAAGACCACAATCAATATTGTGGAATCAAACCTTCCATTTCTATTCAATCCTGTGCTTTTGGAGGATTTTTCTGTTTGTCCAGTCCTGCCAGTTTAACTTCAATAGATCAGAAATGCTCAGCACCTGTGAAAATATGTTTTGGGGGAATCAGCCAGCCAGAGAAGCCAACCACGATGTCTCCATGCATTCAATGCACGATATAGACACTTATCGATGAGATATTGGCAGGGAAAAGGATTTGGTGCTTAGCAGAAGAATCACAGAGGTTTGTTGCTATGCAGGAAATCTGCAGATTCCAGAAGGGTCAAGGAGACTGGCCTGTCTAGACGGTGTTGCATGTCGGGACACTGAGATATATTCACCTTGTTTGTGTTTTAATCACACAGCCAATGTGGGTGCATAAATTACATCGTAGAAGAAAAAATATTTTGGAAAATGCTCACAGCTGTGGTATAATTTTGTATATTTCAACGTTTGGAATTTCAGCATTGCATGAAATGCATGAATGCATTTTATTATTTTTCATTTCATGTGACGCAAGGCGAAGACATTGAACTTGAATATGTGAAATACATCTTTAAAGTTTGTCTTTAATTATTTGCTCTCAGCATGCTCAGCTTGGGGATGAATGAATCCTCTGTTCAAAAGGAATCCTCCATGTCATGTTTACAAACGTTTAATTGCCCCGGAATAGATGCTTTGCAGAAGGAATTTCCCAAACATGCTACGGAGTTTTGGCATGAAGCTCACCGGTTATTCTGCTTACTTCACTGGAACATAGAAGGCAAAGACAGCTGATTGTATAAAAGTCTTCTTGAAATAACCTTTTCATCAAGCCACAGATGAAGGATAATGATTTATCCCATCTTTGTCACAGAGAGATCACTGTCGGTCGCTAGCTAAATTCACTTAACTAGTCCTGTTTGGTGGTTTGTATTTGTGAGCATGAAGCACTGATCTGAAACCTGTCAGGCTCCCGCATTGAGTCATTAATAATGCGGGCAGCAGGAGTCATTTTTCTGCCGATTCTTATTCACTCCTTCACTCCACTTGCACAAGTCAGAGTGACACATATGGCATCAGAACTTCTGACAGGGCAGCAGTGCATGCTGGGAAGTATGTCTCAGACAATTGATTGATCACCATACTGTAGATCAGCCATGCTGCCCTGCATCATATGACACGCCGGAGCCTGTATTTATCACGCTTTGGTGCCAGTTAAATTTGCACCTGTTATAATTTATTCATTATATAATGGTTAGGAGGCATGGTGCCTCAGTGGGAAGCTGATTCCTGCCTCTGTATGTGTGTAGTTTGCTTGTCCTGCTTGCGTTGTGTGGGTCACCCTCCACAGACGTGATCAGAGGCTAACAGGTACAGTATCCTGTCCTGAGTGCACCCCGCCTTATACCCTCTGCCAGTAGGGACGGGTCCCACGCTCCCGGTGCTGCTGTCCAAGATAAGCACTTGGAAAGTAGATGAATGTATTCCAGCTCATTTGATTTCATCTTTACACGTTATCATTGTGTTTTTTAATTATATTACAAAAAAAGGTGGAAATGAGTCGGCCGCAGATTGTGATCCTGTCATGACGGCAATGTGCCCAAATCCATTGCACTCTCACTTTTACCTGATATCCAGTCAATACGTTTTCCGGAAAGCCATCTGTGCTGCTTTATATATTTGCTTGTTTATAATTAAAACTGATTGTTGTACGTTAGCATCATGATTAATGCTTGACATAAATCTACTTTATTTGGTGATTACAGACTGGGCAGTGTAAAACTGAAATATGTACACATTTCCATTTTTTTAGGCATGTATTCTACGTCTAATGTGACAAAACTGAAAAAATAAATGAATTAAACCATGACTTTTTGTATCGGAACAATGAGAATTACAAGGTCAGGTCTGATTGGATTTGTATGTCACAAATTCTTTCACTTTTTTTGCAAGAAAGTGTATCTATACAAACTGTCATTGAATATGATTCAATTATTCATGGAATATTTGAATTATCAAGCTATGAATTAGCTGAGAAGGCATATTATTGTATTGATAAACATTACATGGTGTACAAATAACAGCTGAAATAATAATAAAAAAGACATGTTCCCCAGTTGTGTAATTTGAAAGTAAAACCACTGAGGAAACACAACAGCATTTTTTCATGTCATAATGTCAATTAAAAATTGGAAAAATCTCAATATTTGTAACTATAAAAGATTTACTTTAAAATTTGCAACACTATTTAAACAACTCACAATAATGTAAGTGTTTATTTTCAATAGACAATAACATTCAAAGTCAAGTTATTACAAATGTTATTTTGTATTTAAAAAATGAAAATGGAAAAATGGAAATGCAAGTTAATAGAAAGTGGAGGCCATTTTCCTCATCTTGCCCACATATTCTCTATTAATAGTTTTGTCAATGAAAGTTTTAATGAGAAAAATTTTGCCATGCATCACTTGGACATCGGTTTGTCCCCAGGGGCTTCTGGATTAGAAAACAAACACATAGCGCTAAAGGAAGACAGTCAAATTAATGGCATATAGAACAGCTGTTTATCCCATCTCTGCTTTATTTAACTGTTGAAAGCTCTCTTAACATCCCGCTTGTTCACATCCACCATCCACATTTGGTGAGGCTTACAGGAAAAAACAAAAAAAAACAAAAAAAACACGAACCGTTATGAATATTATGTTGTAAGTCTTATCCAGTAATTTATTCTTCGGCAAACAAATTCCACTTTTACAACAAATATTAGCTATGAGGTCATTCAGCTTGGAACCAATACAAAATGAATAAATAATAGTCAATCATATTATTAACAATGAAAATAACTATGTGCTGTTCTTTCACCATTTGAAATTCCACATTTTGTTTAAAACTTTGTTTCTTTTGAACAAATAAATAATGCAATGAATCCCTCATGAATGTACTTGCCTTTGTTTTTATTCTTTCCACGTTTATCCTTTTACAGTCTGTGTTGCAGCATGTAGCTTCCACTTCACTTGAACAATCTGCGACCTCCCTCTGGAGAACTTTGCCGTGTATCGTGTACCATGCCTGATAATACCTGTCGCGCAGTGTTGTTGGATTTGCCATAACTTCCGGAGTGAAAGTGTTTCGTTTAAATCAACGCAGTGAAAAAATAATCATAACAAAAAAACGAAAACAATTTTGAAAACATCAGTGGTTACAATGATAGAAAAGGATCATCATAAAGTGTTTATTCAGTGAGTCTTTTTTGTTTGTTTGTTTGTTTGTAGGAAAAATAACAATAGGAAGAAGAAACAAAATTGCTCCTACTGGGAGAAATAATGTCCAATACCAGCACAATAGAAAATTAATAGTCTATTAATACATTTACAGGGACAAAGGCTCCAGAGGAAAATAAAAAGCATACTATAATGTGCAATGCTAGTATCTGTATATTTACATAGAAATTCATTATAATTCTCTGTAATTAGTTTTTAATCCATTTATAATTGGAATTATTACAGCAAAAACATAAAATATGCTGTTTTAGCATATACAGTACAACAGAGTCCCTTCATGTTTTTTTTTTTTCCCCAAAAGATCGGTTTTGCTAAACTTGCAGGAACGCCACAGCAAAATTTCCTATAAATCACCAGATAGGAAGAAATTTTAAAAAGCCATGGATACAGAAGTATAATAAAATAGTTTTAACTTTGTTTTTGTTTCATCTACACACTCAGCTAACAGCAAACAGTTTGGGTTGTTGTCTGTAACTCCTTTGGGATGTCGTAGATGCTTAGCAGAGATGAAAGAATAATAAAGTTGTTCCTGGTTTGACCCCTTCAAAGGAGTCCTTGGGGCAACCAAGAAAATGACAGAAAAGTGAAGTGAGAAATATCCAGGTGAGCAGACGGCTCCAGGGTTCTTTATAGTTCGGATATCATACCCTCGTACAGCTTGGCAAAAACGACGGCTGGATGCAGACATAAAAGTAAGGAGTAGGATTCATATCATCTCTTCATTCAGCAAACCGTTTTCTTCACGACCGAAAGGCTTCAAGTCTTACACCGACTGAGAAATCTGTAAATCGCCGTGTCTATCAGTACTTCGATTGCATTAACGTTTGCAGAATTTCCAGGGAAAGGAACAGAAAACAAAAACAAAAAAAAATCTACAATTGCAGACAGTTGATTCAGAACAAGAAACGACTAGAAGGGACTGCCATCTATAGGCTAGTGACTAGATGCGAAGGCTCCTGGTTAGGTTCTTCGGGAGATGAATCTTCCTTGTTAGTAGGAGCTATAAACCCATCACTGCCGCCTCTTCCCATTTGGTAGTAATTATGCAGCTGGTTAACATGGTCTCGGGAGCCCAAGTTCGGCATGCTTTTATAGTACACGTCTTCCGCCTCAGTGCCTTTACAAGTGGAGAGCTCCTCCTCGTCCTTACTGTCAGCCGCTCCTCCGTCAGGTAGGTCGGTGAGCACCGGCATGCTGGTGTACAGCGAGTCCCTGTTTGGCGACTGCGTCTCCTCAGTGTGCTCGCTGGTGAGCAGGGGGAAAAAACTGTCACTGTTCTCCTGTGGGACCCTCCTCCTGGGGAAATGGGGCTGGAGGGGCCCGGCGGACTGGACCCGCTGTGGGAGCAGGGGTGCATTGGACTCCTCCCGGATGAGCTCCAGGCCTAGGGCCTCCTCATGGTTGAAGGTGACGGGGTTGTCCCGGACAACGGGGTCATCCTTACTGCCGTTGCTAAGGTTGTTAACTAGCTTGTTGACGTGGTTCCGGTTCTGCTCGCTGGGTCGCTCGTGGTTGTTCAGATAGGAGGGGATGTAGTTGGAGGTGAGTTCCTTCAGGATCTTTTTCTCTAGCGTCGTCTCCTTGTGGTTATAGCTGCGGTCGATGATTTGAACGCAGTCGCTCATGTATTCACCACCGGCCATGTTGTAGCTGTTGCCATGGTTACCATTCAGTGGTAGAGTATCCATGACACTTGTATCCCTGGCATTGTTCAGGATTCCCTCTGGAAGAGTAGGTGATGTGTTATTACTTTTCAATTACACACAAACACAGACATTTAAAAGATCATCTACAGAGATATTTCATGTATATATAGATTCCTTAAAAGATTTATGTCTGTGTTCATATTGTACTTATGTGGTGTCTAACTTACAGTGTACTAATAATGTGTAACTAGAATCAAAAGCATTCAGTATGTACTTTGCTATCAAATAAATCAAGTAATAACAAAATCAGGGTTGGTACTCATGACGTGCCTAAGAATTCCCTATTATTATTATTATTATTATTATTATTATTATTATTATTATTATTATTAATCCACCAGGAGATATTTATAATTGCGTTGCTCATAGCCAAATTTGCAGAAATTGGCAAATCTCAAAATCAGTTTCAGCTTATTAAAGTTAAGTAGTAGCAAGATAAAGTACAAACTAGTATGTTCTGGAAAAGTTTTTTTTTTCAGGTTACCTTCATTTTACTATTTATTTTCATGGTATTTTTCGGAATTTTAAAATCTGTGTTACAGCGTAAATAAACCTTGTTTTGTTCATTTTATTCTTATGAAATTTGCTTTTCAGACCATGCCGCTCACGGCAACATCAGCGCAGCCATATGGCCACGGCGGTAAATTAATGCATTTTAATTAATTTCTTCCTTTCCTTTCGACAGCAATCCAAAAGGCCAACGCACCATTTGGATTACATAAGAAGGAGGCAGACTGCGTCTTCACCTCACATGTAAGAAAAGGAACTAAGAGGTGCACAAACTGTTGGAAATTAGGGTAAATTGTCTTCTCAAAGCAGGTGATAAAGCTTCATATCCGCCTCCTTCAATGGCTCCTATCTGGTGCTGGAGTCCCAAATTTGATCTTAATTAAGTGAAATTTGCTTTACGCATTCTGGACCGGGTTAGCATACCAATCAAATGAAACATAGCTGGAAGTAGGTGGATAAGAACTGATGAAGATTTTAATTTTATCTGGTGTTTTTCCACACAATATTTGTGTGTCAGAATGCTAGTGACTTTCCATTTTCTCATTTTTATTATTATGTCTTCCTTTACATAGCTACTTTTATTCATTTATAACTTTTATTGGTGTATATATTTGTCTGCCTTTACTCCTAAGTAAATGTACAAAATACTTATATACAGTAGTTAAATATTCAGTCTAAATGTTGTTTTGATGTGTATATTTACATTTGTCATTTTAAAGCAATTTTATGTTTTTGAATCTATAACTGATTCCTTATTGTGATTTAAAAAATAAACACAAGATAAAGTCAATGCAATAGCAATAACAACTGATACAGCATCACATATGAACGCCCTCAATCAATCCAGCAATATAATATAATTATATGCTGAACTGAATTAAGGCAAAAAAGATGGACAACAAACAACACAAAAAACAAGTCACTCACAAACATATAAAAATAAAAATCAAAACCATGCTATTGCTTAGTTTTAGCATATAATATTATAATTGTTGACCTCAGTCAGGCTGGCCCCTATTTAACAAAGCTGTATGATATATCAGGATAAATTTCTAATTATTTTATAAAGTATTCATTGACTGTTAATCACAAGTGGAATTAGTTATTCCAGTCTTTGCTGTGATAAATATGGGCCATCGTTTAAATAAAAAAGTTTTGTTACAAAACAAAAATTATTAAGAGACTTTCTGTTCTCTCCCATGCAGAGAAATTGTAGAATTTCAATGGTGTGATAAATTTTACCGCATTTAAATTATATCTCAGTGCAAAGTCAAATCTGTTCCTGTTTGGGCAACACAGCTAAAATTGGCAATTTAAAAGAAATTACCAAAAGTATTACAATACCTAAGAAGAAAAATATTTGGACAAACTGGCAACATTTTACAGAGTAGTGAATGTTATTTTGAATATGGAGAACTGGGTTTGACATATCAGCCTACCCTGTCAATAAAATCTATAAGGGTACATCGTTCTCAGTAATTAATCACCGCACTGCAAAAATCTCAAATATGTGCTTGCCTTTAAAACGAATTTAGCAACATATTTCAACCATATTTAGCAAACCAGGGAGCCAATAGTAATGCTTCAAAGATGTTTGTTTGTTGTGTCTCCATGGGACAGTGTCACCACAGAACACGCTTCAGCTTCTTTCCAGGTTCAACCAAAAAAAAAAAAAAACCTTTTATTAACTTCAATTCCTGCAATTTGACATAATTATTCATTTACATAAAATACCTAACAGGATTACAAATGAATACAATTTAGAGAGTGTAAAGACTAGAATATAAATGCCCAACCAGGACACATGATTAACTTTTGCATTGAGGATTATAATTACAAACACAGTAATTGTCATGTTATATTGATGATATGAGATTAAAATGTTGACTGGCTTCTTTTAAGAGTGGTTTATAGAATACGATGGATGTATATTGCGTTAAGTGTAAAGCATCAAACCAATCAAATGGCAAGTTTAAGATATGGTGTCATGCTATGAGCATCTTCTCTAGTTTACTTTTTGTTCTTTGCGTTTAAACGAACCGAAGTGGGAAAATGAGAATAGCTGCAGAATAGCCGATCATTTGTGTCTGTCTTTTGTCAGCATAGAGTGAAAAGAAAGTAAACTGAGGTCAATTACATTTGATATGCAACGTTTAGCTTTACTCCCATACTTGTCTCTCTGTAGGGGGCTAAACGACAGCATGAGGGAAAGGAAAGAAGAACAGACACGTAAGCCAACAGTCACAAATAGAGAACACGTGAACAAAAAATGGCATGTAGCAGACAGACTCCTAGAATTTTCAGTCCTATAGTTCTGCTAGTACGTACCAAATACACGTCGCACATCAAATCTTATCTTATTACTAGCAAAGAGCTGCAAACATGCTGGTTCTAAAATTGCGTAACTACGCAAGTTACTCTCCCGAATATAACACGATGGCTTATTTGACATTCTTGTGCCGTTGACTCATTTTTGTAGGGGCGTTTGAATGCACTTCTAAGTGCACAAACCGATCATGTAGTTTTTCTGGTCATAAAATCAATCGACACCTACACCTCATTCGAACAACATTGCTGTTTTTCTTCTTTACATCTACAATGTTGTTTTCAGAACAGCATTGTCTTGCTGTTCATCCCAGTCAGCGCATAGATTCTAATGAAAAGTCTATTTATTTATTTGCTTACTTACTTAAATACATTTTGCTACTTACCCAATATTCTCATGCTGCCTAGTGACTCACTTATGTTTCATAAGCAAAGAGAAAATTATTTCTTGCTTAGTCATATACCAGAAAACATAATGCTCTTTTTTTGTTTAAAAAAACTTTTTCGAAAAGTCTGGATTATACAATTGACCCAGATGCACATTGCACATATGTATAGTATTTTTGAGAATTGTTAACTGAAAAAAAAACACACATACACGCGTTTCCAAACGTGTGAAGAGCAATTATAAGAATCCAAAGTTCTAAAAGTGTTACAACCATCCATACACAGCACAGCAACTAGTAACGAATTTGGGGAGACTTACCGAAAACGCATGCATTCAAAAATTCACGACAAAATGAATACTAAGGACATACAAACAGGTAGACATGAAGCACAAAGACAAGCTTTCAAAGACAGAATATTGCAGCAACAAGTGCATAAGAAATTGTGACATATCTGGCTCCCAGTAGGTCTACATTTCAATGCTGAGCAAATGCTTCAGTCCACTTTTGGAAAACCTATACTTTAGGCACGATGATTTGGGCAGGAACCACCTAACGGAAGCTGCCATCCGATTCCTTTTTGGGTAATTAATCCGAAATTGCCCGCCAGGATATGCCTCAATTTCGTCACGCCATGAAGAACAGCTGTCCGGAATCAGTGGCTGTAGATGCCAGGCAAAATACGTTTACCAGAATCAAGGGGTAAAAAAAAACAGAGCCAGCACACCTTGCGTGTTGTACATGCTGACAGACGGGTTGTTATAGGCTGCGGATTCCCCAAGCAAAGTGTTATAGGGATTATTAGCGGCATGGGGTCGTAGCAGGGCATTAGTTATTAGTTGGTTAGCCATGGTGCCTGCCAGCCAGACAGGAACACAGAGAAAAAAAAAACATAAATATCAGTCAGGCAGATGCAGTTCAGCTGAAAGTAAAGATAAAGTAAAATGACAAAAAAAAGCAATCGATCTCTTTCTCTTTCGTCACAGCCAAAAGTTTGACCAGTAGCGGCGGCAAGCTGAAGACTGAGATTTATGTGATCGAAGGGGAAAGTGTGGACACGCTGTTTTCCACTGGACCCCCCTTCCCCTTTCGTGGAAAGTGATTACACATTTAGACAAGTAACAAAAGCCAGCTGAATGGTGGGTACATATAGAAAAGTGAAGCCTTAATGCAAATCAGACATGAACCATTTGTACATTCCATGAGCCACCTTGCACCCCTATCTTTTACCCAGTGTTTCTTCAATGCATCTTTTATCGACACTGGATGGCAGATCTGACCATATGAACACAGCAAACCGGTGAATCGCTACAGGCTCTTGGCCTTCACTTTGCCTGCGTTACTGTTTACTGCAAAACATAGATTGCTAAATCGTTCCAGGAAAAATACTGGGATGTATAACTTTTGAGCGTTCTTGAGAACTATTTTGCATGCCTGCCAGTAAATCAAAGCTATTATTTCACATCTGAAATTTTGTTAAACGGACTCGAAATTATTATAACTGTAATTACAATCAGATATTTGCCTCATTAAGCTGAAATTAGGGTAGGGGATGTTAAGACTTATTTTGTTCTTAAATAAACAAAACCCGTTTCATATAAGCAAGACATTGTTGAACGCTGAGGCTAAATTGCATTATGGTTGACCTGTATAATTTCATAAAATAGATTCCCATGCCATTCAAGACACAGAAATTCTTCAGAGAAACTTTATCTATGAGGAAATGTTTACATACTCCTGCAGCAAAAGTTTTAAAATTCTTGCACCAAGTTTATCAAAAACAAAATCGGTACATTATAGAAAAAATAAAAATCAAGCATTATCATCTTGATTAACAGCACTAGGTATAATTATGTTTGCTTAACTAATCATTTTTATTTATTTATTTTTTTCCTTTGCATCAGTCTGTTTTGAATTATTTTATAATACGTCTGCCTACTGTCAGTAAATGAGATGTAGTGTCTGGGCTGCCTAACAATGTTCATTAAGCATAACGATGGTGCAGCTGGCTGAGCCCAGCATGTGTAATGCTCACCAAACCCTGTCAGGAAGCAGGTGAGTAAGTCTCCTTTTAACAGAAGCGAGTGCAACTTGCCTAGAGGAACTGCGACTTAATAAGCAACAAACGATTATTATGTATGTCGCACTAGGAACCTGCAGAAAGATGCGGGACTCTCTTGTCACCAATTACGGCGTGAAACAGTTTAGAAAACGTGAGAAAATATTTCGCTTTTGAGATGTTTACTCAATGATGTTATAACGCTAAAAGTCAAAGCTCACACAAGACCAAAATTACAAAATGAATTGAAAGTGTGCTTGTTCTATGCAGATCATTACGAGGATTCGAAAGTTCGGTTATTAAGTTAGTAATCCATGACAGATTTTGCAATGCCTATTCAAGTTGTTTCTTTTAACAAGCTAAAAATAATAAAGTAATGTACTAGACCAGCTTTATATGAAAGTGCAAGTTAGCATATTTGAACACATCAATGTGCTCATCAATGTGCACATCAATAGACCTCTGAAGACCTGAATCTTTAATAGGTTTTAGGCTATTCGTTTTTCACATTCTTAGTAACTCCCTCCAAAATGCGGGAAATCACAGAACAACCGGGGGAAATAACAATCTTATGAATGTATCTCTGATAACTGATAAAGACCTAGTGTTTTCAAACAAAATAAGCCCAGTGGTATGATGGTGTGATTAGCCCATATCCCCAAAATATCAAGCTTAAACTAATATTTGTTAAGCTGCTTATTGTACGGCCAATAAGCGAGAGGATTTGGAAATGAAAACGCACACATAACAGGAAGCGGGGAGCACACAGTCTACAAGATGTCCAAAGACACCTGCTTCACCACCAATACGGTGACAATTAGGCCACTTACTCTATTTCCTGTCACTAGGTTTTCTGTCAGAGAGAAAATTGGTTGTGAGTGAAGGTGGTGAGATCTCGCCGCTCACTCCCAGCTTATTAGTGTCTGAGCAAATCTCAGTTTAAACCTGAGTTGTCCATAAATAACATGTTCTGATTGGGGTGTTTGTTTAAAAAAAAAAAAAAAAAAAAAAAAAACTAGCTTTTTTTATACAATAGGTAATTTTCTCAAACAAGCACTATAGCCTCACGCATCAAGACTAGAGTTCAAGTCCTAAACTATGTATGTTTCTATGTTTCCATCTATAATCGAAAGATCTTGTCCCTAATGTATGTCCCAGTGATGGACTGGAATCCAACCCAGGCGATTTCCTGTACTGTGTGCCCTCTGACTCATGGGGTAGGTTCCAGGCTAACATGGTGAGCCTGATCTGGGTAAGAGCTGAACTCTCTGAAGACTGGAATCTTAAAGCCCATTGAACTACTGAATTATTATATGCCTGCATGTTTTTTTTTTCTTTAAATTTTTTTGAAGATTTAGCATTTATTGAAGAGCTGGTAACATTTGACTTGTTGCAGGCACAAGTTAGTAACTCAGTTAATACTCAAGTACAAATCATGAATAAATATAGTAATAAAATACATGAGCTATTATGACTGATTAATGATGAATGAACATGGGATCAGTATATAATTAACACTTAGTTACCGATAAATTAATGCATTAAGTAAGAATGTATTACTACATTATTTGTGCCCTCAAAGTGCTACTGAAGAAATATTAGAATTTATTTCAGAAATACAGTAGAGTATATATTTTTCAAAAAACATGAGTATTTTTCTGTGCTTTATATAAATGACTAATTTTACAATTAATGAGAATTAATGCTCTGCACGGTGGGCAAATTTTCAACAGATAGGCCTAATAGAGTACATCCCAATCTCTTTATCTGTTGTTGCGATTAAATCAGTTTTCTTTTTTTCTTTTGTCGCAATAGCAGTTGAAAGCTATGACATATTTTGCAGTAAATCAGTTAAACCACATAGACAGTGACAAAAAGGACAATTCCTGAATAAGCCATGGATTCCAAATTAGTATTTAGTATGTATTCACTGCCATACTTATTTAGATATCCACTGGGTGCAGAATTAGCCTAAAAACACAACACTGGCGCATATTTATTATACCAAGGTATAATCCATGTTCCAGAGGTATCTGTCAGCTGTCAGAATCATGCAAAAACACTGAACCTTAACCAAAATGTGCCACTTTTTAAAGGACGGCAGTAGTTGCATTCCGCCGGCAAGAGCAGACTGGTTAATTTCATGATTACCTCGGTTGAGTGTGGCCGAGTTGTTTATGTCGCCCGTAATGAAAGAGGACTCGGACTGTTTCCTGACAGTGTCATTCCACATCCGGCGGATTCGACTCTGCAGAAGGGAAAGATAAAAGGCTGAGGAGAGAAGCCCAGCGGTCAAGCTGACAGGTCGACGGTATCTGCTTCTCTGGCAGAAAACAAAATGCTAGCTAATAACCCACAGCTTACCTATAGGGTTTTGGAATCCATGCCCCACAATTTGCACTGGCAGCCTATAAATCAACCTGCCTTTCTGGCAAGACACTATCTGATCACTCCAGAAAGTTCCCTTTCCGTTTCGTTTCCACAAAGACGCGATACAAACAAAATCATGAAGAACACGGTGTGTAACACCACTGACGATATGACGATATTTTGTGTAAAAGTTAAACAGAGACTCCTCTGTTTACTCTGTCCCATAATTGTCTCACAGCCATGGTGTGAGGGACATGACATGTAAAAAGTACGACTCAGGACCAATTTTCTGTATACCTTTCTAAATCAACACAGCACGGAAGAGGAGAATCACTAACGACACGCCTCAGGGAGCAAGCAAGATGTGCTCGGACATGTGCAAGACTTTTCGTTAGATGTCATAGCATCAGGGAAGCGAAGAAACTAATGATATCCACTGAGACTTTTCCATCTGCTAAATGAATACTGACCCATATTGTTGAAGGCATCATTATCCCACAACATAATCACCAATACCTTAATATTGCTATTGGACCTTTGTCATGCTTTCTGTCCACACAGTCTATATAAAGTTGTTCAATAAAAAATGGCCCCTTTAAATACAGCTAGCATGAATTTTTCGACAGAAAGCACGTACTAAAACCTCCATTTCAGGTCAGTTGTTTACAGCCTACTTCGTTGATTAGATGTTCATTTAAACCCTTGGGTCTGACCATCAATTACCACCTTTTTTAACAGCCAGCACTTAACATTCCCAGCTTATGTAATTAATGTCGACAGGCGCTGCAATCCAGCAAACATTAATTAAGGACAGAGGCGAGGGTGTGGCGTGCCAGTTTGTATATCCGGAAAATGTAGCTTTGAATATGCGTTACACAAAACCGTTTGACAGGAAAACGAGATTATGGGGATTAAACTCGGATATTACAGTGGCTTTGATGTTGGAGCGCGGCAATAAACTGTAACGCTCAACAATAAACTCACAATAAAGACATGTCTCTTAAGATTTTTACTGTACCTGAGACAGAAACTCATGGCACCTTAATCAACAGTAGGGCTAGTCACACTACTTCCCAGAGTGGCCAGTTCCTAAAGATTTTATTGGTCTTTCTAAGCACTGAACCAATAGGCATCTGGAGTGCACTCTCACCATTATCTATTAGTGAGCTAATCGGCCTAATTATGTGTGACATGAAGCACAATAAACTAGCACTACAGAAAGCTCACAGAGATCAGCTGATCACCTCACCTGTGATCCCGTCGAGTAGCGGCCGGGGGTCCGCGAAGCCGTGCTTTTCCCGGAGGCGATAGAAGTCTCCACGCTCTTGCCGCTACAGCAATGAGTGCGCAGACACTTGCCATATTCCTTTCGGACCTGTGAGGTGGCAGGTGCAATTCAGGGCAATCCTCCTCTCACAGATTTGCATGCATTATTAACAGCGTCGTGACTCTGGATATGCCGACAACAGCATAGGATACTCAAAGAGGATACACATTTCTGGATATATCCTGACGAAACTGTTGCTGCTCTCAGGGCTGGAAATTAGGTTCACCCACTTGCCTAAGGCGAGTAATGTAGACAAAGGGCAAGTACAAAAAAACTGAATACCAGCCCGCTGACTGAAAAGGGCATGTTGGGCTACTTTTTATACTGAACTAGCCCAGTTGGCGAGTAGCAGTACACTAATCTCGTTAAGAAATATTAATAAACAATATGTCAATAAACTTTCACTGATGCTTCACAGGCCATCTGAATATACGTCTTCTCTACTTTCCATTTTTTCTTCTGTTTTGCCCAAGTCTCTAACGATCCACCAGCTGTTGACCTTGGAGATGTACACGTCGGAGGGCCACGAAAAACACCTGTCTGTCTCAAGGGCCAAGCTTCAGTTTATCAATGATCAAAGCTTCCATGCTAAGGCAATTAACTAGTCTTGAAACAAAACGATGACGGTGGATGTTTTTTAATCACTCATTTCATTAATTACTTCTGTAACACTTGTATGTGCAAAATGCACATCATGCTGGAATCATTTAATGATACAATGACACTCAACTGTTAATTGTGCTACACAAAAATGTTATGTTATGAATCATAGCTGCGGCATTATTTTATCTCAGCCAAGCAGGAATACACATTTCAGACGTTACCTTTTTTTGCAGAATACAGTGAAAAATGAAGATGAACATCCCTTGCAGGGAGTTGAATATGGTGAAGAGGTAGGCCATGATGACTGTGCTCTCGTTGATGTACATCAGTCCAAACGCCCAGGTCAATCCCAGAAGACAGAGAAGAGCAATGGCACCTATTACCCAGGATCTGCAAAGACGAAACGATTAGAACAGGGTCACTGTCGTATCATTTCAGTACTGTTTACAAACTGATGTGTGCATTTCATTTTACAGTTTCATTTAAATAACAATATTCTGTGCAATCAATATGGTAACAGCTGTCATTTACTGTATAGTGCATTATAGATACCTTCATAATGCATTATAATGGTCGGTATAAGAATTAATAAAGAATAATAGTATCTTCTATTGACAGTCATAAGGCATTATAGTGCTGATTACAATACTTCATAAGCTCCAATGAAGCTCTCATGTATAATGCACTATAGATACCATGATTTTTATTTATTATATTATTGCTTTTTATAAATATTTATAGGCATGTTTATAATGCATTATTAATGCATTATGTGTTAGGAAAGTGTTCATTGATCCAAATAAACATGCCATTGATAGAAAGTGTTACCGTAAAGATTTTATAGGTATTTTTAATAAATATTTTTATTATTATGATCTGCTCATTTAAAAACTTCACTGTCACTATAAATGCAACTTTTATGAATGCAGGGAAACTGTCCATTAAAGTGTCATTTGGCTCTTAAGATTCCCTTCTCATTTACTCAGATGGTAATTTATTTGATTAACCAACTTCCCAATAATTATTGTTATGCCAGATTTTAAGGGGGGAGAGACTGAACACAAAAAAAGGGAAAAAGAATAGACTGATTGGATTTAAGCTTGGCAAACGGAATAGCGTTCTTATTAAAATGGGGAGTGGGTTATAGACAGCTTCCCATGCAAACTTAACAGTTTCCTTTTCAAAACTGTCTTTATCACGAAGGCAGGCATTCAATTAATCATTGAGAACATCGGGATACTTTAAAATGAGAAATGAAACACTCCTGTTTGACATCATATAGATCATCAGAAAACTCACATACAGATTTATGATGAAAAATAATGGATCCCCTTTGAAAATGCTTTGAGTGTAAAATTACATTTGGCTTCAGAGTGCTTACCACAGTTATTAAAACAACAGGCTACACCGTCGTACCCATGCATGCTGATGAATGGAGAATTAAATGTAAACTGATGCCAGGCCCGAGGCCAAAGGAGACAAAGCCTATAAATGAATTTTACCTCCAAAAGTTTCCATAAAGACAATTTGTACATTTAGTCATTTTTCTTTTAAAATACTTCAACAATTAGGCTTGTTCACAATGAAAAACAATGCTCTAAAAACCATTTTCTCCCATCAGTAAAATTCTTTTTATTACTTCTTTCTCGGTATATCTGTGAATCGATCATGTACTGTCCAACACCACACTCAGAAAAAACTTTTTAAAATCATTTTGCTGTAGCAAGATAAACAAAACTAACAAGCAAAATCAAACCAACAATGACAAACAGATTAGCTGCAGCGTGAAATGTGTTTACTTTCAATGCAAAAGAAAGAATTCAATTCTCAAAAAATGTTTAATATTTAGTTTAACGGTAATAAACTGCACCAAATGGGGATTCATACGATACAATGTAGCATGTTGTTTTGAGAAAGGGACCACTTATAGATTCACAATGTGTCACTAAAATAATTTTTATTATGACAAAAAAAATAGCATTTGTGTTAACAGCTGTAATTTCCAGTAACATGAATGGAAATTTCAATTTGCCAACATCAGCTCTCTCAATATTTAGGATGAAAGGAAATTCATTCAATATCTAGCTATGTCCCATACATTTAGACAAGTCGGCTATGATGTTAGGTAATGGAATGTGATGCTGAGTTTTTGACAGAACACTTCAGTATTGCAAGGTCATTTCTGTCTGGAAATGTTCAAGATCTATGTTATCTTGGTTATGAGGATATTTAGTAAACAATATCCTTTGACTGTCCCTGAAATATTTGAGAAGAGCAATCCACATATATCTAAAATAATTGGTAGAATTACACTTGTAAAAGGATTTAATTTTTATTAGTATATTACAGGAAAAGATGACTTTTTTTATTGAGTGCAAGGGTACTTCCGGTAAGTTTTCCATCCCTAGTAAAGGCAGAATTACAATTTTAAAAAATAAGGTAAAAAGGTAAATTTAACTGAGTGGTATTGCTTTAATCCATTAAGGAGAGCCAAAATTGGGACGTTTTTAGATGGTGCCTACAAACTGATTTCTCTCTTAAAGTATAAAATCATTAAAAAAAACCTTTCATATTTACATTCACTAATGGAGGCCTCATACTAATTTGAGTCTCAGTTGCAATTATTGAGTTTCCATAGTTACAACTATAACGTAAACACAGGTTGTACAGTTTGATGTAAAGAATCTATAAACGCGCGTGAAAGTCATTAAGCTAACTAGCAGAACACTACTAAGTGATACTGAGTCTCAGTCAAAATGTTCAGAGGTCTGTTTCACTAGGCCAAGGTGGGGGGGGGGGTCTTAATATTCCATAACCTGGTTATGGATGCAGAGATGTTCTGGGAAAGTTCTGCGGACCAAAAATAAAATAAACTAGATGTAGGTCAAGAAAAAGACGAGGAAGAGTAAAAAGATGTGGAGTGTAACGTCTTCAAACCTTGTACTTTCACAGCACCTATAACAGAATACTCATTCACTCCATATAGTGTAAGCAGTAGCTGTAGATATCAAAAATAAGATATTCCACAACACTGAAGGGACCCATAACGCACTTACACACATCACCATCTAAGACATGGGGTGGCTTACAGCTTCAAACCTCACATCTTAATATTCCAGAGTCCTTATACCCCCCCCCCCCCCAATAACCAAATAAATAAAAATCAAAGCAATATGTGTCCTATGCCTTCTGCAGTAGCATGAATCATACATTAAGCCACAAAACCAACTATAAAACATTTTGTGACATCAACTCATACTGAAATTATAGGTATTTAGACTGGCAACCGTGGGGGGGGGGGGGGGGGGGGAGGGGGGGGCGCTGGTGAGTTTGTAGAGGCAGGGGGCAAG
>JAODLC010000054.1:3664897-3675562 GCA_026781145.1 Hippopotamyrus pictus | reverse complement strand
GGGGGGGGTGGCAGGGTGGTCAGGTTATAAACACAACGGCAGATACAAAATATCTAAGGAAACGAAGTTCATTGGACACGTGCAGAAGGATTAAAAATTAAAAAGCTTCAAAATCACTGTGGTGAAACCACTGTGATCTTACCATCTCTCTAATGCGTGACTAACTGAATTTTACACAGGAAAAGAATTCTTTAACTATGCATTAAAAAAAATGCATTTCTTGCATTTTTAAAACTAAAAAAATTAAAACAATTACGCTAATTACTACTGGGTATTTTACTACACAAAATCAAACAAATAAATACTTAAATGTGCTTTTTTCAGTTTAGGCTTTTAAACTAATTACACAATGGGCTAGTTAAGCCTCATAACAAAATTTATTGTACTATGTACAATAATTCAATATAAGACAACTTATGGAATTTTATGAGCCTTTTATTTATTTACTTATATTACTTGCAGTAAATAATACTATAAAAAAATCATGAATTAATTAATGCCACAGCACTGCTTATTGCTGTACCTTGCTGTACCTGTATCACTTAAGAGCAACGCACATTCCATCCTCGGTGATTAGGAAGAGATGCAGTACAGTAGCTGTAACACTTAACTACTTTGTTGCTGTTTTAGGAAAGTGACTGAGGAGTATTATGAAGCATTCTTTATTATGCATAATTTTGATCAGAACTCCATAGGGATTTATCAGAAATATATCATCTTAATTAAAGATGCATATTGATTGTTCTTTATGGTCATATTTCATACACAATAGTCCAGAATGTCCTTCTTGGGAGAGGGTCCCTGTGGCACTGAACTTGAACATCAACAGTTATAAACAGACAAATTGATGGATGGATGGATGGATGGATGGATGGATGGATAGATAGATAGATAAAAAGTGCGTTGGATGAAGTAAAAGTGAACTTCTATTGAAGTGAATATGATTTGCTTTGACAGGAAAAGTGCCACCCTTTAGCTGCAGCCAGAACACTGGAAAAATAACACCGGGCTTGAAAGCTCAGATAGTGGTATATGTAGTGGAAACAAGGTAAATGTGCAGGGTTCTTTGGATTTGAAAAGCTGAAGGGTACTCCCAACCACAAGCTACAGTGTGACTAAGAAATATCTGCAGACATACAAGGGGAATTATCACAATACGAAAAGCAAAGAGAGATACATAATTTTACAAACGTAGAAAAATCAAGCACAATTTAAGAACACAGATCATAAATATATCTGTAATTCTACAACAAACGGTGTATTTACACACTCTACAACTGCACTTTTTTATTTGCCATTTTTCAGAGTCACTTTTTTAATAATTGCTTTCAACGCCACAACTGTCAATCCCAAACTTATTCTAAATTCATAATACCAGTTAATTTGCTAATTAATCTGTTGCATAACCACACTGTCGAGCAGCCAAACAAAACCACAAAAATATAATCCTTCTAATAACCATGGTGCAAATAACAGTGTATTTACTGACAGTTATTCATACGACATAATTTGATGTCGAATTATTATCTTCTATTACCAACTTCCCATTATGATATCAATTATTATTTTATGTTTTTAGACCCCATGCCACGTTGTCATAGAGACCCTCATCATAGATGTTTCTCAAACAGGGACCACGCTGATTTCATGATGAAAGTAAATGGATTCCAATGATAAAAGCAGGAAATGGCTGACTGGGAAGATGCACGGGTTATTTGCGTGATCCACATCTTTGTCGTTTATTTATAAACCCGGTTAACGCAAGTAGAGTTGCAAGCATGATCCAGGTTGCTTAGCAGAAATAGCTCTTGCTATTACTCAGAATTAAATGTACCAGTAACACTTTTCTTAAAGCACCCATGTATGATACATTATAGATACCGTCATAATTCATTATAATGCATTCATAAAGTATTATACACATGGCTATAACTATTTTTATAAAAAGACATAGTACGTTATAGCCATGTGTATTATGCATTATGAATGATCTATGACGCTCTTATCTATAATGCACCAGAAATACCTTCATAACGGCTTATAGTGACTATTATAATGCATTCTGAAGGTATCTACAGTGAATTATAGATAAGAGCCTCATGAGTCATAATGCATATTAAGCATGACTATAATGTGTTATGCCTTTTTATAGTTATAGCTGTGTTCACCATACTTCATGAATTATGAATGCATCTATAATGCATTATGATTACTGCTTTACAGTTTTACCAATATACCTTTAATGGATGCTGGATCCAGAAACATAAACAGCAGTATGACCCTCTGGAAATGTGAAATAAATCTGGCAATAGCTGTGAAGCAAAAGAAAGTGTGATCCCAGAATGTTAGGAATAGCATGGGTGGGAAATGCTAGCCGCCATTTAGCGTCATAAATATCAGCGCTGGTAAACATGGCCCTGTAATTAGAACTTCAGAACATCTGATGTGAAGACAAGAGACGGTGTGATATTTCTCAGCTGCATTTATGGCTGTCTGCTATACCAGAAGTACACCACTTGCGTGGAGGGTATATACGTCCATACAGTGGACACCCATCTATAAAAATACTTTAACTGAGTCATCATTTCTTAGATGGAAGGAAGTCTGTAATTACGCAGAGGGTTATTGGTCTTAAACACCAGGGCAAATAAAGAGTCATGTAAATCGAGATTAAGACTGAAACGGCTTGGTGGGAGAATCCAGGCCAATCGATTTCAGATGCAACAGCCTGTGCGCCTCTATATTTCTCAAACGGATAGTTTTCCTAAGAAATTAATGACCTTCTTGGCTGCTGGCTTGGGCTTATTATGAAGACGTCTTACTTACTGAACTGACCTGATTTTCCTAAGTGCTGTTACTTTGACTTTTTTTTTCTGGGGGAGCTATAAGGTGCAGTGCGCTAGTACAGAAGATGTGGTCTGGAAACTGCAGGGAAACGGCAAGTTAGTTTGTAAAGTTTGGCAGGGTGATAATTCAGACTCGTAGCACACAGGCAATTACTAAAACTGGTAAAGATATTTGGCCCAATACATGATGACTAAAAAGATAAACTGGCATTACATAATGGTAAAACACCTCCACATAAAATACATATAATATTAGACTTAAATGACCTCTCATCCTTGTACTTTCTAGGACACCGTGCATATATTTGTAGGGTTGGAATACTTCATTAAAACTTACTATGCCTTTAATGACACAAATGCATAGTTATCAATAAACTCCCTTCATTTGGTAGCCAATAACCGATTAAAAATATGCATCGCATTATTTGACGTGCAGGTCTGCAAGCAGTACAGTGTGAGCAGCCGGGGCTTCTAACGCGCTGTGACTCTCCAGTGCCAATCTGGCACTTCTGCATGGGGAAATAATTAATCCAGATATGCACCATATCCAGGAGAGTCTCATGCTAGTCTTACATTAGCAGAAAGATAGGAGGGCAAAACAGTGAGACTGGCATGGATATTACATCACACCACAGACTGGGGGGCTGTCCTCATTTTTCAGACTTGGACTGATTGATGAAAACCACAAGAAAACCATTAATACCTGTAAAACAGAAACGTTTATAATCATCATGCTGTCATTTACGTTTTAAGTGAAGGGTAAAAATGACGACGTAACAGATGCCGGTGATTCTAGAATAAATGAAGGCGCATGCAAATAGGTGCGACATGGCAAGACGCTACAAGCCATACCGATTAATGTTTCCAGCGATTAGGCTGCATGGATGCAACTCTTTGAGGTGTGAATGCTGCTAATGGTACAGCTAGAAGGCCGTCCCCAGGATACGAACGAGATCCACTCCCTAAGTCTGTCTTTAAGTCGAATTTCTAGGTTAGAGTAATAATAATACAGTAAATAATAATAACAATAACAATGCAGTAGGAATAAAAGTAAATACCTGCTCTACTGGAAACCAAGTGTCACAAAGTAGCGGGTGTGTTCGTTATTACGAACAATTGTATTTAATCAGAATTTTTAAATAGTAGGCATTACCGCAATCGAATTAACGTTTTAACCGTATGTCGGACGTTCTCGGTCCACCGCCTGTCTGTATTAGTTCATTTTGTTTCCTTTTGTTTACTAAGCATTATGAAAAGTTTATAAGAAATACCTGCATATGTCTTATGGCTTTTGCCCTCTTTCGCGCTCACTGCAGAAAACCGGCATGTGAATTTGGCACAGTGTGCAAACTCACAGCTGCCTGCAATTTGCTGCATGCAGCCATGTTAAAAGGGGCTGCAGCGACTCCTGGATTCTGTGCATCTTCGAGTCGACGCAATGCTAAATGTGTTCAAATGCAAGGCTAATGTTAAGGTTTTCTTCGATTTTCTCAGCCCTCCCACCTCTGCAAACATTCAAGCTGCCTGCTCAGAATTAAAACAGAAAATGCTTGAGATCAGACAAGTGAGGTAGATTTAACCGATAATTTCAAGATGTGGACCAAAAACCCGGTGGAAACGTGAATGTTTCCCTCCCACTCACAGCACACTTGCAGCAGAAGCTGGGGATCTTTGTCTTGTGGTTTTTAATCTATTTGATATCCATTCCGTACATTTTTTTTTTTTTGCAAAAAAGGACAATTCATTTAACACCTCGCCCTGTGTTTATTTTAGACTGCGGTGTGCTATTTTCCTACTCAGAATGCTTGGATGAAAATAAAAGTTCAAAGATAAGGTCTGACACAAAAAAAAACACAATAATCACACATGGCATGTGTGGCTTTACCACTATTAAACCCCAGAACTGAAAGAAAGCGGCATTTTGGAAAGCACCTTTCTGGCAACCAAAGCCTGCTTCGCTCATGAATAGCAGGTCCCCCCCCCGCCCCATGATAGCGCTTGCGCTGAATGTAATTAAAAGGACCACGACGACGCACGGCACGGCGTAGACAATGTGGAGGCTTTTAGTCTTTGCCAGCGGTGGGGGGCTAGTCGAGAGACAGCCGGGATGTCAGGCCTAGTGCACACAAACCTTACACAATGACATGGAAACTGTTATAGCTAACTAAACGCTGGAGTTACACCACTGAAGATCCATTTCCTCTTTTGTTGTTCAGTGAGGAAAATTAATATGATTTAACAGGCACCAGAACAATAACAAAATATAGAAACACTTTTTTTTTCTGAGATATTGCAGAAATTTTGTTTCATTCCTTTAAGACTAAATATTAAAAGTAGGGTGTTGACTGAAAAGCATCCATCCATCCATCCATCCATCCATCCAGGGGTGCAGAGATTGTTCCACAAGCTAAAAGTGCAACGTTGGACAGGCACCGATATCCACAGTCCAAATTTTGATCATGCTCGATTTATTCTTACTGTGTGTTCTGTGCATTTTCCTGTAAAAAAAAAATGAGAGATATCAGGTGAGCATGAAAAGCTGGGATGCTTACTTTATGTTGTCCAAGCAGCCAGAGTCTGGTTTTAAAATGGCTGTATGATGGAACATTTTGTACAGGGCCACCCCAAGGAAGATCACGTTGAGCTGGAAAACAAAAAAAATAGGGTCAGCAAGCCAGATGTATCAGTGTTCTACTCATTTTAAAAGTAATGCTAGATACCAAATACCACGCTGTCTTTGTGAATAGGAAAAAAATGAACAAACAAAGGATCAGATCAGATAAATGTTTTCACGAATACTGCAGTTTTGTTATTTTCTTGAGCTGTTGTTTTTAACCATCAGCACGTCCTCAGGAATAAATGAACACAGTAAGATTCTGCTGCTTGCCACCTGGAAGGGTGTCGCTGTTAAGCGTCGAAACACCCGGTGGAGATTGGGCGCCGTCTGACGACATCAGCTCCAGTCGTCCAATAGCGTGACTGCGGGCGTGGCATCCTCGGATGCATTAAACCAGCTTTAGTTCTTCGGTTTGGTTATCTTGGGAGGATCTCATGGCCCTGGATCCTTGTGGCCTGACCGGCGGCGGATGACATTTCTGACATTCCGTCCCGACGATGTATCATGCATAGGCATTGTGACATTCAGCTAATTGATTAAATGTCCCCCGCAGCCAATTATCTCAACTAGAACTCTAGAACTGGAGCGCAGGGGACCGGACTGCCGGTTCCTCCACACACGCCGTCATTCATTATAAACATTGTCAAATTTGTGGATTTTTAATTAATTTTTGTTTCTTTTACAGGTTTTAAATATCTTGCTTTTTTTTTTTTTATTCAATAAAGCAGCCAGTAATGGGATAACGAGGGAGGATCCACGACTCCGACGGGGATTGGGTATGGCGAAGGAAATTCTGGGGAGGGAACTGAGGTCTCTCTTTCGGGAGGGGGGGGTGGTGCTCGGTGCGACTCAGAAGGCCGAACCCGGTCGAGGGAGGTCCGTCCCGCAGGCGGAGCCTTTGAAGCATATCGCTTTCCAAGCTAATCCCGGTCGCGGCGCCCCCCCCCCCCACCCCCGCAGCACAAATGAAGAAGATCCGTCTGCCGCCCACCAGCTAGCCCCGGGACTGGAGCACCGCGGCGCACGCCGGCCGCGGTGATAAACGAGCAGGGATCCACACGGACCCGAGGCGATTCCGGTGCCAGGATGCTCGACGGATCGTACGCCGTGCTCGGTGAGGAGCGGGGGGGGGGGAGGGGGGGGTTAATGCAGGCCTGCTTACCATGATTATCAACGTAGCCGGACCTATGAAACTCCAGATGAAGTAGGTGTCGAGCCGGAGCCAGCACCTGCAATCATACACAAGGGAGAGCGGCCGTTCAGGGAGCCGGGAAACGGAGCAGGCGTCAGCGCCGAGAATGTGACAGAGAGCAATGGCGGCCCCAGAGCCTTTCTGCAGGAGCCGGGAAATATGACACCGCTTGTTCATTTAAATGCTAAATTACAGGCGCGGGCCGTGACAGCATTATTGATTAAGCGAGCTAATTAACTCTGGGAGGCGACGGGCTAAAAGATGAGATGCCCGACCGGGATTCCTCCCCGATTCTGGGCGTGTGCGAGGAGACACGCGGACACGAGCATGCGCGCGCACACCTGCTTACACCTAGCACCTGTTATTTACAGATACCCGCCATCGTAAAGGCAGCGATTGAGTAACCTAGGTTCCTTTATTTCAGCTCCCATCACTTTAATGTTTGGCTAAATGAAAAATGAATACCTGAGACTTACGTAACTCATAGAATCACCTTCGTTCTCAGGTCTATGTGGAGCCTTGCATGCATCAGGATGGCAAAGCGGATGTTAATTCATGACCTGCGGCTAAATTATTAATCATTTAATTTCCAGCACATTAAGCTAGACCTCCATGCTTTGCCTCCAGAATAGTATTGTCCTGCTCTGTTGCCGTTTAAGGTGACGGGCGAGAGAAAACTGGGGCAACTGAACGTTTCATTTTATCCATAACTTTTAGAACATAAAACTTAGTATTTCACTAATCACTGCTAATCACCGTTTATTTCACTGTTTTCCTAAAGACGACCCTGGACTCAAATAGGTACGAGAGGGATGGATTTAAAGTCGAACATTTTAAGCAAAATAGAAAGCAAGGTAAACATATTTGGATGTAAGATATTCACAGTAATATAACAATATAAAAACGTGGAAATTACATACAGGAAGATTGTACACTTATTCTGTGCTATTTCTAAGGGAAGAGTACTTTTACCCTACTGTATCCCACAGAATGCATTAAGTAACTGACCTCCTTGTTATGACTTCTGAAGACAGATCATGATGATTAAGGTGCCTTAGGATTAGATATTAAGATCAAAAGTTTCCAATAATAGTAAAGACAGAATACAGGTTTTAACACACACCTTGCATAGTTCACTAATATGTTTCATTCAAAGCAGCCTTCATTTTCTGAGTAAATTTATTTTATCTGGAATACGCCGACTTCTTTGAGTCTGAGTTTATCAATCCAGTGTTGAAGAAACTGTCACGTTATTATTTTAAACAGTGTAATTTGCATCCTTCTAAGTGCAATCCGGTTTGATCTGAGAAATGGCCTGTTTTTCCCACTGGGGGAGCGATGTCCTCCAACTAACCTGCAAAGCCCTGTATAGCTGAATCACAACCTAAGATCTATCGCCGTCACACGTTTGAATAAAACACTTTGTTCAGATGTCACTGTGTGTCCATTTAAATTCACATCAGAAACGCGCTACACTGGTTATCTTTAAAAACGGCTGCGGAGCAGTTGAAGGTAGAGTCATCTAGAAAGTTCTTTGTCCTCCACAGTCTGCACAAGTTTTTCCTTGTCGGATTTGTTTTCCGGTGACTCTAAGAAGTGTCCACTGTCTCTACCTGAAAGAAACGGAAATAATCTGCTTTCCAGTACCGGTAAAAGTGGTCCAGACAAGATGGAGGATCCAAAGACACAAGGACTGCATCACGGTACATATAGTTGAATAAAAAAAAATGATTAAAAACCATGGGATGAAGCAAAATGACATAAAAACTGACTTCACAGCAGAGGACAAAATTTCCTAAATGCGCTGAAGTGATGTCAGGGACTACAGCAATAAAAACACTTCAAATATTGCTCAGAGACTCAGATTACTACAGCTTTCCTACAGTGCATGCACTAAAGCACAAGACAATGTTAATGCTTTTGCTTCAAATGGTTCCAAAAGAGAATGTGGCATAACTAACAAAAATCTGCAAAAACAGTGACGCACAGAGTACCTACACGGAGATGACGATGTTACGAGATCTAAGTTTCTCATGTCTAACATGAAATATTTATGTGTAACATTCTTAGATAGCAGATCAATTCTTTTATGACAATATTATAATGCTAACCTTCAGACAATCTGCATCCATTCAAACAAGGAGCTTCATCAAAAGTTTGATGAAATGATCTGTGTTTTCTGTCCACTAACATCAAATACATCCCCAATGTTTTTATCTAGTCATCTAAAGGCATTTATATTTATATTCATAAAGGGCTTAAATTCACAAGAAAGCAAATCAATCCCTCTGAACAGCCCTTAAGCATGAACGAGAAAACAGTACTGTGAGACTTACTAATGTAAACTTAATATACCATGACTTAACGTTATCTTTTCAAAGGTTAATAGAGTCAATAATACGCTGCAAATTTCTTTCTAAGATTTTATTCCCTGTGACTGTGATTGTTTTTGCTCCACCGGAAATGTTCTAAGTTAATGCCCAAATCCTGTATCACTTATTTCATTTATTTCGTTCTGTTTATATACTTGTTTGCCAGAACCTTGCATCGAACCTTGGCAACATTGTCATTTGCCCCAGAAAGCGATTCATTGGCCCAGAGGCATCTAATATAAACATCCACGCCGAAACATTCCCCCGTTTCTTGTAGGTACAGCGCCAATTATTTTTTTTTAAAAATGGAAGACACAAGCTGGGTTTCCACATTAAAAGAGAAAAACCACCTCCATCTGATTCAGTTAATTTTTTTTCTGTTGTTTACCATGGTAGCTAAATCATCTATCCGAACCGTATTTTATGTCGCGGTCGCTCTTTCATTCCCACCATGAGGCCGTGCATCCCGCGCTCCTGAACCTCCATGGGATAGATTACTCATTTCTTTTTCCTAGCACCAAACATTCGCGGGAAACTCCCTCTTCCCTCATCAGGTCTCGCCATCTATCACAGAGCCCCAGTGTGTTGGACGCGGGCCCGGGAAGGGTCGGGGGAGGGGGAGAGTACTCACACTCGGTCTGTCCCGTAGCTGCGGTAATCCACAGCGGCGGACACGGCCACAATCAGCGCCGGGACGCCGTAGCCCACGAGATAGAAGTACCTCCTGCGCGAATGCTCACTCTCGAACACCTCCACCAGCATGATGTAGAGCTGCACTCCCTCCAAGAACATCCAGGTAAAGGCCGCCAGGAAGAAGAAGTGCAGGAGGGCGGCGAAGACGGCACAGGTGATCTGTCGGGGGAGGGAAAGTGGCGTCGTGTTCAAATGGAAGTACTCACTGCTCTCCCCCAACTCTGGAGGAAACCCAGACATGCTTTAAGATTATTGTCAATGAAGAAGCGTTAAACAGGCACTGACCCTTGACCCTAGACTCTTTCTTAAGGGCAGAAACATATGAGATTGGACAAACAAATCAAAATACACTACAAACAAATGATTATATACAGTAGCTCCCAGATAAGTTTTTTAACTTGGTCAAATCTAGACATATCTAATACATCTGGCTATGCATTTTTTTGAGTTTTGTAAAACGTAAAAACTTTATACTCTCATGGCAAAAACCAATAGTACTACACTTTAACGAACGTGAAAACCACCCAAAATGGACACAATTTCTGTAGCGGTTGAGAATTCCGTGGCCAAATGAGATTATCAACGTGGTATCGCTATGATTCATTATACCGCAAGCATGAAAATGACACAACCAAAGTGATGCCTTCATGCCGAAGATTGAGCATTTTGTTTTGTTCTTGTGGGATGAAATGGGAGGTGCGAGAGGAGGAACCGACATCATTTTTTACAGAACAGGGGGAGTCGTGTTTAATGTAGTGTAATAAGACTGCCGTGTGCTACTGGCTCCCACATTTGCATGCATGTCACGCAGTTAGAGAGACAATAAGACTGATCAATGAATAAGGTGGCTTGTATAATAAATCAGGGTGTGCGGGTATGACAGGAGTAGCGGGTTCGGAGTTTCGGGTCAGGCAGTGCGGGTATGACAGGAGTAGCGGGTTCGGA
>JAODLC010000054.1:3593250-3650831 GCA_026781145.1 Hippopotamyrus pictus | reverse complement strand
TATATATATATAGGGTGTGTGTATATATATATATATATATATATATACACACATATATGTATACACAAAATATAAGTCCCACAATGAGCCCACTGTGAAAATTTATCGTACCAGATACACTGGATTAACACCATGATTCTGAAAAAAGATGCCATAAGGACAGCATTGATTAATTACACTAAAATAATAATAATAATAATTTTAAAAAATCAATAAGACATTAGTTAGCAAGACATAAATTCTATAAGTCTGTTCTGATAAAATCGAGTATTGTATAATTGTTTAAATTGTGTTTAGTGTTACCATTACACATTTGCACATTATGTTTCACAATGGGGTATCTGTATGCAATTATGTAATTTTTTGTAGACATTATAAATATTCAAAAAAAAACAAACTGGATTGCATTATGTGCTAAGGCCACACAGCCCGTCGTGAGTGTTAGTACACAGGCTGCAATGTAACATCTGCCAGTCCGCAGCCCTGCTAGGATATTTGTCACAAAAAAAAAACAATTACCAAGATGGCAGTATTCTGTCTATATATATATATACACACACACACACACACACAGAATAATATATTCTGTCTATATATACACATTATACACAAACATACACACACACACACACGACTAAAGCATGCTGAGTGCTTCAGAATGTTGTTAGCTTGGGGAATTAATCAAACGAATTGCTTGTTCTCTTATCAGTGAGACTCTTGATGCTAGGTGGCATTTAATTGCCGAATTGCCCATGCGCTCGAATTGCCCATGCGCTCGAATTGCCCATGCGCTCGAATTGCCCATGCGCTCGTGCGCTATGGTTTCCCAGAGCCAAATGTTTTATGTTAAAAGTATATGTTTCAAGCCTGAGCAATTTAATATTTCTATGTTTAACTTCTGCAAAATGACATTGTGGCTTCTTGCTGGATTAAAAAAAGCAATATTTGCTCTTGATTGTCATGTAAATGATCCCTTCAGCGGGGCCCCGAACGAGGCTTCACGCTGGGGCCCGGGTTGGGCCGAGGGGGGGTGGTGAAGCGGCTTCTGTACTGCATTCAGAAAAGCCTCAAACTGGCTGGGAATAGAGCACTCCCCAAACCCATTCAATTTCCATTTCGCAGTGGTGTGAAACCCAGTCGCTCAGACAGGCACGTATCGACAGGATAAACAAAACAAAACGAAAAGAATACTTAATCGTCGGTATACACTGACCCACCGAAACGTTTGTGTTTGATATCGGCAGTTACAGCTGTTTTTCCGAGACAGGGTGATAATTAAATTGATTCTCAGGAACGGCTGAACGCCCAAGACATTTACTAAAACTTACCATTTTTTCCATGTTGCTTTAAGGTGCTCGCAGACAATCGAATCGAATTCCCATGTCCTTCAGACTGAGGGAATCTCAAGTCCATCAAGTGTCCATCTGTGCTCAGTCTTGCCACTTCCAGCTCTATATAAGAGTTCAGAAGATGTTACTACTCAGTTTTTTAAATATTCCCACAAACCTACCCACCTCTAGTGTTTCTATTCTCCCGAGCGACTCCCAGGTACCCATAACCCCTCCTACATCTGCGCTAACTGCCTGTCAAGATGGGACGCTTTTCATTTTACACATTCATTCAATCTGACACCTACAGGAGCAACTCAATCTCAGCTGGGTACATCGAGAACAAACAACCTTTTAGGTAGAAGTCTGCTTTGTTAACAGCTGCACTTTCTGATAGCTTTTGAGGCATGACTCAGACACCATGAAGACCTGGTTTGGCAATTCAGTAGGAGAAGTAAATATTGATGCAGTTTAGATACCTCTGAAAAGTTAAATCCATTGTGTTGCCCATGAAGGAGAGTCGATATGTTATAAAGAGGACTTTACAGCTACTGATGGGAGACACAATTCTCACAAGATGAATGCTCGAGTCATCGCATCAATTAGGCTTTGAGTGCGATCCATAGCTGATTTATACCATAAAAAAATTTATAGTAGTATTTAGACAAACAGGAGAAAGATCCAAAGGTAAGGAACCGAGCTTCGTAGAATTATGTGTTAGATTTTATCCAAGTTTGGAAGCGGGCTGAAAAAACAAAGTAACTACTAAAGTAGAACTAGACTGCAGAATTCTGAGATTCTAGCAGCAACTCAAGATCTGTTTATAGATACAACAACATAGTCTCAAGTTTATTAAATATTCATTGCATATTTATCATACTTAGCAGGTTTTGACATTATATAAAAGTCTGCTGTTGAAACCCCATGTTTCATCGTTGATAGTTTTGGATATACTTGCTATAGGAAACTGCAAAAAGAGAGAGAGAGAGAGAGAGAGAGAGAGAGAGAGAGAGAGAGAGAGAATTGCAGAGAGTCTCTGGGGAACTTAGTGTTCCAGAAACAGGTTCCAAAGCAGTGCAGAATAGAAGGAGTGTAGGGAGGTTTGGCACAAAAACATTAGCAATTGCTTATTATCCTCAGCGGAGAAATAAAGGGTGTGGAGCCATCCATGACAGTCAGCCCTGGTAAAAACTAAGGTGCATCATTAACATGCGGAATGAGGGGGAAAAGGCTCTCGAATATCAGCACAGATAAAACTGAGAATACTTTCAAACTGGCAGGAAAATGCATGCATGCACACATGTGCACACACACACACAAATATTCAGTAAAACAGCGCTCAGTCTCTCCATTTGCAGTGCTCTGTAAACAGGAAAAAACTACATAAAGTGCATAAACATTGTATTTAGGACACACTTTTCCCAAGGTAGAGGTTCAGTGCCCTAAATAGTTTTAAATAAAAACAATCCAGAAAGAAATTTTAAACATGCATAAACTTAGCAACACACTGGCGCACAGATCATCCTGAGAATAGACGCCACTGTATCACACGCCCAGTTCTTGTTATATGCAGTGGCTTGTAAAAGTATTCGATTCCTAAACTCGCTTCGCTGAATTGTAAATCCTACATTGAAATTTAGTTCATATTTTTATTTCAAAGCAGCGAAACCGAAAAATAATACGGCATTACTTAAAAAAAGGCTGTTTGTCCAAGTATTCCGCGCCCACATCTTAATTATTTGCAGAGCCTCCTTCTGCAGCTATAACAGCTATTCTTTTGGAGAGTGAGTATGAAGCAAACTTTGCAAACTATTCCAGAGTCATTGTCTCCCCGGAATTGCTCTGGGTTGTTCCGGTTGTGGAGATCATGCCTCTGCACCACAGGGCTTTGACTCAGCCATTCTAAGACTTTCAATTTTATGTTTTTTTCAAACAATTCCAATATAACTCAGGCCTTATGTTTGGGAACTCTGGGCTGGGGGAAGATGTACTTATGTCGCTATGCTTTCGTGTTTTGGCATACTGGCATACTGATAGAAATCTTCCTGCACTATTTCAGTCCATGCTAATAAATAAGCTGCCCCCAAAGCATAATACCCCCCCCCCAATCCATATATCTCTGTTGGCATTTCTGAAATGGGGAGAATGTCAGATTTGTGTCCCATGTATTGCTTTAAATTTTGGCTTAAAAGCTCTGTCTTGGTTTCACTTGACCACACAAATAGCAAATGGGTCACCAATATGCATTTTGGCTAATTATTCATATGAGTTTACATAGCTTGTTGAGCCAGTACTTCTCTTGTACAACACTCCCATGCGGATCAGTGTTATATAGAAGTCTTGATAAGGTTGACTGGAGAACCTTTGTTCTTGGCTACTGAACCCCAACTCCTTCAAAAGGTATCGCTGACCTCTCTATGGCTTTTCTCACAAGTCTCAGGCTTATTCTTGCTGAGCGTTTAGAGAGACGACCTTTTCTAGGCAGCAGATAGGTCGTTTGATCTGACATCAAGTTCCTGACAACTGAACCAACAGTGACTATTGGGTAGGGTGACCGGATAATCCATGTCGGAGAGGACACTTTGAGCTAGGACAGGATTCGTAAAATATCATTTCAATTAAAACGATCTGGACTTCACTTAAGCACTGAGTTCTTGCTTTGTGCTGATTGGTCAGTGTCCTTTAATCATGCATGTGCCACTAATGTTAATGTGAAACAGCTGGATGAGTCTTTCAATCAAGGAAACAAACCAGTCAAAACAGAAGAAGAGCTGAACTACTTAGCCGAGCACAGGAGCCTTTCAGTTTTAAAGTAGTTTGTAAAACCTGAAGTAGCTCGAAATGTCCTCACTGACATGGATTATCTGATCACCCTACTACTGGGCCAACATCTAAATCTTTGGCTGTTGCTCTGTGCACTTTTCCATAATTTCTGCATTTAAGATACTTGGGCTCTAACTTTTCTGGATCGCCATTTAGCTTCAAGATTCACTACTACCCTTCAGAATCGCAGCCTAAAAAATTGCCCCTTAACTGTGGACTTCTCATCCAGAAAATGTGGCTTTTTAATGATTTTTAGGTGAAGGCCAATTAGGCTAAGCAATTGTGTCCTTGTCAGAAAAATCCCTTTACACCAGTGCCAACTCAAACACAAACACAGCATATTTTCTTTTTTTCCTAGAGAATATGTTCTTAAACAGTAACACAATGTCATATAAAAATAATTAATGCTGATTTTCAGTGCTTTGAAATAAAAATATTTGAACTAAAAATTCAAAGTAGTACTTCTAATTCAGTAAAATAAGAGAACAGGTTGTGGGTCTGATACTTTTAAGGTTGTATGTTCTGAGTATATTAAAAACATCTCTTGAAATTGTAGTTATGCACACATTTGGTATGTAATGCAAATCTGACAAACTGAAGGACAATAGAGAGCAAATTAGCATTTCTCTTTTGTAATTAACTGACTTATAACGTACACCTAAAAAAATAGCGGTAACACTTTACTCAAGGGGGCACTAATAATGTAGTAGTACACTATTACTTAATGTATTAGTTAACCTGTAACTAAGTGTTAGTTACGTACTGATCCCATATTTGTTCATCAGTAATCAATCACAAAGGTTCATGTATTTCATGCAGTTACTATTTGTGTATGATTTGTATTTGAGTAGTAACTGAGTCGCTAAGTTACAATAAAAAGAGTTTTATTAGAGCAGAAAACAAAAGATAGCCCCTCATAGGATCTCACTGCAATAAATGATTCCATTTAAACTGCTAAACAATAATAAATAAAATATAAATAAATATAAATATAAGATACTTGTGGAGTTTGCAGGGCATTACTTTCGGCATTTGGGTCAAATAAATAAATAAATAAATATTAATTTGCTTTTTAGCATTTTAGTGTCACACAGTGAAAGTAATTTGTGCATTCTTGTTTTACAAAGGGCACTTCCATCATTTAAAAGTAAATAAGTGCATAATCAAAGGAAAGTATGACTATGTGACTATACCAAACATTACATCCTGTGTGCTAATTGTGTTTCAATAAAAGTTTATGATGATGATTATATAACTGCTGGTGATAATCAACAGTGCCAATTAAAACCACTCACTCATTCAGCTGAACAGATACAGGCGCAGACTGGCTTTAATCAAAAACGAGCATTTCCAGAAATGGCAAACCCAGCGCCTTGTCGCAGAGAGCTCTATTTATCCACGACTACTGACTGTTCCGTGAGAAGGTTATCTGTCTCTACTTACGGATGTTCTCTGTGCTCTCTTGCACAATGTCTGTCTTGAGCAGGTTGTCTGCCAGCATGAAGGCCCCCTCTTCCACCGTGTCGAGGAGCATGGTGGCGGCTCTCAGCTGATCGATGGCGGAGAGTTCCCTCCAGGCCGCCTGGGCCTGGGGTTGCAGCAGATTATTAACTGTCTCCACCATGGCCTGCGTGAAAGGGAAAAGTTTAGCTGGTGCACTCACTCGGGCCGAATGGAAGGACTAAGAACGTGCAATTTCCTAAATTACACAAATGGCACTAAAGTGTGCTGAATGATGCTGCTTGCTTGATGTTTGGTTTCAGATTTATCTGAGGAGTTGCAGATCTCTAATTTCAAACTGAATTCCTTCGTTCGGCATATGCATTTCTGTTCTACAAGTTAGCGTGTTTGATTTGAATGATTTATGAAGCTCTTTTGTTTGTTTTGATTTCTGTGACGTCGACTAAACAAATGCAAATGATACATTTCTCCCCCTCTGCCTTGATGATTTTGGTAATACAGAATGTGCAGCAATGGCATGGTGCAGGGAAAGCTGTAGCCCGAGGCTCGGACTTGTGGAGAAAGTTCCGAAAAACTTCTCAATGGCCATGTTCTTATACAGTCCGTAATCAGCTCACAAATCCGATATTTCTGAACAGCTGCCGAGAACCTCTTTTCTGTTCCCATGCTTGAAACGACAAAGAGTCAGAAGCCTGATAAGATAGTACAATTCCAAGATGAGCCTTCGCAAACTCATTAGAACAAAGCACGCTACAGTGGATACTAAGAAATCCCTTGTGTTCATTGTCCTGCAGCCTGTAAATGCAACTCATTGTCACGCCAGTTCAATCCCCTTTCAAAACCAGGAAGCAACACCAAAGCCGGGCCCTTTAATGTCATGATACCAGACAGGGTAATTGGCATTCGCTGACTGAAAATGGAGGGCCTTTTTCATTTTGCCATAAATTTCATTATACTGACATAAGTCTGTGTTTACTTTACGAATTATACATTAACTGAATACAATATGTAGGCTTCTGAAATGTATAATTTTTGTCATTTTTGTTCAAAAGGACCCAGGGTGCATTTTCAAATGGTAGGCTATCACATAGCATCCAAAAAGTTTACCTGTACGAAAGTAAAATTATCTGAGACCAAAAGCAAGCCGTAGGCCATCCCAGCGCCTATACTGTATGACTGCAAAGCCCCTAATACTGCACTTTATTGAAATGCCTGAGGGATTAACACTATAGTTGCATTCTGTCTTGATCAGTGAATTCTAAATGGGGTTGAGTATCTCAGCATGAAGGGGTAGCTGAGTTCCGGAATGCGCAGTGTGTGCTGTTAGAGCCCATTCATAAAAATCAAACTAATTTAGACTCAATGGAATGGCATGTGACGTTTGTAGCTGTGACCCGCAAAGGTCTCTGCATAAATTCACAATCGAGTATTGGGCATTAAAAGCAGATTTACACCGATGTCTTTTTAAAGAGATTCTGCGATTCTTCGATATAAGCTTGTATAAATCCGGCATTCCCAATTTACAGAAATTGTGTGTGACTGCATGAATGTATGCGAGTATGTGTGTCCAGGGTGTATCCCACCTCCGTCGAATATACCCTCCACATATACCAGTATGTCAGATCAGTTAATCATTAAGACACACTATTGGATGCAAGTTGACAACAGCTAACTCAGAGACAAATTCCCACAACCCGTAAACTGAAGGCAACCTTACAGATCCATGCGATACACTTTTCAGGCAATTTACCACTGCGTGTTGGAGGTGTATTTTCAGGAATCAATATGGTCCACGCAAACTGACCTCCTATGGCACAGTGCAGCACATAATGTGGACCACATTAAAGAAAGGTACAGAAATAGCTTGCATCACAGGACTTGCCTAGAAATTGATTTTGCCCGAGTAAATATCAGCTAAATACCCCAGTGTCCCCGTGGTACAAATTGAGATATTAAATCCAGTGTTATAACACTTAGAAAAACATTAATAAATTGCTTCTACTAAAAATATAATTACTTACAGGCGCATTCGTATGAGGAGCCCGGGGTGATGAATTTTGTTCTTAATTAAACTCAGGGAAGTATCTGGGGGGGGGCAGCTATATTTACATCAGTGTGATCTCTGCCCTAATGTAAATATCACATGAATCGTGATTCCGAAGAAGCTCAGGGGCTTCAGAAGAACCTGCGGCCTGCGCATCGCAGCTCTGCCTTCAAACAGCTCCTCTGTCATTTGTTTACTTTTGATTTACCGCGCGTATCTCGCCACCGGTGGACTACAGGAAAGACAGCCGCTGACAGAGCGCGGCTCTGATCAGACCAGCCCAGAGTGGTTAGTAGGTGATTAATATGCATTCTGTTTTAGTTCCTAGATCTTTGGCTGAAGGTCGGTGAGGACGGCAGAGGAGATGCGACCCCCTCCCCCAAAGCCAGAGGGTAGATCAAATTGCACCGGGTGACCTAATTCTAACCGTTCCATGCATGTGTGGTTTATTCTTCTTCAGTTATGCAGCAGTTCTTTCTTTTTTACACTATTTTTTTACACTATTCAGTAGGAATCAGTAACCATCTGTTTTACTATCTGGAAACAATCACTACTGTTGATGTTTTACCTGTTTTATTAAACATTATAACATTATTATATCTAATCATTTATGGTGAGGTCTTTGATCCAGGCATGATGCTTAACTTGGCTGACAAAATAGCAAGTCGAATGTAATAGAAATGTAGGCGGACCTCTCATGAATATTTCGAATAACTATAGCTGATGCAATGCATATCATAGTAGCTGTACATATCTCCAAAGCATATATCGATTTATATTACATAAGTTGAAAAAAATATATATACGGCGGCAGATGGCAAAGGGAAAGCAACATTTTCCCCGGAATATCTCACACAATTAAATGAATGTGGGCGCTGTTCTGTGGTGTGGCCCACAGGAATACCTGAAAAGAGAACCACGAAAAAGGGAAATGTTTCAATATGTACGATATTAGCAAGTATAATCATTTCTCAAGATTAATTGCAAGAGGAAGAAACAGAAATGACAGAATGCAAAGTTTCCAAAACATTTCATATGCCGTGGTAAGTGTGTGCCTCTTAATGCCTTAAATTGGGTTAAATGCGTAAAGACTCGGTTAAACTCTAATCCCGACATGTAAACAGAACAGTCGGTGAGGCAGGAACTGGTCGACTTGAACCACGAAATGTGCTTGACTTGCAAATGAGGCGTGTGCGCCTTGCAGGGCATGGCGTTCGGCGGAGGATCCGGCGTTGGCCGTTAGCGGTCTGGTAAACAGAAGCTGCCGCTAACTAAGGCTTGCAAAAAGACACGTCTACGGGGAAAGATCTAGAAGAAAGGAAACAGACTCCTACGCAGCTCAGCTAATAGTCTGCTGGGCCTGTGCAGGAGATGATCCATTTAAACAACTACAGGGGTGGAGTTGGTGTTCATAACAATCAATCCTGGGTGAATTTCTTGTACAAAAGATATCAATCAGACAATGTCTGTGATGTCACAAAGAGCCAAAGCCGTAACTTCTGTGCGTGGAACTTTTTCACTAACAAACAATATACGTGAAATATTAAAACAGAATAGTGTGAAATGGTTACCGAAACGTCCTTCACAGCAACTACAGACTGCAGCCAACTGTATAAATGGGTTTAAAACCCTTTCAGGGGAAGAAAAAAGAAAAACAAAACGATATAGTAATAATCACGGCTTAGAAGATTAAAAAAAAAAACACACTTCAAAAGTATCTGAAAATATACCCATCCTGTTTTTATCTTTTACTTGAATGGTTTTCTCATTCTAATCCCATGTAATGTCCTCACTTCATCTTATAAGAGTAAGGAAATCCGTGTGTAGCTATTCAAAGGACATAATTAGGAGGTTCAAAATGAATAATGTTACTCGTTTTTGTTACTTAACTTGACTGGGTGGTTCTGGGGCTCACTGTGCAGCGCCATGGCCTGCAGTATTATCAGCTTTATTGCTGTGCTGGGTCAGTCGACATGGATGCTGTCCACTCTCCCTTTGACACTGCGACAGTTTTTCTGAGTAGCCCAAGCATCCAAAAGCTGTGGACAGATTTCTCTAATTTGCCAGTAGTGTGTGTGCCATTTCAGGCTTTTGCTCCAGCCTTGCAACAACCCTTCACTGGATTAGAGGTTACGGAAAACAGACGGATTGGAATTTGTTGTGATCAGTAATCAGCCCAGCATGAAAGTAAATGCTTGTGGACCAGACAAATAACCTCCAATGTAGAAACCGATGTCAGATCACACCCAATCACCACGGCTGCAAAATGGTAAACAGCAGTTTGCGCATTTTAGGGGTAGAAGCAATTCCCATACAAGCTCACTTATTTCTTGAAAACATCAGGCCGGCCTGGTACAACATAAACAGACACGTACAGAGAGTTTGTTTGTCTCAAAAGGAAACGGGTGAACAATCAATCATGTTGACTCAGAAACGATTTACTCGCCTATGCAGAATTATCCTAGGTTATGAAGACCACGAAGGTGTCAGACCACCTAAGGTAAACTCGCAGTCTGTGCATGTCATGTTTAAAGTGTGATACTTGCCTCTAAGTTAGGGCTGCACGACATCACATTGCGATATCATGTCGCAATATTTGAAATATTTGCACCTAATATTGCAATGTTTATAAACCAACAAAATGGAGCTGAAGTTTACCCAAAATAAACTATAGTCAAATAGAACCCGGTATCAGCGTGTGAAATAAGTTGGTGGGTGTTGCCACGATACAAAGCAGTGCCGACAGACAGCGTGACGACGATGCTGAAACGGTATATCGCGTTGTCCTACTCTAAGAACTTCTGATGTTTCTTAAATGTGTAAATTATATTTAGATGATAGACAGGAAAGGCAAGTCAATATTGTCCTCCTGTTCTGGCCCAGTTCCGCTGTGGGCGGGGCTGGCCGACTCAATCATAAGCTGTGCTCGACTTGTCATAAGCTATGTCAACGCCCCCTCGCCCATAGATAATCCTGTGGTCCACCCAATTCAAAGCTGGAGCTGGTACTGGTCTTGCTCAAAAAAACAGCATCGTGGCCATACTTCAGTTTGAACTTCTGACATCAAGGGAAATTTTAATGGTGAGATCCAACTGGAAATCTCAAGCAATCGTATCTACATGAGTCCTTATGGCCTTTCCTAACTCACCTCAACTTGACTCGTCATAAAACGGTATCACTTCCCATCATGGCTGGTCGCGGCCCGGACAGTACATCCGGATGCGATTCCACACCCAACCATTAACTTGACCCAAAATACTATCCTATGTTGATACGCCCCCTTTTGGCTAATGGATCCAGCTTTTGGCGAGCAGAGACACCGTCTGAAGTCCTCCCCTTGCTCCTCGTAGCAGGATCTGAGTGATACGAAAGCCTTCTTTTCGTCTGACTCGGGGGGCTGAGGAGGGCGTCTTACGCGCCGCGATCAATCATTCTGCCCCGATTGCGCCGGGAGGAAGAGCGGGTACTGCAAACCGCATCCGGCGGCGGCCGGCTCTGTTCGCCGCGATAACGATCATATTAATTGCAACGCCGAGCTGGCCGGAGGTAAACTTGGGCGCCCGGCTGACCAGCTCAAGCCGGATGCAGGAAACAAGAGGGAGAGAACGGCTTTAGTTCTTCAAAGGGGAGGCTGCGAGAGACGGGGAGGCTGCGTGGGGGAGCTCGTATGGGGTCACCCAGGAGGGTGCCAAACAGGAAAGTAAATTGAGCGTCACTGAGTTTCACTGAAGCTTGGGGGAAATCCTTCATTAAGACTGCATTAGGCTACTACAAAAGGACCTCCCTGGAAGAGGGGCCCAGGCTGTGAACGAACCTTTAAAGAACGCCTAACAACGACGAGAAAGTAGTAACCGTGCACAAATTCGTAGATAATGTTCAAATAAATAAATAACAGTATAAATAATGTCGCCGACATTGTGGCACGTAATCCATCAAAAAGCCTCATCTTGACTCTAATATGCTCATATTACTGTCGGCGTAACATTGTACCAGCTTGTAGGATATTAACACACGGATCGTTAATTGGGTCATTGAATATTGTGCTTAATAACAATACTGACAAAATATGAATTACTTGTTTAATGGGGAGAAGCAACAGTATGATTTATTTATGATTTATTTCTCATATATAATCGTTATTAAGGCTTACGTGTGATGTGTTTTTTCATCTTCAATTGATAAATAAATATGATGAATAGCCATGTCCGAACTCACTGGAAAATAATATGTTTGGCAGCAGTATTCAGCACGACATGTGAAGCTAGCTGAAATGGGTTAGCATTAAGCAAAAACTATACCTTTGGTACATGGCCCTGTCTGACCACGGTAAACAGGACCATTACCACACTCATAATCATATCAGGTGCAAAACAAAAATCACAAGGCATGCGTGGAGCAAATAATCTACATATGACGTCAATAAATAGTGATTATTTAGTGGTCTAGATCTAATGAAAAACACTCATACATTGAACATTATAAATCAATAACGTAGATATAAATATGAAATAGCAGAGCAATTGCAGCTTTAAGGAGCAATTCCAACGGATCCTTTTTTTGACTGAGATGATAATGGCGGGGACACATAAAGCATGCTTTCACAACCACTGGGCTACACCAACATTCACAAATCGAAAATTTCAGCGGGGGTACCTGTACGAAAAATCGGCAGGAGCGTTCCCGTTTCTGCAGCTGAAACCGAAAACAGTTCATTAGCACCATGAGTAGCGACGCCGCGGGGGCGGACATTGGCGGACATCGGCGGCTGCGGCCGTTCGCTAACGTGCTCCGAGTTCGCATGTGGTCTGAGGGTATGGTGGGTTCTTTTATTTGTTGTTTTCTTGATGGGATAGCTAGACACAGGCGCATGGAGACACGCAGATGTTTTGTTCTGATATGAATAGGTAAGTACCTGTGTTTATTCCAGAGACTCAAATGAAAAAATAAACAGCGATTTGTCAGCCTCGTGAGGTTCCCGCCATTAATCCCCCATACTCTCGATTTGCCTTAATGTGTCCCATCCTGATACACAGGCACTCATTTCAAGTTGCATTCAACTGCTCAGGAAGCTGCACCATTAACGTTGCCGGGCCTTTGATCATGAAAGTGGTACAGATCTCGGCACTGGCAGTCTCAATCTGGGCTTTGTCTGAAAGCGCAGTGCGCTGCGCACATTATCAAAGGAATCTTTAATTCAGCTGCCTCTTAACGGAGGGTATTGAAATAATCGAGCTCAAAAGTAATGCGGCTTACAGGGACTCGATGCCAAACAGGATATGAAGAATTAAAAAAAAAAAAAAAAACAGGAAGCAGGAACAGAAATCGCTCACGGTGAATCATTTTAATGCTGAAAAGAGTCCTGTGGCAGAATTCGGCAGGGGCTAACCAAATCCCAGTAAGAGATAATCTCAAAGAATACCATGTGACTTTTCACGGAAGATGAACACTGTTCATAACGTGCTTACACAAAACAGCTCCTGGTACTTCCATAGTCTTTTATAAAACTATTTGAATATGCTGTGTATTACAGGACTTCAAGAATAACATGTATCTTTAATAATAACTATTATTACATTGGCAGCACGTATGTAACAGTTATGTATACATTATTTGTATGACAGTTTGTGTCAATCAGGAATCCTATAAGATATCCCATTAAGCCATCATATAGTATTCTGGCATAAAATCAATGTTTATTTTTAGCCGCTAACTGAAGCTCACTGAGTGGCACTAAGGGCGCAGTGAGCTTATGGGTGAGAAAAGCAGGGCTTCTCGTTCAGAGTCCAGTACACAGCGACGTCAATGCCGGCCCCGGTTCACTGACGCGTGACGCCGATTCTCACGGCCCTGTGCTCCCGCTGGCAATTTAGTGTTTACAGTCCTGGGCTAGTGCTGGGGGAGAATGGCCTTAAACACTGGGAGGGGTGGCATCAGGTAGGTGTTCCATTCTTGAAGGGACATTTGCCGGATTCTTCATCTGACTCTCAGAACTCTCAGTGATGAGGATCAACATGAGATCCAGCAGTTGCTACTTTGGTAACAGCGACGCCCTCCAATGCCGCGAGGCTGGAAATTAATATCTACAGTATTAATCACCGCATTTGATGGATACAGAGGGACAGGGGACTGAGATCAGATTTTCACCATGCCGCGTAATCTTTCGTTCTGCAATATGCTCACATCCACTCTGAAGAATTGACATTAAATCTCAAAGGGAGCATCTGGTTACGGGAATAAAATGAAGTTTGAAAAGCCATTTTAAAAACAGGTGTCCGCGTTCCAGTACAAGTGAAGCCGTCGAAACGTATTAATGGCTGACATTTTGGATTTCACTGATGTTTGTTTCTCATCAGCGGCGCTGTGAAATGAACGCATTACGTTAACTTTACTGCCTGGGTGCCCTGCATGTGGCCAGCAGCGGACTCTCAGCAATGTGCTTTGCACTACTGCATCTCGCATTTCTGAGCACTTGCCGCTATCGTGCGTAAATATAACAAAAGGCCGGAATCGAAAATAAAAACGTAACTGACAGCCCTCTGCAAATCTGCGCGAGATGTTTCGCATTGCAGACGGCAGTGCAGTTAAGGTCAGGCTTGAAGGAGACGTTGTGTCTTTTTCATTTTTGACTCTCCGGCATTTTTCGGAGAGGCTGTCACGAAGCAAATCGAGCCCTTTGTTGCCCATAAACCTGACAAGCAGTGTTCTTTCATCTGTAGTGCGGGATTTAAACAAATACACTTGTTTCCCTGGCGACAGGATAATCCTCACTCACAATCTGAGCGCTACGGGTTCTAACGGTACCCACGACGTCTGAAGGACCCCCAGCTTCTTTGAGGCACTCCAAGTGATCTGTGTCACGCACAATTTATTTACAGATTAGCTTTTGAGGGTGACTGGTCAAGGATCTGCTTCTGGCCTAAAAATGATCGGTCTTGGTCTGAAACTCCTACGATAAACACCTTATACGACTGATATTAGGCAGGTCAGGGCCATTTTCTTAATGTGTACAAATGATTAAACTTTGGGGTGTCACATGACCCACCGAGCATTAACATCCAGCCAAATAATCAGATAAACAGATGAGCTCATTACTATCCCACCCGAAGCTAGATTTCCAGATTACTTTGAGTCAAAAATTGCATGTTTCTTTTTTTTTAATCTGCGGAGTAATTTTCAAAACATTAAGTAAGGGGAAATGATTGCCAATGTTTCTTTTGTGTGAAATTAGCTATATATACGCAAACACACATACACCACCCCACATGCATGCATACACATACACACACATTATATGTGTGTCTGTGTATAAAGACCTCAATTTCCTTTATGTTTAAAGGAATTATTGAGTAATAAATGCCCTTTAGATCTGTGGGCATAAGCTAGGCCATTATTGGTGTGGAAGAAATAAATAAATAAGCTAAGAGACCTGGAAGAGGAAGCAGATGTTACCTAGACTGGACGGGCAAGGCTAGGCAGCAGGCAGCTGTCTCCAGGTGCCAGGGGCCCCTACCTTGTTCAAGCTGCGAGCCGCACTGTCCTTTCCCCCGGGGGTGAGGTTACGGAGCTGGACGTCCAGCAGGTCCACCAGCTGGCCCATGGCCTTGACCACATATAAGATGTCCCCCGGGTGGATGTGGCTCTTGGTCTGCTCTGAGAGCTCCCGGGCGATGATGGCCGCCGTCTCCCCTATCCTCATCTTGCCAGTGACAGGAGACACAAAGGCGTGTTAAGCCCCGTGAGAAGCGGCCACACTTCAGATCAAATCTTCCCAGACACAGCGACGGTTTTTTTTTTCTGGGACTGTCAGAATGTTAGACAGCAACAGACTGGATACATGAAGATAAAGCAGGAATTATGCTGGACTAATTTTAGAGTCAAATGGGTCTGAACTTCCCTGTCATAAAAAATAGGTCTATAAAATAGGTCCCAAGCCAAAACAAGTTCTATGCATTTTTTTTTCCATCTATAATTTGCGCAAATGGTGGCGCAGTGGTTAGCACTGTTGCCTCACACCTCTGGGACCGGGGTTTGAGTCTCTGCCATGGCCCCACGTATGTGGAGTTTGCATGTTCTCACTGTGTCACCGTGGGGTTTCCTCCAGGTACTCTGGTTTCCCCCCACAGTCCAAAAACATGCTGAGGTTAATTGGAGTTTCCAAATTGCCTATAGTGAGCCCTGTGATGGGTTGGTACCCCATCCTGGGTTATTTCCTGCCTTATGCCCATAGGCTCCAGACCCCACGTATTGAAAATGGGTGGATTGCCCACACATACTGGAGCAGATTCCTGCAATTATCCAAATTTTATGCAAAACAAATCAAGGGATACAATGCATTCTTAAAGTTCATTATACACGGTAAGACAGCTATTATTTTCTTTTTTTAATTAGTCAATTGTCCTTGATTGCCTTTTTCATAGATTTTATGTTATTTGTTGTTTTAAACTGCAATGCGTTTATCTGCCAAACAGAATTTCCAATAACTTGGGGCATGCGAAAAAGTCTCATAAAGGTACTGAAAAACACTAAATTAACAACATGAGTTTGCATATATTTATAAAGATATTTTTTACAGTAGCCATCAAAATTAGAAAACAAGTGACATTTTGTAATTTACAAAGTCACTGCTTGTCCAGTTATCTATGAATTGAAACTATGTACAGTCAAACCTCGGATTGCAAGTAACTTGGTTTGCGAGTGTTTTGCAAGACGAGCAAGAATTTTTAATAAATTTTAAGTTGATAAACGATTGCGTATACGCTTTGTCTGGTGAGCGTCACGTGATCACAACTGAGCCGATGGTTATTCTCTCTCTCGCTGCGGGATTGTGGGTAATCGTCTCCCAGGTTCGGTCCTAGTCGGCGTGTCTCACTCGTATAGTCAAAATTAAGTAGAAAAGCACCACCCGAATCATTGGATAGGTTCTTTGTTAAAGTCGCACAAAAAGAAAAAGATTCCAGTGAGCCAACAGATAGCAGTGATTCCCTTAGTTACAGTGATAGTCGTCCTACAAAATAACCCTCCTCTTCTCCTCTCTCTCGTCTCCCTCACACCATCCACCATTCTTTTCCAAGGTAAAGTGCAGGTTAATTTGTTTTATGTATTTTTACTTTATATTTTGTATTAATCATTTTTATATGAATATGTTTGGGCTGTGGTACGAATCATCTGAGTTTCCATTATTTCTAATGGGAAAATTCGCTTTGATATACGAGTGCTTTGGATTATGGGCATGTTTCCAGAACGAATTATGCTCGCAATCCGAGGTTTTACTGTATTTTCACCGCATTTTCTCAGTGAAAATTCTCACATCACAAAATAAAAGTTTGCAGCTCCTCAATCAGTGTAAACCAAACCCAGACATGTGCTCTTCTTTATGGGAATTTTCATGCAATTTCTTGACCCAGTAACAACCGTGGGATTATCGTATCGTTATCATACGAATAACGCAATTTGCAATTGGGTGGGCGATCAGCGCTGCTTTGAGACTCAGACACTCGGGTCAGTCGGTCTTGTAGTTTTTATTTTCCTTATAAAGCTCTAAAAATGTTTTGTTGTATATATTTGAAAATTAGACCGTTCAAGGTTTCTGTGGGTGTTTTAAAATGTTTTTAAAATATTTTTAAACGGTTTGGCAAGATTTCTGTTTGGTCCCACCGGAGGGGCGCCAACTCCAAAGGGTTAAATTTGTTACATTGGAATCATCTTGTGTCATAATGCCATGTGATGTAATGTGAAAACTGCTGAATGGAGTGATTCTCAAATACCTTTGACACTCGGTGAAAGCATAATTACTGAGTAAGCACTTGTACTGATTAGTCAGAGGCCAGGGTTAAGCTGCCCCTTTATTGCAATAGCAAGATAAGCACCAGCTTAATTCAACTTACTTAAGTTTGGGTTTGTTACCATTTTCCCGTTAAGGACTGTAATTTGGTCCTGTGAAAATGAGTACGCTGACCTCACAAACACCACTGACATCATCTTAATTAGAAAGCACATTTAATTTGACTAATGTGCCTGTCACTTTCATTCACTGTATTTTCAGACCATAAAAGATCCTTAATGGTCCATTCATAAAAAATAAATACATAAATAGTACTGATTAACAATAAATCATAGAACGGAAAGACCAACTACTACTATTACTACAACTACTACTACTACAGCTATTACTACTACAACTACTACTTCTATTACTACTAGTGCTACTACTACGACAACTACTAGTACTGCTACTACTACTACTACTACTACTAATATTAATAATAATAATAATAATAATAATAATAATAATAATAATAAATCGTCATCATCATCATCACCCTACTCTGACCCGGATAAGCAAATGCATAGATCAAAAATATTCATTTATCATTCCTAAAACAGTCTCAGTTTTGAAAATTGCAAATACAAGACGACTAAAACTGTTTTCTGGTTACTTCAGTTTTGTTCATTAATTAGAAGACTATGCTTTTCTTTCTGAAAGGGTAAACTTCACTGCATCATATGCTTCATAATGTAATCCTATTACAATAAGAGTCTAATACATTGTGTGTGATTCCTAAACAAAAGAAATTCAAGAGCATTGCTTGAATAATGAACACTAATGAACATTTCACTAGTCTGAGTAAAATATTACTCAGTTCATATTTGTCGTTGGCAGAGAACCTTTCCCATGATTTTTTTTTTACCTTCAAACTTTTTTTTTTTTTTGAAAAAGAGCCGACATTGGGCTGAGCAGGCCCATCCTTTCATCCATGTTCTGTAACCGCTTATCCTATTCAGGGTTGCAGCGGACCCCCTATCCCGGAGGCTACGGGCGCAAGGCAGGGAACAACCCGGGATGGAGCGCCAGTCCATCGCAGGGCACACTCACACGCCGTTCACTCACACAAGCACACCTAGGGGCAATTTTGTAACTCCAATTAACCTCAGCGTGTTTCTGGACTGAGTGGGGAAAAACTGGAGTGCATGGAGGAAATCCCATGACGACACGCGGAGAACATGCAAACTCCACAACCCTGGCAGAGACTCAAATCCTGATCCCAGAGGCATGAGGCGACAGTGATGAGCACTGCACCACTGCGCTGCCCCCTGGTTTGGGCAGTTAACGCAAATTAATAAGATGACGTACACCATCCCTTCCAGTGCCACCGCCATCATTATTATTAGCGTCGTAAAGGCACAGCAGAGGGCAAACCAAGACTTTTTGGAACGAAGGCAGCTCTCCAGCTGGGTTGGACGTCTTGGTCGTGCGGCTCTCACCTTCTGCGTTATGTGGCTGACCCAAGGCGAGGTGCAGTTGCTGAGGTCCGGCCCTTGAGGATCCCAGTACCCATCGTGCGGCAGGCATGTGTACGTGGCGACCCCTGGGAGGCAGACAGACAGACGTCCAGCTCGCTGAGCATTCTGATCTCAAAATTCGCTCTCGCTGGTGAGTCTGGGCATGCAGAAACGAAGCGTGCAATTTTACACGTGCGACTATGAACACAAGGATCACGCTCCAGTTATTTAGGGCCCGAGGGGAAGTTCCGACAGGATCCCTAATGTGCATCTAAATCACATCTTTCACTTCCTTCGCATTTTTAACTGCCGGCTTTATTTGCGCGTGCTCGCATTTATATTTATATTGCATTTATATTGGGTTTCCATTGTCTTAGATGTGCAGTCATTATGCAACAAAGCGCATTATGATAACTAAACGCAATTAGATACAGCAGATTAATATACTGTACAATTCAATCTGTGGCTAATATGCATGAAACTAAGTTTCGGGGTTTAGAAGGTGAGTTTGTTTTCAAAGGTCAATGGATTGCCTCGAGGAAAGGTTCCTTAGCCTAATAACATTCATTTGCTTGATGCAGTCTCTATGAACTTCATGTGACCCACTTAGTTTCATCTCGAGTCAGCCAGATTCTCCGGCTTCCATCTCAGATAATGTCTGAGGCTGGCTTGCAAATTTTCTTGCATGAATTTACATGTAAATATGCGACCGTATTAAATACAGTACATGTTCTAACTGACAGTGGCTTTGATTTGTACCAAGACACAAAACATAATCACGATACATTATGTCTATTCTTCCGCATTATGTTATATCCCAAAAATCGTATACATGTGCATTTAATAACACAGGTGCACTTAATTTACTTGTATGTGTAACATTTCTGGTTTGGTGCCGATAACGGCTCAGGCTGTCTAGGCCTCAGTAAAGGACATCACACGCTTGATGCGACCGATCAGAGGTGCTGGTTTGAGTCGCACAACCAGACACCACATTGTTAATCTAATTTGGTTGCTTATCCTCGACGAAAACAAATTATTGAGTCTCAATTACAAGATTACTGTTCCAGTCATATTACACTGGGTGTTCTATACCTGCCAAAACAGAAACTGGGGATATACAAGTGATGTAAAACTAAAATAGATTAGGTCATATTCAGTGGTAATTAAACTTTAATGTCTGGTGACATTTTAGGAACATTCAGCAACAAATAAATAATTTCCACAAAACAGATTTATTAAAATTCTATGAAAGCCGACGTGTAAAATTAACTTTATGGTCTGACAAACATTATTGCTACCCCTGATCCCTGATGATGTCAGCCAGTTATGATGTCATAAAGTATCACCTATGGTTCCGGCAGGGCATGGCTGCTTAGCAACTTGTCCCTGGTGCGTTTTTGGCCAGGAAACTTCAGCCTCCTCCACCGGGCTGCAGTAGTCCACGGCTATGTTGGGCAGCTGTGAAACAAACGGCGGCCGCGTGGTGAGCTCCAGTCTGTTGCCCTCTCCTGGCGACACGGTGGTACTGCTCCTGCCGCGTGGGCTGGCGGTGGAAGTGGTGAACGTCCTAGTGATGGTGACGAGCGGAGTCGGCCGGGTGGTTGTTCTCGTTGTGGTCGTGTCCATATACACCAGCACCGATGAGGACGACTCTGAGGGGGAAAGCAGAGCCAGTGTTATTCTACAAAGTAGAGCAACAGCAGAATATCATGCCAAATGAAAAGATATCACAGAGTACTACTCTTCTTCTTCACTGCCTTAAATATATATATATGGATGTGTGATTGTGTGTGGTCCAGGTATACACTACATTTGGTCCCCACAATGTGATAAAAACCTGTTGTTTTGAGATTGTGGGACTATTTTTTTCGGTTTCCAAAGGGGGAAATTCAGTTTTATAAAATGTGTGACTGCAATCAGAAAACTAAAAATGCCAAAAGTTTCGTATTTTGCTTGGTTACTTATGGTTAAGGTTCGGGCTGGGTAGCGGTTAAGGTTGTCATTGCTGGGATTAGGGTCACGCCCATAGAAATGAATTTGAATTCCTTTGCTCATCGGTTGTCCTCATTGTCAGCTTATGTGAAATCTGATCTTATTTTTGTTCCACATTGCATCTTGGCTTGGCTGAACCCAAAGCCTCATTTTTAAATAAAGTTGTGGCACTCTCTCCCTGTGCCGTTTCTTATCGAGAATTTTGTCTAGAGTAAACACTTGACGGTTGTCGTCTTCGTGAGACCCCAGCGACCGCGGCACTCGCCACTCCTGGGCGAAGGGCACGGCGGCCCTGCGTGGATGTTTATCTGCACAGCCGCTCCAGATGCACAGAATGCCCCCCCAGTCCCCCCCCACACGCACACACACCCCACGCACTGCAACCTATCATCATCAATCATCTCAACCAGAGCCACCCTGCTCTCCTGATTGGAAATAAGGATCTCAATCAGTTTTTTTTTCTCCCCCAAGGACATCACATGATACCATAATGCGACATTTGGCCAAAACATTGGGCCTGAGAGCAGATGTCAGCCGACAATGGTAACCGGCAAACGGGAGGTGGAGGCTCGGGACAGGGGAAATACACAAGACGACAAAAAAAATACATACACACACAGACCTAGGAGGAAAAGTAAATTTAAACGCAGGGTCCATAATCTCGGCCGTAACGTTGTGTCGCTGCTGCAGATATTGTCTGCTGGGGGTTTACGGAAAAAGTCCTAAAACCTCATATTTTTGTGAAGTAGAAAGTCGAGGTGTTCCACTTACGCCATAAGACACTTAAACTGCCATGTGACGTCTCCCTCATCTCGAAAAAGATGTGACACGTGGGTGTACCCCTAGCAGCTAAAGACCAATTGGAAACAGCCATATTTCCCGTCCCGAAATGCACAAAGAAAAGTTTAAGACAATATTTACATGTCCAGTTTAATCCTAAAAAAAAAATTGCCCTCATATGGAACGCCGAATTTCCGCATGGAATGTTCCACCAGAAGTCAACAGAGCACATTATAAACGATGGTCAGCAAGATGAGGTTTCATGGTATCCCTTTACAAATGAGCAGCAAATTAATACATTAATCCCTGCCAAAGTAAGGGCTGCATTCCTGACCCCCATATAATGCCAACAGGAAATTGGAGGTTACTGAAGGTGATCTTGAGAAACAATCCTAAGGTCAAGATAACACATACGTCATAGTACAGCAAATGCTAAATGTATATCTGTGGGAAAAAAAACAAAGTTTAGACTGGCTGGTATTGAACACATAAGCGAATACTAAATATAATAGCACACAGATATTAATACTGGCAGTTTAGTTACGCTGCCGTATTCTGATTCAAGAGTCTCCAGGAACAGCATTTTTATTGTTAGAGTTGACAGAGTTTGACACCGTTGACAAATTTACACTTTCTCCAGGAAGGAAATTAAAGAAAACTCATCCATGGTTTCACATGTCTCAGAGCATGACTTGGGAGACCACGATTAAGGGTAGGGAATGTTCAACTGGCCAGGCAAGTATAATACTTTGTAATACATAATTAAATAAGACCAGTGTCAGGAAGTCAGGGGAAAGTTAATATCATCTTATAGCTGCTTTATAAAACAAGGCCCTGCAGGGATCATTTTTTTAGATCCACCATTCATAAAATGTTCAAAGGTGAATTCTCGCGAAGAAATAAATCCAAAAAGAAAAGAGTCAAGACTTTGCCATGTTACCTGCACTAGACTATAAAATCACTGGACATTTGTAAGTGCGTGAACTCCACACTGTAACGACTGAACATGTGCGTACAAGTGTGCCGTGTTATTTCTAGAGGTGCGTGCAATCTCGCCTCTGCGCTTGGGGGAGTGGGTAGTTAAGGGAATTACAATGCAACACTGCGGTGCATTTTACATTTCAGAGATCGTTACTGAGGGAATGGCTCTACACAAACACTCAACGTAAACATATACCTAAACTGTATATCAGCATAAGTAGTAAAAACTCTTTCCAACCATAATGGCCCTGGGAACACAGCCACAAGCAAGCATTCTTCTACTATCCAATCAGGATGAGGCAGAAATTTAACATGCAACCCTGTGATGGAACAGAGACCAGGAAAATGACAGACACCGCACATAATTACCGGCAGGGATGATTCATTTGGAGATTCTGCGTCTATTGTGGTCGATTATAAACTAAACACACTAAAGCCTGCCAGACCATAATCCAACTCCTACTCAGTTTGCAGATGCAGACCTAGTTCTTCGAGCTTAAATTTAAAATCGGTCATTGCGACGATATTGGACGATCGCTCGGGATAGAATCACTACTGAATTAAACAGTGATCATGAAATATGTACAAATGTATAGTGAAAACACACCAGATACAGGCAGGAAGGCAGACAGACAGACAGATTGACTGATTTGATTGATTAAGCTATTAGTTGACTTCTCCCCAAATGAGCTTGATGGGCCAAATGGCTTCCTCTCGTATGTAAATTTCTTATGTTCTTTATATAAATGAACGAATGAATGAATGAATAAATGAATGAATACAGAAAATCTAATACCTCTGAGTGATTCAAACCTGAAGGTCAAACTTTACATGAGGGTAAAACCCACTTCTCCTGTAGGGGCCGATGTGGGTCCAGCCGTAGGAGATATAGGCAGACTGCCAGCGGCCCTCGGGCCGCTAGGGGCCCCCTCGGTGCGCCACGTTGAATCACGGCCAAGGAACCAAAGAGAAAAAGTCATCCGAAGGCCTCCAGTGCCACATTTTCCAAATGTCACCGAATGAGCGGATCAGGCTTAAACCGTCAGCAGTTTTCGAATCCCTCCGTTTAAATCCGCTGTTCAAACCACGCTTTATATCATTTAGGCTTCTCATTAAAGTCAGGCACTTCAGGGCTGACACAAGCGCCACATTTCGGGTTAAAAGCGTTACTAGTTTTCGACTGTTTATAAACGGCTTTTATCACATCAAGCGTCAATGAGCACTTATGCCGAAAATGTTCCCTGAATAGCTACTATCCAGAATGTAACTTTTCAGAAGGAAACTAAAATATGTATCGCATTGTGTATTAGGAGTATCTCGTACAGTTACCGCTACAACCATTAAAGGTTGGTTTTTTTTCCGTGTCAGGAACTCAATCTCAGCTCGATTCAGATAAAATCGCTGGCAGATGAACATTCTTTTGCTGTAAGCAAGGGCATCAGTTATAATCTTGGAGCAAAGTCATGGTCTTGGTTCGAGAAAATGCACCTGCTTCTTCCTCGGCGATGTGCAGTTGTGAATGAGAACAAAAGGCCTCTTCCCCTGTATCTCAGACAGCCTGCTTATGGTGCTTCAGGTATGGCTTTGATGACGAGTGTTTGTTGGTGGTGAAGGTCCTCATACATGATTGAGATTCTGCAGTAGATGTACCACTGGAGGAGCCCCCATGGTTTAATGGAGCATTCAGCGGCGGCACGCCCCCAATCTGCCGGGGGGGGGGGCAGACATAAATCATGAATCCGTTTTGCGGCGAACCCTTCTGATATAATGAACTTCTAATGAAAAGTTTATGCATTGTTTGGCAATTAATTGCTTTTTTTTTGTGCTAGCGCCAAGTTGTGTCGAAATGGGGGGGGGGCACAGAGAAACAAGATTAAATTTTGTAAAGAGTAGGTTTGTTGGAAACAGAAATCTGTATCTGTATTTCTCTGTAGGGCTGATCTATCTATCACCTGAAAAGTGGGTGGAGATGGATAGGGGTGGAGTGTTTGGTGGGGGGGGGGAGCATCCAGACAAAGAGCTTATCTTAAACAGCGATGCCCAGTGGGGCGACGTGGTGCTGAAATGCCCTGCTGGTGGCTAGAACTCGGGTGGAACTGATAAGGGCAAGTTAGTGCCTCAAAAGTGCTCGACGATGAGATTTTCTGCCGGTGAAGTTTGCTAGCGCTTCCGCCTGAGCTGCGGATACTATTTACATTCCAGCCATGCATGGCCACATAAAACTCAGAAAAAGAATACTTGTTATCAAGACAAATTTCTCGGCTAACCTATCTTGAGCTACCAGGGGGAGTTGTGATTACAACTGGAGGACGCATTACGGCCATTTCAGCGATAATTGCGCGTGAGGAATTGTTGAGCGACCAACAATCCGATTTCACAGGCCCGTGCTGTGGATATTAACCAGGCGCCTCAAATGACTCAGTGGGGGTCTTCTGACCTGCATCGCCGCTTCCTGCATATACTCCCTCACCATCCAGTCAACGTTTGGTCTTTTAAATGTGCATAGCATCACCTGAATATCTACACGGCAGTCGGAAATGACACTTGAGAGCTCTCCACAGTGGGACTGAATCTGCGCTTTTAACGTGAGTACAGTGATTAAATATGGGAGGAACGTGAACATGATGAACCAAACCAAGAGCACGCCTGTAACATGACTGTGACGTTCTGAATCTCTGCACAGAGGTGAAATGCATGACATGTTCACTCAAAATGCTGGATGAGGTCACTGCAGCAGGCTGCTGACGCATCCTCACTGCAACTCAGGCTCCCATAATGCCACAGCGTGGACATGGAATTAATGCATACGAGCGAAAGAGGGAGTCACGTGATGACATAATGTCTGAAACAGTGTTTCCCGGGAAAAAAAATAAAAGATCAAGTAAACTCCCTACATTACACAAGAAAGAAAGGTTTCAAAAAGGCTTCAGGGAAAACACTCTTGGCAAAATCTTAAAACAAACATAGGAACATATATTGTGCACAAATGTGATCTAGAAACACTGTCAACAATTACACATGAAGCCAAATCATGCATGGCAAAAAAATAGAAAAACAACAATTGAAGGTCTGATTTGCCTTATTCCACAATTAAATCTACCCGTTCCAGTGTAAGGATGAATTGTTCATTACAATTATATTTACGTTAACAATAAGGTAAAAATGTGCTTTTTCCTTTTCACACTTTGACTACCTTTTTTATCAGAATTCAGGCCTGGTTAATGGTTAACGATTTCAGTTCTTCCCGGTCTTATTGTGGACTATTACCTCAAAATTACTCAGCTGTCCTCAGTGTTGAAAATCACTCACGCGGTCGTCACTCTACAAAAGCTGCACACAGCCGCGTTCATCCGCTGAGGGTAACGTCTCATTCCTGATTGCTGTTTTGTTTTTGTCCCCCGTGCAAAATGTCAGGTTTGGCACCGGCAGTGTGGAGTACAGCAAATAAAGTCACAATGGCAGCTCAGTCCTGAGAAAAATCATTTTTTAGTAATCTTTTATGAAATAGAGGCAGTTCTCGGCTCAAGAACATCCGATTTGGGGACTGCATGTACATGGTGTTTTTACCATGCTATTAAAATTTGTAAATATGCAACGTTGTTTTTTATGTATCAGTTTTCTTGAAATGATGTGGAAAAATGCATGTTGTTATTATTATTATTATTATTATTCTTCATAATATTAGTAGTATTGGAAGGATTAGTGGTAGTAGCTTTGTACGTATTTGGCACAGTTTACTTCTAGCCTTAGCCACACTTTCTTACATGGAGTAGTTAATTTAATTCTGCCACTGCACTGCCCCTCCAGGTACCGCAAGGCAAAAGAGTATTCAGCTAATCAGCGGGAACTCACCAGAGTACTGTCACTGCCTGAACCATTAACTGACAATCTTTCAGTTAATCTCCTCAATCTTCCCCCTTATTTCCTTCACCGTTTGTCACCATCCCTCCGCCGCAATCGCTAACTTACAGGGCATCAAGAAAATAGAGGTTACATGCTTGACTTCTCAAGGAAATGAAGTTTGATGATTGGAGATCAAAGGTCTCTACGGTGAATTCCAGAAGCACAGGCGGGCGAGCAGAAACAAGCACAGGCCATTAATTCTTTTTCCTTTCTGAGAAAATTTTTTACAAGTTTCCACTTCCCTCCCGACGAGTCATTTAAGCTGTTTCAGGAGTTTGTTAGCTTGATTGGTCATTTAATTGGTTTAACAGAACATTGGCTCAGTTTTTCTTCAGTCAAATGTCCTTCGCTTGTCAATTCACTCTAGAAATCTAAGAATAGCACGACCATTAACCACAAAATAAAGTACTCTCTGCAAAACTAACTCAGACAAACGAGGGAAGCAGTGCTAGCTGATGTTAAAGGTGTATTTTCGGATTTGGGTAAAGCCTTTAACTCATTCAGGTAAAAAAAAAAAAAAAAACACTGAAATGAGAAGGGGTTGGCATTTAAAAATGCTGCATTTAATCTAAAGTACAACGTTTTAATCCAAACTTATCCATTTCTCCATGTGATTGCATGAGTAATTAGATCACCCTAAATTAATTAGCCTGCCTCAAATAATAGACATACCCAATAATAATTATTTTCAGAGCATATTTATTTAGTTCTCTCTCTCATGTATTTTAATGTTTTAAGTTTTCCAAGCACAAAAACCCAGCTATTAAGAAATTAAATTGAAAAAATGAACAGGATTGCTTGTGCTGCCGAATGCTGAACCTTAATGCCAAGCAGATGTGAGCTTCGTGGCAATAATGAGTGAATTAATCTTCACTTGCCTGTAAAATAAATGTGAAAAACAGTAATCCTTTATTTTCTAATTTCATAAATAGGACGACAGCATCATTGCTATGGTGATGTGGTTACCAATAGATACAGCTTCAGCCTTCGACCTCTGGTACCCCGCATCTCCGCTTCAGATTATCTAAGATATTCTACTCTTCAGATGAGGCCAAAACAGTTTTCACTTTTTCCGCCGAGGTTGTAAAATGAGAACAGATTTTTCCATAAAGTGTGACATCCCAAGGACGACAGCCGCTCTCCATTATCACAAAACATATTGTGAGGCAGGAGCCAGGATCAGGTATTCTTAATGTCTCCGGTCCTACTGAGGGACTCCGTCGGTCTCATTTCCACTAAAAACAAACTATGGGGAAACCGACCTGCAGTAACAGCCTTTGTGCAGCATTACCGAGACACACTAAAGCCAGCGTGTGACTTGGCAGCTTAGAACTCGATAGTCTAGATTGACTGGATAGTCGCTGCTTCAAATCCCATGGTCGGCAGGGTGACGTCACCGTCGGTCCCTTGAGGAAGACCCTCAGTTACTAGAGGGACCAGCTACAGGGTCTCTTTGGATAAAAGCATCTGATAAATTAAATGAAATACATAATACTGAAGTAGACAAAGCTATACTGTTATAAATATAAGTGTGTGTGTGTGTGTGTGTGTGTACACTAGTGGCCAAAATTGTGGAAGCACCTACTGTAGCATTTTTGGCATTACGCTTTTAAAAATTATTACAAAAATATTGGCGGTAATGTCTATAAACAATCAAAAATGTTTTCAAATATCAAACACAGTTAAACAGATAACTAGAGTAACTGCATGGAATAAAGTTCTGTAATCTCTAGAAATTGGCAATGTTTCCACAATTTTGGCCACTAGTGTATATATATTACAATAATGTTTACATATTGCTATCATGGGGTCTCCCACTCCGGTCCTGCAGAGCTACTGTCCAGTAGGTTTTCTATCCTCCCTGGCTACTGATGAGCCACACCTGATTTCATGTAATTACCAGGAACAGCTGTGGCTTAAGTGAAGCCAGGGAGGAATAGAAAACGTACCGGACAGTAGCTCTCTGGGACCGGAGTCAGGGACCCTCGCATCAGAGTAACCGGACTGCCAGGCAGATTTAATACGGCTTTGTGTGTACGCGCCTCTATGCACTGCAGGGTAATAGCGGCTCTGCCTCACACTGAGAGGGCAGACCCATCTGTTAAGGCCACGGCGGCCCGTCGCTCCACTGCCCTTTCAGCATGCCCCACTGTAGAGGCAGTTGGGGTGGCGGGGTGCCTCGGAGGCCACAGGTGGGATCGAGTCGCTTCCGGCGCAGCTATCAGGAAACGCTAAACTAGCGAGACACGTGAAGTCATGTCTGAGCCGTTCAGGGAAGGAGAGGCGAAGGACGTGCAGCAGGACCGTCTCCAGGCTGCGCTCTCTACTTTTTTTTTCCTCCCAGTTCTTCATCGTTATTTTTTCACATCAGAAGAGCTTCTATCTGATGCTGAGGACGCCCGACCGCATTCATATTCTGCAGGCGTGCCGAAGCGAGCTGAGAAAATACCCATGAGCTGAATCGGGCCGATGCACGGATCTAGGGAATCTTCCATTGATTAATCCATCATGCATTTTCATTGATCGATTTTATTTTTTTTAACTATCCTTCCTGTGTCAGCGGTCCGTCTTTAACAGCACTCTGCAGGTCAGTCCATTGAATATCAATGGATCTCTGATGAAAATCCCCCGGGTTTAAAAGAGAAGGTCCATTAAGGCAGATGATCGGTAAAAACAAAGTTTCCATAATACCTTTCAGATAATTGCTTGTAGTTCAACTCCTGAATACATGTAAAGGCACGCTTTAATACACCGTCATTTAATAAAGCCTGGACTCACCCGCGCTCATTCTTAAAAGGCACAGAAAAGCAATTACACTCAACAAATAGCTCCCTCCTCCCGGGAATCCTCGCATTCATCCTGGGGAAGGCAGATTAAATTCCTATCACACCTGCATGAATCATGAGATCCCTTTGCACCGATATATATCTTAACCTCGGTTAATTATCACGATCGATACCCGAGATTCAGCAGGCGGACGAAATAATACTGAGCCAAGCGCATGTGTCTGCATCCGCGGACAATGGATCACCGCATCGCGCCGTTGTTCCCCCTCTAAAGATATCGTTTGACATAAAAACAACCGTTTGTCTCTTGTAAGTGAGAGGAAATAAATTACAGAGTAAATTTGCCAGTAAAACAGGACAAAGCATATCGATGGCAACACGGCAACATTTATCTCAGTTGTGTGTCTCCACCTTAGATACCCACAATTCATTTCAGCAAATTTGTTGCACTGCGTGTAATTCATTTAGTAAGAGGTAGCAACCTGAAATCAGGACTTTTACCAATCAAAATATTCTAAAACATCTACAGCTACAGACCCTGCCCACTGCACTGTACCTTCTCCCAATTCATCCTCACGTTGGAGTCGTAGGTGAGCACTCCGTACTTTGAAGCACAACTTTGCCTCTTCCATGCTTATTTGTAACATCACCTAGGTATTTATATAACTTTCTTTCTATTAGTTTATCAGCAGTGCATGGCTTTCATATTCCACTAGCAAACATGCATATCTTAAAATATAAAACCATCATCTAGCTCCTTAAGTGAACTGAGGAACCATAGTATTCTGGTCTGGGATAACAAATTTTCTTTATGTTGATTTTCACCTTCTCTGTCCAACTCGGGGTGTCCCATTGCGGTCTTCGGGAACCCACTGTCGGTCCATGATTTTGCTCCCACCCAACTCTGAGAGCAAAAAAAAAATATGGACTGTCTGGCAGGGAGCTGGGAGGGAGCAAAAATGTGGACTGTCTGGCAGGGAGCTGGGAGGAAGCAAAAATGTAGTCTGTCTGGCAGGGAAATGGGAAGGAGCAAAAATGTGGACTGTCTGGCAGGGAAATGGGAAGGAGCAAAAATGTGGACTGTCTGGCAGGGAGCTGGGAGGGAGCAAAAACGTGGACTGTCTGGCAAGGAGATGAGAGGGAGCAAAAATGTGGACTGTCTGGCAGGGAGCTGGGAGGGAGCAAAAATGTGGTCTGTCTGGCAGGGAAATGGGAGGGAACAAAAACATGGACCGACTGTGGGTCCCCGAGGACCCGTTTGGGAAACACTGGTCTAACTCAAGCATTTGCACATTTCATTTCCTCTTCAAAGGGTGACCTGCTGATGTATGCTACACAGTAACTCAAATTTGAAACATTTCCTTTCTGGATGGCAGGTTTGATAGTTTACCATTTGAAATGTGCCCAGTTTCACATATCCTCTTTTATGCAATTTATCCTGCTGCCTCGCTTGCTCTGAATAACAGATTGTTTGTCATTCAGGCAGAATTGGAGATGACTATAACTTCTGAAAACACTGAGCTTGTCAAATTCTTCTTTTTTGTATAACTGGTTCCTTTATTTTGTATCAATACTCCTCGCTAACAGAAATACCATTGTTTATCCAAGAAGCTGATACAAAGTCTAAGACTGGATATATATGGATGTACTTTATCAATAAGCAGTTATCCAAGATCTAATGTGATTATTAGCCATTCTGCTACAGCTGGGGTGTGGTTGGTCGATTTCACCTCAGGGGCGTATTGGTGTGAATTTTAAATCTTATTTCTGTTCCAGAGATAAGAAGGCCTATGCTTGTGTGTGTGCTGTACATGACATCAAGACACCTTGTTTACATAAAACAACAAAAGAACTTACCCAGTCGGTTATCCAATATCCCAAAATCCAGCGAGTATTTCACAACGTGATAGTTGTTCCACACATACAGCAAATTGTCTCTTGGATTGTAATCCACAGCTGCGATATACTGGTAAGAGTTTGGGAAGGGAATGTCGAGGTAACCCTCCTTGCTGTGCTCCGTGCTGTAGATGTAATCAATCTTATTCCCCGTGGCTTCGTTGTCATCATCTTCGTAGACCGTCTTCACCACGTAGAGGTTTCCGCATATCATGAAGGCGTTGGAGGCAGAGCGCTTGTCATACGAAGTCTCCCAGGTGCCTTCGATGCGTAGGGTGTACGGATTTAACTGGCTAATAACGATCTTGCCATTATTCTGTTCCGTGGCATAGATCACCCACAGCCCATTCTCGTCCACCGCGAGGTCGATATCCGATTTACCCCCCCAGCGGTAGGGCGAGGTGTCGTGGTAGTTGGCGCTGGCGATGATGGCCTCCCCGCTCTTGATACGTGTGCGGAGGTCGTACTTGACGATGTTGCGCGTGCGCTCCTTGTTAAAGAACAGCGCCCCGTCATACACCACGAAGCCCGTCCCATCCACGCGGTGGGGCAGTTTGTACGTGGTGGTGGGTCGCCCAGCGATGAAGTCCTCCTTGGACGAGTACTCCGTCAGCGTGTCCGTCCTGTAGGGGGTCCATGGCATGTAGTAGATCTTGTCCGACGCTTGCAATGGGTCTTTGCACCAAGCTCCAGATTGATGGTCAGACTCGAACAGGTGCTCGCTCTGGTACACTCCCCTCAAGAGGCCCGGGCACAGGAAAACTGAAGAGTCAAGATTAACGAGAGACAATAGGGAAACAAGAAAATAAAGCACAATAAATAACTTGATATACAGTATGGGATATCCTTGTGACATGTTACTAATCGTTTCAGTTGCAGTTTCTGAATTTATTTTCCTCTTTCCGGAATAGCACGCTTTTCATTTCTGTCATGGCTGCTGGTGACACCCACTTGTGAACCTGAACACGGCTGATTTATGCACAGACATATAGTGTGTTTTAGCACACTTTGAATCCGCATGGCCTTTTCGGCGCACACAGAGGTGACTGATTGCTGATTATGGAAAACAAAGGCCCTACCAGACCATAAAAAGTCCTCTTTCCATTTAATGGCTGCTACATTATCTGAAAAAAAAGTATTGTGTTACAAAATAAATCCATCACAGACCAAACCAATTAGCTCTCGTTCTTTTACGTCCCTTCCCATCATCTAGCGGCCTTTACCGTACATGTTGGGAAATTATTCCCTTGCATGAGACTTAAAACAATCCCTTCTGGGTGGGGGGGTGGTGTAAATAAATAATAGATTTAAATTTGAAAGGCATTACTATATAATACCTCACCCTGAATGACATCAGTCTATCAAGTGGATTGCGTTCAAGACATACTGTACCTCATTAACGGTATTACTAGAAGCATACAGACATCATTCTTTTGTGTTAAAGGGGACTGAGTCAGGCCACATAGCAAAAAAAAAAAACATATGTACACTCAGCATGACAGCAAATGACATAGTGTGAAAATGAAATCTTGAGATCATGACATCACGCCTATAATAAACGGAGCGTGTCTCCCGGGTTGGATGTGAATGATGGGGAAAGTGGACATGCTTGGTTTGGGGGACATGCGAGATGTTTCCAGGCAATCGCACTGTAGCCTTCACTTCCAGGTACGGAGATTGAAAACTTGGCCAGGTTTCATTCGCTCCTGGGGACAAAGGTATTTTAATGCTCAGTAATACAAAAAAAAGTCAAAGAACTAATTTTCTGAAAGGCCACTGGCAGGTGATTATTTATCAATAAATAGATAAGTAAACAGACTAATATGATCCTGGCACATCGCTTCTGGGTTTAACACAAGAGACTTGAACCTGTAAGTTCAGAAAGCATAGGCATATTCCATTAATACAGCACTTCTGTAAATCTATAAAGACAGAGTGAAACAGCAACGCCACACAGACGGGGGCTCTGCGGACACGCATCGAGTGGCTCCAGACGGACGAGTCACAATTACGGAAAACCAGGGTCGAGACATCGCTGCAACGTGAGAGCCGAGCCCACGTGGCACCGTACAGCGGAGAAATGAGTGGTCAGTAGCACTGGGCACATGTTATACGGCGGGATGATGATGGGATATGGGATCGGGATTCGGCAGCACGAAAGCGCAGCCCCCTGAGTGCATTAGCGGTTCGCAGTGCGTGTGATAAGCACTTGTCAATACCGCATGGATGGCAGGGGGGCTCTCGCTATCCGCCCCCAGCCGGGATTGTCTGGAGGTTAGGACTATCTCGGAGATCATTACTGTCTGGGCTGCATGGCTCCCGGAGCACAATTACAGAGACGGCGGCTTTTCGGGCTGCGCGATTGATTATTTAGGACAGCGCGCTAAGCGTTTTCATTAAATAAGTAAGTATAAGTAAATTAAAAAACAAACACACACGTACACACAGACAGACACACGCTACCTCGCCTGAGACGCTTAAATGTAGACAAAGAGTCAGGTGATTAAAACATGGGCGATGAGTTCAAGGCAATCCGGAGAAATGACCTCAAAATAAAGTGTATAGTTGTATATACGGTTTTCTTCTCTTCTCGAACGTTCCGCTGCCATTCAATTAAGCCGACACGGCCAGAAAATATTATCAGCGTGGCCGCCATGGTGAGACAGCTGGCCATAGCTGAGAATAATTAACTGTGAACCTCAGCAGTGCAAATAGGGGGGGAAAACACTGAACCACAAGGAGTGACAGAGCTAATTGGAATTCCATACTATGTGTCATAAAACATTTAATGTCTGAATCATATATATATGCGGAGGAGCGTATAATTGGAAAGGCATTGAATTACCTTTTTGTTCCACTTCTATGTTAGGCATTGGGGAGACAAGAGGAAGAGAGAGAAGAAAGAATAGATTAATGATGTGACAACGGTACCCTTTCAGGTCAAAATAATATGTATCATATTTTACCCACAACCTTGAGAAAACGGTCAGACGATCCTTTGGAGCAATAGATGATGTAATTATATAAACTGTGGAGAAAACTGTGATAAAACACGAGGAATAAATAAGGATGAGATAATGAAAGGCTGTTTATATGTGATTCCCGACCTGATCCGTGAGGCAGCACTGTAAATCAAGGGGATGCAACGTCGAGACAGGGAGCTTAGCTGGAATTTAAGGGACAGTAATGACAACAGAGAAACACACCCATACTTCCACGAGACCAGAGGTGTCCCGTTCAGATGCTGGAGGTAACTGTAATGCAATTTCCGAGTTCCATTTTGAGCATGTCCGCTGGAAGACGGAATTACCATTGCAAATGGTTCCTTTCAAGTCCTCAAACGCACACCTTGCTGCAGCACGCTAAATTTATAACAATTATTGCATAAAATATATATATTTTATTTTTTATATATATATATATGTGTGTGTGTGTGTGTGTATTTGGCCCAGGAACAGTACATTGGATTTAGCATGTCTCATTGAATGTCTTCATTGTTTAATGTGTGTGTTTAGGATTTATTCAATACCACTTATTTATCCATCTTAAGAAAATATGTATAACAATGTAAAAAGTAAGAAATCGACCTCTGATGACCTTTGTGGCATGAGGCATGCGGACGAAGAATCAGCCATGTAAATCTAAATTTTAAGCAGTTACACATATGACCAGCTCTATGTGCACCTTTTTAACGTCAACCCATAGCATACGGCAGTTCTGTTTTCTTAGAATGCCGTAGATGTATTTCATGGAGAGATGCAAGTGCGTGTTTGCCGATATCAATCTCTGTATGTTCGCATAGTCAGCACCACACATGTGCATGTGTGAACGTAGCTGGCCTGAACTGTCAGGTGAAAAAAACGTTTAATTTGAGCGATGATGTTTTGTGAAAACACTGGAGTCTGGAAAAGCAGGGCTGTGACCCGTCAAAGGGCCCCCATTGCCCAGCGGCCCTTACACGTTTACACACCGCATACCGGTGTCAAAAACAGATAATAATCCAGCCTAATTTTTACATTCTTCATAATAAATTTGGACCTTTTCCCATTCTGATTACAGATGACTGAACATGAAGTTCTGACCTTAAGTTCTCCAAACATTTGTATTCTGCGTAGCTGTTTAAGAAGAAATACAAGACACGTTCAACACAGACACGTTCCCTAGAAAAATTAAACGGCTTGATTAATCCTTTTTCAGGGAGGTCATGGGGAAACATCAGGATAGATATTGTTTTTCTTAAATAATCCATTTCGTTCCATGGCGATTAATAGGCTCGTAATTATTTTATCTCCCTTTCGAAAAGACCCAAGCTACATTGCAGAGTAAACTGACGCACATTACGTCACGTACTAGGCTTCGTAAAGGCGGGCGAAAATAAATTACAGCGATGGGAAGGCTGAACTTTCGATAATCTCCCTCGTCGCTATACCGACTGCAGCTGGAGATTTCAGATTGGAGCGATTTATCACTTCGAACGGGACCTTTCATGATGGCAGAAAGGCATTAACTACTGTTTGGAGAGACATTCATTGAAGCTTCCCGTCCCTAACATCCCTAAATTGGACTTCAGTGATCATATAAAATACACCGTAATAGAACAATGGGGCGGGGTAATTCCAGGAAGGGGCATTGTCACTCATAAAAGTGTGTCCCAGACATTCCGTTCCATTTCCTTTCCTCTGTACGTGATTCACATCAACATAATAATGCAGCAATCTATAGGCAAATCTACAAATACAATGGGTGACGGCGTCTAAACGGTTTTATTCCTTGTCTTTCTGGCACGCTGCAATAAGCTACAATTGCCTGCCGTTCTAACCTAATTTTTAATACTTTTTCTCAATCAAATCAGTCATCCACAGCTGGGGTCAAATTTACATTCCCCAGTCAGTTTGAAGTGATTTGTGTCCCTCCAGCTAACACAACCGGGGGTGGGGGGGGGGGGGCAGGTCATAAGACAGGAGACACCCGGGAAGATTTGCCAGTCAATCACAGGACGCGGACACACGTGACCACGGGCAATTTAAAGGCACAATGGAAGGAAACAGGAGCTCATGGAGTAATGGTGTAAAGATACAATGCTAACCACTGAGCCACTGCACTTTATTATTATTATTATTATTATTATTATTATTATTATTATTAGCAGAAGCTTAGCAGACATTTTTCTTGAAAGCATTTACACAGCTGTTCTGTTAGCCAATCACTTTCCCCAAAGTGGTCAGTGGAAGCCACTCCCACAGCCAGCCAGTTTCCAGTCACATGACCACCCCCGCCTCTTCCCATAGGTGCGGTCCTGCGTTCGGCCGCATCTGCCCGGCGACCGCGGTGATGTCATCGCCGGAGCACATTATCTAATCACGGCTAATTGGGGAACATATTTATCTGAATCTGTGAGGAAATTGTGAATAGATTTCCTATCCTAAATTAATTACTTAATTACCCAAATCAGAAGGTTTAATAGCATAAGCCCAGGGGTATGAGGGGTTATAACTGCAATTTCTGTCAATGGAGCGATTGCTAACGCTCAGAGGCGCTGATTATTCAGGGAAGGGACCGAGTAAGAGGTGCACCGGTTTGGACTGCGGCCAGCAAAGCAGGAGGGACATCAGGACACCGGCCAAATGAGCTAAAATAGATAAATAAGGCCCATTTCATGCAAGAAGGCCAGCGGAGCCACGGAGCATTAATAATGTAGCTGCATTCTCTAATTGCACCTTAATATCCACAGGCATCGCCTTACAGATAAATATGGATGCTGCCGGACTCCACGGTGTCAGCGTGTCAAGCAGACCGACAAGATCCGATACGTATCGCCGTGCCCAAATAAGCTGGAAGTCGGCTGAAGTACAAAGCAGACCCAGCTTTCAAACGCGGCACTCCAGCTACGAGAAACAAGGGCGGCTGCAAACACGACAAAATACGGATAACGGCTGGACCATCTGCATTCCTCACAGACCCTGCTGGTACGTTTTCTGGAACATTATTCAGCACTGTCATATCACCAAATCGTAATTTAAGCTTAATTTCTTCAACTAGAGGTTGGTTGGTATACGCCAAATGATATGATAACTACTGAAGTTTTTGAGATGCTTTACCAATCTGGGGGCAGGTAACTAGGGGCGGGCTAATTTATTTTGGGATCCCTAGGGCGACACTCAGGTGCCGCTGATTTTACTAACCGCTATATTTTCCCCAAGTGGGGCGGGGCTTTGATGTTTAATGAGGCCCTAGCCTATAGCCTACGGAAACTTTAGCATTAATCTACCCCTGTAGCTAGCATACTGGTTCAGGTCATCCTTCTCTGTGGTACACATCCATTGCCCTGCACCAGCAGTCTCAAACCTCTGTTCCCGTCACTTTCAGGTCCTCCTGTGGCAGAAACAAGCTGATTAGTCAACTGATCTTAAAGTCAATACGGAGTGGAAGCAGGAGCGCTTAAGATAAAAAATTAGGTTCATCCATCCATCCATCTATAAAATGTATCCAGTGCAGCGTCACGGGAACCTTAGAGCCAGGAATCAGAAAAGCACAAGAGAGGGGACACTGCTCGGGATGGCAATTGATTGCAGGGCACACAGTGACACCCTGGGAAACTCGGAGGCATGGTGACACCCTGAAACACTCACACGCACGGCCAGGATGAAGAATGTAGTGATCAGACAGGGAGTCCTTGAGGAGAGCTTTGGGAACCATTGACCTAAACTGAAATGTCAGTTTTTATTCAAAGCAATGAAGGTTTCTATGGATCAATGCGGAGGCAATGAAACATCACGGCGGCAACCTACACCAAGCTGTAATGATTCTACATGATCGACTCGGCATTTGTTTTTCCTTTCCCACTGTGAGAATCACAGGCAGCCCTCTACAATTCCCAGTGAGCATTTCTGCCATCATATACGGTATTCTTTACAGTTCTGTAGCACCGAGGGTTCATGGGAAAATGAGTATGGAAAATGGAAGGTAGGAGTCATGCCTTGAACTGCAGGAGTCACATGAGATACCAGAAATAATGAAGGTGCTGGGTGTCTTTACGGACATCAGAAAACTACATTATACTTCAGGAAGCCGTGACACAGATAAGATCAGTAACATCCTGGGCTTCTGTTTGATACATTGACATTGTGCAGAGATCAACAAAATCAAATTAATGTCATTTTTGAGCGAACTTCCATTTCAAACCAGAAGAACTGCTGCATATCTGCACTGCTGTTTGCCCGCACCAAACATTTATGGGTTCTGAGGCAAAAAAAGGTTTGTGAAAATGTAACAATATATAAATAATTAAATGCAATGATTGAATCCTTATGCGGTATTTTTCTTCACCAAGCGGCATTTTATAACACAGGCCATGGATTTTCGACTTAGAAATACAAAATATTTAATACACAGCGACATAAATTATAAAGACACTTCACAGATGCAAAACTTATCTCCAAAAGTCCATTTGACACCTTGTAGGACTGAATGTCACAGAACAATCTGATAAGATAGCCATGAATTCTGCCGGAGGGAATCTTCAGGCTTAGCTACCAGCCAGTAGCGGCTTGGCGCTCAACACGTCCTTCTCCATCCACTTATCAATTCTCTGCATGTGTCCATGGCTACGGTCCATATTAATTCGAACGACAGAATATTTAATAAATGTGTCCTTAAAGGTAATTTACAGTGCCATAATTGAATGTCTAATCAGTTTGGCATATCTATCTGTTTCTGTGGAGATAACTGGCATACATACGTAGGGAGGTTAGGAGGACAGATGAATCACATTGAATTAGCAGTTACGTTAGTCACCATCTGCCGTGCCGTATCTGCTGGGGCACCGCTGCCAGCGGTGAGCTGATATCGCGATCACGCTCGGGGAACCCCGCGCCAAGGGTTACCGCCGCCGCTTCCTGAGGCATCACTGCACCACTGTCCAAAGGGGCTATTCCAGTCAGCAGAAAGCACTGGGCCACCTCAGGAAACCCTCACGTGCCCCCGGCCCTCGTCTTCATGCACCACCTGTTACTGCCATTCCTGAATCGTTCTGGGGTGCCAGACGGCACATTATTACCAGTTACATTTTGATACTCATAAATATCATAGTATAGATATCCATCCATCCATCCATCCATCCATCCATCCATTCATCCATTCATCCATTCATGTTCTCCTGGCATGATTTTTATCCAGGTATTGTTTTTTTGGAGGTGGGGGGTTGTGAGGCAGGGGCTGGAGCCTATCCTGGGCACTGCAGCATTCCAGCATAATAATAATGATAATAATAATAATAAATAATAATAATAAGACCATCTAGGATTCCATCCAGGGTGTATCCCAGCCTTGCTCCTTATGCTGTGCTCTATACAGCCAAAGGATAGATAAAAATAAAGTGTGACATGATTATTATTAGTTTTTCTTCATAAATGATGAAGGACATCAGAAACGTACGGGATTACAACTGCATGCATTGCGACGCGCGCTATCGTAAGGGCCCTGCCGTATAATGAGATGAATATGCTGCGCATTAAGAGGATCTTATTTCAGGCTATCGGAGAGCAGCCGACGCGCTGCCAGAGCACTGCATCGTCACTGCATCGTCACTGCATCGTCACTGCAGACTCCGGCAGCTGGGCGGCAGCTGGGCTACCGTGGAGACCTTGCTTCGGTGATTAAAAGAAAAGCAGTTTCCTTTTTTCTGGGGCTGCATGTCACTGACCGGAATCCTAATGAAGGTCCGCATGAGGGAGACGGGCAGGATGTCAGTGGGGTGCTGCGGAGTCCCCAGGCTGGCCTGTTCCGTCTCCTCCGTAAACTGCGCCCGCGTGTGACACTCAGAACGGCATTCTGAACGAGGCATTCTTCACTTCGAGAGACCATAAATACTGTAAAATACTGTACTACTGTAATACTGTAAAATACTGCTAATTTACCTATCCGGCTGATTTTTTTATTCATAAACCCTCATATTTGTTCGCAGACAGTATGAATTGTTTTTATTAGACTGCACATATTACATATTTCATATCACATTTATTAGCCTTTATATTAAGTCATTTGTCCCAGCTGACTAATTGTATCAAATACAAATTAGTTCCATTCAACTTTTGGTCCTTAGGGAGGGACGAAAACCAGTGACAACTAAGTCTTAATTCTGTCTACCACAAATCCTTTATATATTTAAAGACCAAAGCGATTCTTTTTATAGTCATAAACATATTTCGCTGTTCGTATCAACTAAATGCTAAATGTGTCTCTTACTTTTTAGTAGTGTGTCCTGATTGAGGAGGGAAAGCAAGCCAGATGTTTTACCACTTCACATGCAGGAAGTGAACAAAAGTGCAAACGAGCAAACAAACATCAGAAACATTAGAAAATGATGTCATTCCCGAGAACCACACAGTCATTTACAGAGCGAACATTTTAATCCAACACAATGTACAATTTTTTTATTATTTCTCTTTTTTTTTTGAGAAAGCGTGGTCAAACGGTCCCTGGATCACTGGGTGGTTAAGGGCTTTGCTCAAGAGCCCAATGGTGACATCACTCTGTAGGCCCAGGGATTTGATCTGACAACCATCTGATAACAGGCACCGCACCCTAACCCACTGAGTCACACAGCACCCCTCTATGTAGGCTGGCTCTCTTCTATACCTTTACGTCATGTACGTTCTTGCAGTGGGCTGCTTATCCGGCACAATGCTCTGTGGTGTCTTCACTGACGACTGCATCGCGCCCATGCTGAGCAAGACCAAACGCGCCATTTCACATACACAATAATGCACTTGGCAACCAAAGCTGACTCTGACTTAAGCTACAGGAAGTCCATGTCCTCTTACTGGATCAGGGTTGTCCTGCATGTCTCGGCACAATATGGTATATACGAGGCCTCATGCAACAGAGTTACGATTTCATGTAGCGCCTGCTATAAAGTCGGCTAAATGAAGAGCGCCAGGATACGGAAAGCAAACAAACAAGTCCGGCATGATGAAACATATCCTGCGCCAGCCAATAACTGTCAAATAAACTGCGCGGTTTTAAATCAGCTTCAGCTCTGACCCTAGAGAGCTCCATTTTCTCTTTTTTTTTCCGGAAACTGTTAAAGTGGGAGGGTGAGGTTCCGTTCGCTCGTTCCGTCCATGGATGATCTGCCTGGTCCTGCCTTCTGCCAAGCTTTTTGGCCACGATGCACAAATTATGGCTAGTATCTACTGCAGGCGTGGCCGGTCCCATGCAGAAAGGGCCGCTGTGTGTGTGGGTTTTTGCTGCAACTCCCTAATTGGATTACTAATTAGAGGACTGATTGGCTGAAGAGTCCTCACACCTGGGTTTGAACAGCTGACATAAAGGTTACCCCAAAAACCTGCACACACACCGGCCCTCTGCAGATAAGATTGCCCCCCTACACTCATTCTCTGCCTGTCTTCCAGTTTCCCTGCATTTTCTATAATACCTGATTTGCTCATAAAATGTCCAAAATTCCAGTGCCATTCCATGTCTTCTGTGATCTCAGTCAATAACCGAATCCGCCCGGAATCAGCTCCCCTGGTTCACGGTTTTCGGAGCAGTGCGACACCGCTGGTGTGAGAGCACCAATGGGCTCGGGACGTCAGACCATGCCAGCTTGGCTTTGTAACTGTATATTTATGTTCTTTTATTAAAGTCATATGATGGAGGCACAGTACAAAATTGCAGGCATTCCGACAGAATTCTGTACAAACAAACCAAGTGTCCAATGCCTTAGTTCCGTTTCTCACACAAACACATGTTGAGCAGACGAAATAAAAGGCCTTGAATCCAAAGAAAATATGCATATCGCCATGCATGGCAGGAACAGTAATAAAAATGTGGACATTTTCTGCATATTTAATATGATGCACTATAAAATTATGAAAATTATTTGATCCGTATGTTGTATGCTCAATTTACGGCATTTAAGGTACCAAACATAAGCTGAAACCAAAGAGCGTATTTCTGCTCAGCAGCCACTTTAGCTATCAGCGTATAACGGAAATAGAGGAAAACGACACGTACTGTAAGGAACACATTCGTACTGGACCTCCAGGTACTTGTATGTTCCAGGGCAAGGATCTGGAAACACGTCAGGTCCGGCGACTACAGCGCACTGCGTCCGGTTATTGCATCTGAAATCAAGGGGAAAAAGAACAAGGTTATTTACAAGCAGGTAGAAGTCAGGTCCAGAATAGACAAAAAAAACAGGAAGGACAGTATCTGTCATCCGTCTCCTAACTGCAAATCCCGGTCAGGGTCGAACGCAAAACAGCTACATTTGAAGGAGAATTATTTCCATTTTCTGAGCAGCAATGGCTTGCTCTGTAGTGAAGATATGATTTGTGTTTTTCATAGACATGACTGAGAGGGAATGAGGCTGGGGGCCAAGGGGGGGTGGGGGTGGTTCAAATACCTCCTTTTGCTTTCTGTATGCATTTGGTGCATGGTCTGCTCATGCCATTGGTGGGTGTGTGTGTGTGTGTGTGTGTGTGTGTGTGTGCGTGCATCAGCATGTCTGCTTGTTTGTGTGTATCTGTGTGTGTCTGTGCACACATGTGTGACTCGATCAGCATGTCTGCTTGTTTGTGTGTGTTTGTGTGTGTGTGTGCGCGTGCATATGTGTGTGCATCAGCATGTCTGCTTGTTTGTTTGTGTGTGTGTGTGTGTGTGTGTGTGTGTGCATACGTGTGTGCATCAGCATGTCTGCTTGTTTTGTTTGTGCGTGTGGGTGCATTCCCCAGCTATATGTCCTATTCGGTCAGCACCTCTCCTTACCACCCTAACAAGAAAAAGTTGGAATATAGGTTGACTAACTTCTAGAAGAATCTTTACCCCACCTTCCATTATTTAAAAAAATTGTCAAGCATGTCCCCACTAAATATTGTAATAAGAGAACAAGAGGCAGACTAAATTCTGCTACCATCTTGGATTTCCTGAGACACGAATTTGCTTATTGTCATGATGTCAAGTGATATTGAATACAATGAGGCCGTCAAAGCACCAGCCTTTAATAAAACCATTTCATCTTCTGATACATTAATACAATCACAGGGCAGCTTAAACACTATGCTAGCAATAAAGAAGTTTTGTTCTACGTCGCTAATTAAGAACTGCCTGTACTGCGTACACGCGTCAGGATAAATTAGACAAAGTGCATCGCGATTTTTATAGTCCCAAAAGACAAGCCTGATTAATTAACAATTATCATTAGAGTTTAAACAAGACAGTTACTAATTTTCAAAAAACCAGGTCATTTTCAGAAAAGTTAAAATATATGTGCTAAAAAGTTTTCTAGTGGTTGGCCGATAATAGCCCATTTTATTTCAGCATTTTTCCGTCGCCCTAAAAAGACAGGCATCAGGGAGATTACACTTCACTTGACTATGGGCTACTTAGCGTAGCTATTGAAAGAGGCAGAGCTGAACTTTAAAACGTTTCTTCTATGTACGCACATCGTGTTTTTTTTTTAACTCCAGTGTTAATGTTAAACAGGTGCCTCCATTAAATGTCAGATTATTCTAACGTTAATATTCATCTGTTTCCTTTGAAGCATTTATGCCTAGCGTTTTTTTTTCCCTTATAGTTTCATTCTGCCTTCCACGCTCCCCCTCCCGCCCCCGTCCCTGTCAGATAAAGAACAGCATACGTCAGATGTGGCACAATGAGCAAGATATCTGTAAGCACAAAATGCAATCACTGCTTGTCCAAAAAAAAAAAAAAAAAAAAAAATGAAAAAGGAGAATCGCAGGGTCCGGACGGGGAGCGGCTTTTGCAGACACCGGATACGCCTGTTAATGAGAGAGAAATTTATCTGGCCAGCTATCTGTGCCGTGCGCTAATTACTGCGCCCGCTGCTCCCTGCGTGTGCATTTCACAGAGGGGCCATCCTGCACCAACCTCCCCGGCCTATAGCGCCTCACTCAGCGGGAGATATCGATAACCTGCGCTGTATTTAACTAAACACGCATTCCGGTGAGGAATCCGATCGCTTGTGGCCATAGAGTCACGGAAGCGAGCCCCCCCTCTGAGTTCAGCCGTCTCTCACGTGCTGATGGTGGAGGCGGAGAGGCGCCTCAAGACGTTAGAGAAACACCGGCTGATCGGCAGAAGGTTTGGGATCTTGATACTTCTCCAGGGGCTGCATTTCGTCCCCTTACGGAAGGGAAGGGATTTCAGTCCCTATCAGTTATAACCGCAGTTCAGAAAGCCCGTCTTTTTGGTGGTCTTAAAATGTGCATGCAGACACTTTGAAAAACAAATTGATAAATAAAAATAATAGATGCATGAACGAATAAAGAAATAAACAGACAGATAAATACAAAAATTGACGAACAAACGAATAAATAAACAAACAAACAAACAACACAGTCCCTATACATTTGTGGATCCCCGTCTTCAATTGCGGCTGAACATCACAGTGACAGCTTTCCGTTTTAAAGCTTCCCCAAGGTGAAAGAGAAGCGTTCACTCCCCAGAGCTCTCCAGTCTGACATCTAAACACAAAGACCCGATTTCTCAGGATTAGACGCAGTCCAGAATTTACGTTCGCTTAAGAATTAAACCACGACTATTTAGGTTAAATTAAGATGATAGACATAATTATATGACTGCCCAAAGGGTAAAAAGAAACGCGCAAACAACTTTAGCAATGTTATTTTTTTCCCAATGTGATTATATGATTTTACCAGAAGACACAGCCAAAAACACTGCAAACAAAGGGAAAATTTATAAAACTAATAATTAGTCTGTCAATAATCACAGCGGCGCAAGTAAAAACAATAATGCATTGTGTGGCGAAGCAAATCAACAATAGATATGCAGTGTTCGCTTTTACAGCGGTTCCATATCTGCTCCCTCCGTACAGATTTACTCATTTGTATGCTTTGTATGCTTAAAATGGGAAGAAAAGTCATAGCCGCCCGCGCAGAAAGGAAGACCTATATAAAAAAAAGCCTATATAAAACGTACTCCATCGGAACGTCATAGGGCATGGCGCGATTCCAGAACACTGCAGTCAATTAGAGGCATAAACATACACATTTCCTAGTATGGTATGTTTGAAAATAATGGGGCACTTTGTGCACTGATGAATGTAAGCAGTATTCTGAAAGAGATTGCACTCATTGGCTCCTCTGGGTTGCGCTGACTGATTAAACAAATGTGTTTGGAAGAAATTACAGGGGAAGGAAGACATAGCGGTCCTGTGTCTGGGCTTTGAAGAACATCAAAGAGCATCCATGGTACAGACAGCATGGTAAGGATGAGTTATTCCACGGAAAGACAAAGACACAAGTCACTGGGAAATTTAAAAAAAAAAAAAAAAATCTGCTCAAATCACAGTTTAAACAAGGCGGTGTTTAAGAATAACTTCCTACCCGTATCAAGGCATTTTAAAGAAACGCTGACCAGCAAAGGACGTTCTGTGCATTGGGAGATGCTAACAGAGTATAGATCCCCGCTACAGGAACAAGAAAAGTTTTCATTTTAATTCCCCATGTCCTCTTTGCCTAATTCCTCAGTTCACACCCTCATTGCTCCAACGACATCCCCCTTATTGCCCCTGTAATTAGTAAACATGCTTGAAAACGCTGCTACTTTCACTGCAGTGTGTGTGTATATGTATATATGTACACACACACACACATATACAGAAACAGCCATATATATAAAAACACTACCAGTCATAGGTGTTTACATACACTAACATTTTACACATTTGCATGCTGCTCATTTAACATTTGCTAAAAATACACTCAGTATTCTTTGCTAACAAATAAATGTACAGTATGTTCACCATTTCAGTACATTTATTAGCAAGAAAATGTCATATCATTGATTCATCGAAGTAACCTCCTCTACTAGTTATAACAGTAGAGAAAATTTGAGGCGTTCTGTCCACAAGGGACATTAAATACTGCTCTGTTTCATGGGATGAATCAGTAAATGAGTGCATTTAAAGTTAAAGGACAGCCTAGACTATACCATCACCACACAACCAGTTAATAGGATGTCAGACATGCACTGTTACTGTACATACTCTTTCCATGTTATAAAGGAAACTTGTATTATTTGATTGGATAAGCGGCTTGGAAGATGGATGGATGGATGGATGGATGGATGTATTATTTGACTTATATTTTCATTTATAGTTGTTCACTCACAATGTGATTAATACCCGTTTTTTTCCCTTATGGGGACCAGTTTTCTTACCCTAACCCTAACTCAAATAAAAATTTGTGACTGCAATGAAAAATGGAAAAACTCTGGGTAGGGGTTAAGGTAGGCTGGGTAGGGGTTAAGGTAGTCATAGTTAGCGTTAGCATTTTTCCCATAGAAATGAATGAGCGGTCCCCATAAAGATATGTTTACCCAATTGTGTATGTGTGTGTGTGTGTGTGTGTGTGTGTGTGTGTGCGTGTGTATATATATGTGTATAAATATGTCATATGGAGAGCAGAAGTTGGTTCTCTCCCAGAGCCGTGCAGACCATTCCTCTTCATCTTCCGTTGTTCTTTTCTTTCTTTCTGTCCTGTACCCCTCCTTGTCCCTCACAATCACCAAGCCCCGCCAGACCATCTCTTTCATCTCTCCCTTTTCCATTTCTCTACACCTTTTGTGGCATCTTTGGGACCCACTTCGCTAACCCCTCCCCATTCCCACACAGGCGCAGAAAAAGGAAAAAAGAAAAGTTTACTTCCCTCAAGCTGCAACACTGCACTAGTTTAGTGGGAAGAAAGAAGATGGTTTAAAAATTGTGCAGCCTCTGATTTCCTTGTGGGCGTTTTACCTGCCCTGGAGGACATACGTCAACCGTGACCACAATGGAGATACAAACAGAATTACTGTGCCTGATGTTGCCTGAACCACAACAAAAGAGATATGATTACCCTTCCTCCATTAGCCAACATCTTTAAGCTTGTCTGAAGCTATAACAAAAGGGAGAGATCTCCGCCGATTCCCCAGCCGGGGTGGAGATGATCGCTTTCTTTGCGTGATCGAGTTGCCCCTTATCCGATTTTTTTTTTTTTTTTTTTTTTGAGGCTGGAGATACGAGAAGCCCAGACAGCGTGATTTTCACAAAGATGCGTCCAGCGGAAGACAAAGGGATGAAGGCAGAGCCCTGAGGAGCTATGCAGCCTAGCTGAGGATCTGGAGTGTAACTAATGCGTGACTTTTCCACAACACGGAGCAGCATCAGGGGGAAAGAAAAAAATCCTTCTGGATGTTTCATCGCTCTTCCATCCCTCTGAGCGGTTGGTCGTGTCTGGGAGCCAGCGTGCTGCACTTCTTTTAGGTGCCTTCTCAAAGATTAGGTGCTTGACCGGACGGCGTATTTGGTAAATTCGATGCCCTCTCCGGCCCAAAGCCTTCTGATCACATGTGACCTCAGTATACTCCACCATTCCTCGGCCCATAAAGCTTTCTCATGGACTTGCAGCAAAGTATGCGAGTGCTCTGGTATCTTTCAACCAATACTCTGACTGTAGATAAACAGCTGAGACGTCAGGTATGAGCAACAGAGTAAACAAGAATAAGACAAATATGAAGCCCAAAACACCATCCCCTACCCCCTGCCCTGGAAACATGAAATGCGTTTTAGGCGCTAGTCAGTGACCAGCAGTTACAGAATCTATCCACACTTCCATTGGGTATTACATACTGACCCAAAATTGTTTCAAATTGTTCCAAACTGAAATAAAGGAAATTATGGAGAAGGACTAGGTATTTGCTAACCAGTAAGTCAAGCTTCTCGGTTATAGATCAGCTTGTTCTCTTTTTATATCTTCCACAAGAATATGTTTACCGCTTGGCTTGTACATAATCAGAAGTGAAACTCATTTGGCATTTGCACTATAAACAGCTCGGCCTTTTTAAAAATACTTCCACTCCCCGAGCCTGGACTTGCTTCGCTGAAGCCAAAAACAAAGAACGGGACACTGACTTGATGATGGGTGACGTGCGGAGTGCAGTGAAGAGGTGACAAAGGTGTCACCGGCACCTCAAAACTGTTTTGTTTTAATTGCCGGAAACGAGTTCGTTACCACTTTAGTTCATTTGCACCTGCAGACAGGTGTGATTACCAGTGGGGTCTATTGGCAGTGGATTGATGAGTCCGTGTGCGGCTGAAAAACTGCACAGGAGGTTTGGTGAGTATATAACACTTATTAATAAATGGGACCCCTTGCCTTTTCCAAAAGTGCAAAAAGAGTGACATGCAAGTCTATATTATTATATTACAAAGTCTAAATAGGGTATTTTTGTTCTTGTGCGCAATTTTAGAGGCCCGCAATTTACAAGGCCTGTTTATTAATTTTTTTTTAATTACAAGCCATATTTTGGAAGCTAGACCATATGCATGATGCTACAAACAAATATTGATCATTCTTTTGCTTTCGAAGACAGATGAAGTGACTGATATCATTGCTGGAATACAGCATTCTGTTGTACTTCGTTGTCGAGGTAAACCTCAAAAAAGGGATTGATTTCTAACTGGCCTGAGTCAACTATTATAATTAACATCAAATAAAATATAAGCAAAATATTGCTGAACATATTCACATATTTGACTACCCGATCTCACGGTCCACTCACCATTCAAGTTTTCGTGGAGGTTTAAAATGCATTTTGTTTAAATTCTGCACAATCATAAAGTTTTCTGCAATCTTGTAAATAAAATAGATCGATTTCATATTTATGAAAAGGAACAAAATAGATTTTCCTCTACAGATCTGTTAGACTACAGTCACATGAGTTTGCGTATCAAGCACAAGGACACAATGCACGTCGAGCTCCGCTGTGTAGGTAACGTGCGCTTTCCAAACTCTCCGCTTCTGGTTCAGAAGATTTAAAGCCAGTTTCTCTGCACTGTCAAATCTTAATTACTCACCCGAAGTTTAACATTTAAAGCAAATGAATCATGTTCATCCAACAACGGAGTATAAATACCACGCTGGAAACGAAACCGGACGACCAACAGTCAATGACCCTTTCGCTAATTTAGAGCTCTTGAAAAGATTAAGAGGCACTTTTATGTAAGTTCAAAAAGACGGGAGGGGAAAAAAAACTCGACTCCCACATCGCATTCCACGGGGGAGGAGATGATGCGGTCGACGTTGAAATGAAAGACCCCCTCTTCAGAGGTCCAGCTAGGCTCTTATAAATCCACGTAAGATCAGCTGGAGATAAGGCAGCTGATGCTGCAACTGCAGAAGGGGGGCTTGTATTCGGTAATAAAGAAACTCTGTGCTTCACCGTATACGGCCATTACTCTGAGTGGGGGCCGAGTGACCTGGTAAATTAGTCAGGACTATTGGGGGCAGCCAGTGTGGCACGGAGCGATGCTAGATTCGAGGGACTAATTAATTAGATTTGCAATTAGAGGGAAACAAAAAATGATAAATTACTGACAGAGAGGGCTACCCACTAGAAAGTATTATGGGTAGTTGAGAGAATGAGATGTGAGTAAAACTCGTCTCGCGCTGATGGTGGTAAATAGGAAGGTCGTCACAGGGTGGGTGCGATGCGTCTGGAAGACAGAGCTGCCCCCCCGCCTCACACACTTCATCACAGTGGCTGCCTTTCAAAACACAGGCGCGCGTGTGTGTGTGTGTGTGTGCGCGCACGAGCATGTCAGCCTGTGTGTATGTACGAGCGTGTCTGCCTGTTTCTGTTTGTGAGTGCGCGTGTGTACCTGTGTGTGTGTGTGTGTGTTTGCGCGTGTGTACCTGTGTGTGTCTGTGCGTGTGTACCAGTGTGTGTGTGTGTCAGCGACACTGTTCCCATTCTCGCTCCCCTCTTTTTTCTCCCCTGTAAGAATTTAGCGGCTAAAATTAGCCCCGATATATTTCACTGATTGCGGTGACCTTCTCAAGAGACCTTCTCCAAATCTGAGCCGCTGCGCCAAACTCCCCTCTCCGCCCGCCGTCCCCGGCAAGCTCATGAATTTCATCCTCTTGCTGATAAAATGGCGGCATGAACGCTGATGGAGGGGGGGGGGGGGAATAAAATTGCTTCAGCCTTTTCTGCTGAAAAGAGACCTGTTTGTTCCACAAAATAACCGAGAGCCCTGAGAAGCCATATGGCTTATTCCTTTAAAAGTGCACGCGGAAGTCACAAATAAAAATAAAAATAACATTCTCGGCTCTAAGGCGGCCCCTTTTCATCGCGTCAGAGCTTGGAAATCTTGAAAGGAACACACGATAAATCCTAATATACTTGATACTAGACACACACAATTCGGTGAGACCTTACGCACATATTTTACTTCCCTTCTAGGTAACCATAGAAACGCCATAGAAATGTCCAATTCCGGGGAAGAAGCCTTCCTGATTCCTTGCACATTCCTTTGCTGTCTTTGGAAGCAGTAATGGCCTATTAGCCTGACATCCCAACATACGCGACATCAGAAAACTCTGCCAATTTTAGCCCGTTAACTAATAATTGTGTGTTTGCTTGTGTATTTGGGGGGGGGGGGGTGGTTCCTGGTTTTTAACTGAACTTGCAGATGAGCAAATAGTAGCTGAACGCGTACTTGTTAAGATGAATAAAGACACTTATCTGGACGGCAGTGCGTATGCAGACGCAGTAAAAAAGCACATGTCTGTCCTGTACTAACCCATTCAACCCTGTTGTCATTTATTCAGCTCCCTATGAATAAATTATCTGTTTGATCCTGTTATGGACTAACTGGCTTCAGCATGAGCCTTTCTAGACCCGTTCCATGTTGACAGATATCTAATAGCCCTTTAACTCACATTCCTGTACATGCGAAAAATGCATCAAAGACAATAACACTTAATAGCACGTGGGATGTTCATCTAGTTACGGAAACAGCATCCGCAAATACATCAGTAAAGTTGCAATGATTTACATTGATACATCAAAGAAGCTTAAATAGAATTTAGATTAATTGAAGGATGCGGGTCTGAGGCGACGTGAAGCCACACGCATACGTATGACAGCTGAATGACATCAGCACGAAGCTTTATGTTGCGTGCAGGACAGCTGTGTGCTATGTGGCTAGCTTTCTTCATAAGCGCTAACGATGTGAGATTATTGTTTGGGGGCCACAGAGCAGTCATTAAGTCCCCGCTTTTTAAAAAGATGACGAAATTACCGAGCGCAGGCTGGAGCGGGGCACTCTCAAAACAGCGATCCCGTTTAAGATCGCCGTCTCCCAGCGCGCTCGAAGTTTCGGCACGCAAATTTATGCAAATGAGGCGGAGGAAATGCAAGCGAGACAGTCTGGAGGACACGGAAAAAAAGATGGGAGCAGAGTATCGGGAGGCGCCTTCCAGCCGGGGGCCAGGACGAGGGGCACGGCGCTGCCACGCCAAGTGACAGAATGAGCGTCGCATCGAGCCCCGCGCAGCCGCACGCTCCCCCTGCCCCTGTCACCAATGTCACCGTCACCACGCGTCCGCCAACGAGGCTTTCGGTGGACGGCACATTTCTGGGACGGCTCTGAAGAGAACCGATTTATGCAAATCCTAAAAAAAAAAAAAAGACATGGAATTAAGGTTAATGAACACCTACATAAAAACGATAGCCAATCAAATCCAGTTGTCAAAAGGTTGAAAATAGGAACAAAAGGAACAAAAGCACAATTACTGCAGAGCTCTGTTTGGCAAGAGATCAACAGATCATTGCTACTAATTAATCGGCAGATTTAAAGCCTTGCATGACATCCATGACAATAGCTCTGCCTACAGGACGTGATAAAAGCAAAATCTGTGTGTGTCCTTGTAAGCGCATCCATTTGGGATGCAGTAAACAGATTTGCTCTGAGGTTTGCTTTACAATACTGGAACAAGATCATTCGATTATAATTTTTGTGTGACGGAGAATCGAAAGCAGGGTCAGACGGTCCCTAGAGCAACTAGGGGTTAAGGACCTTATTCAATGAAGAAGTGACTCTGTCGACCTGCTCCTAACCTGCTTAGCCACACAACGAGCCCCCGGCAGATCTGGGCCAGAACCGAACCCGGCGCTGAAATCCACAGCCCTGTCGCAATGCCGGGATCTTTGGAACCTGCTAACACGATAGCCACAATGTCTTTGGGTATCTTGAAGGTGGCCGGGGGGGGGTGGGGGCGGGGGGGCTGAGGCGTGACCTGGCCCACACACAGGCGCAGGTGGCTATTTTTATTGACAGTTTCCTGCATGGCCCTAATTACGGCGCCGAGCCGAACCGACAGGGAGGCCCGCCGGGCTCAGCGGGGCAACTGCCCCCGGCGGTAACGGCTTCCCGGGACGGCTGCAGCTCTATGTAGGCCAGCGCCATGTTTGGCCTAATTCGGCGCCGGGGGAGAGCGGTGCTGACACTCTTTGCGTTCTGCGGAGGGAGCTCGGCGTGGAAAAGCGGAATCGCTAGGTGTGGCTGCTGGTTATAAGATAAGTTATAAGATACATCCTGAGAGGCTAACGGCCCCTGTGTCTCCCCCACGATATACTGCGCGCATCACTGGCAGTGAAAAAAACAGTCTAAAATAAAACCTTATACCATTTATCCATTTATCCATCTCCCCCAGCTACTCAGGAAACAGAGCACCACATCGATATACCGCTTCAAAAATAAACGTTACCATCTGAGAGCATGGTACACCCAGGCGGCGACTGGAAAGGCGTCGGCGTGTGTGGCGTGAGAGCGGGCCCCGAGTGTGGGCACAGCGAAGCGGAGCAGCCTACTCGCGCCCGCGTGTGACGCGCTGCCTCGTCCAGCCCGCCCCCTGCTGCCAGGGATATTTATACATTTCAGTCGTTATATTTATGGGCCGTGTGAAACGTTCCCAAGGTTCTGTCTGTACTTCGGCTGAACTGAAGGTAGTAACGTTTTATCAAAATCTAAAATATTACATTATTAGAATTACAATACAGAAGGTATATGACAAGGCAAATGCATCATTGTCACTATAATAATAAAATAATTATAATACAGGTCGTTATTATTATTGTCATTATTATTGTTGTCATCGTCAGGATCATAATCATCATGATAGAAAACGACATGATGACCTCACAACTCCAGGGTTGGGGGTTCGAATCCCTCTGTGTGTGTGTGTGTCATGTATATATTACATCGTGGGGACAAAATGTCCTCACAATGTGACAAAAACTTTTTTATTTTTACATTGTGGGGACCATTCTTTCGGTCCCCACAAGAGAAAACTCAAATTTTAACTCAAAAGTATTTTTCTTTGGTTAATTATGGTTAAGGTTAGGGCTGGGGTAGGGGTTAGAAATGAAGGCACGGTCCCCACAAAGACACGAATACACATGCGGGGTTTATCTCTGCCTGTCCGCTAGGCTGCCTGGGGTAGATTCTGCGCCGCCGTGTGACAATGTCCAGGTTACATGCTTGGAAGATGGAAAGATGATAATTACATCTTTTTATTAGCTGGTTGGGTTTTTTACCATGATTTGTACAGAGTAGTGAGGAATCGCTTAGAATGAGTAAATCATACTGTAGGGATAAGCAGATTGTGGTCTTCACTGCCCTCCAGGCGAGAGACTTGGTGAGAGACAGAGACAACAAAGAAAACATCTGCCGCTTTGAAGTTGTTCTGTTTTTCAAGTGCATTGCATTTTCTGTAGTTTATAATATTTATCTTGCACGAAACATAAATGTCCTCAACAGAAGACCCACATTAAATAGTTGACTCTGCAAACTGCACAGCTTGGCAGCCTACGGATGATTATTTTTCGATAAGGACACCAGATTAAATACCGATTATGTCATTTCGTCTCAAAACTAGGAATTTAAAAATGAAAATAATGTGTTAGAGTCTCGGGCGCGCGGAAGTGAGGCAATTAGCTTGTGCCAGCGAGTAACCTCCTACATGGTGTCACCTCCGCGGCATGCAGTCACCGCTCGTCCGTGCGCGCAAACCTGTGATTTAGTCATTTTGCACGCCAATCATCCCGCGCCAAGCAGACCAGAAAATTGTCATGACCATTTGAAGACAAAAATTTTTCTTTAAATCGATCAGACGCCCACTGGCGTGAAATTAAAAAAGAAAAAAAGGAAAAATTTAAAAATAAACGATTCATCCATTGAGTTTGTTACCTATAGATGTAAACATACCAGCATCCTAGTACTGCATCTGTGTACCATTGTTTATCTTTTGCATTAATCGTTCTTGTTGTCCTTTAAAGTAGATAATGCTTGCCTGGGCAGTCTGTATTTAACTTGGGATCACACATCATCCTACAAACTTTTTTCAGTTCTGCTATTGTTATATGAGCAGCATGGTGGCTTAATGAGAGATCCTGGCTTCCGTTCCTCTCCTGCACATCTGCTTGAGTGCGATTCACACATCCGTGTGAGCTTCCCCCGGCTTCTCCTCACGGTCCAGAGCTGTGAATCGAGGTCTCTGAGCTGACCTTGGTGAGGGCACGTGCCCCGTGATGAACTGGCAGCTCCTTCAGGGCGTGCCCTGCGATAGGGCCCAGGCACACTGTCATCCTACGCTGCAGGGAGTATTGTAAGGTACACAGGAATACTAGCATAGGTGTGAGTAATAATAAGATACAGAGCAGGTTACTGCTTTAAGTGAGGATGTCTGTTAAATACAGGAGTTCTGCCACAAACTTCCCTCGTACGATAGCAGATTCACCAAAAAAAATGTAACCGGTAATCTTCCCTGCGATATCCACATTTTCAATGACAGTTTCATTGTCACTAATCTATTCATTATGTGGTAAAAATATACAGTATTACGTAACCAAAGAGCAGAATTTCCAAAACTCAGCCGGAGGGATGTGTTTTTGAGAAGATTTCTGTGATTTTAGTTAATTTTGGAAATTTAACGAAAGTTCTTGGTTGGGTTACGTGAGGACTGGATAAGTCGCCGTCCCCAATACTACAACATAGGATGATGAGCCTGACTTTAGGTCACTGGTGGTCTGACCTCAAATACAACAAAACATGGACCATGTGAGTATTGGAAATTTGCTGTTCAATTTTATTTTTAATTTTTTTTTCCCAGACAGTGACAGTCCCCGGAGGGCCCTAAGTCTCTTTTTCACAAAGATGTACAAAACTGGGGACAGTTGTGTGACAGTCGCTTATCACTCGGGGGAAAAACAAAGAAAAATTATTTTTAGGGAAACTTCAAAATGGCGAGAGGTGGCATTTATGCAGAAGGGTGGGGGCCGCTCTGAGCGTACTTAATGGCATTTGTAATGTTATTTGATTACATTTGTTACTCATATTGCGGACAAATGCCATGACATTTTGACGGAAACCAGGCTTTAATTTCAGGCACGTTAACATGTTACTACACGCATCAGTTGGTGGCGTTTTTTACATAAATCCAAAAGTTTCAAAGAATAATAAAAAAAAATGCATTTTACCAATTCGAAAAAACTTAATTTCCCTTTTTCCATAAGGGAAAATTACCACACAGGGGAGACAATTAGTAACATGACGAAATGATTTCATTCCAGTCAGTACATTTTTCCTTAGTAAAGATTAGACAACTTCAGATAAAACATTCAGCAAATATTAGTAACCCCTAAAAAGAAAGTTAGGAATAAACAAGTAATATTAATGAAGAGACTCCGGGATAAAGCAACTTTGTGCCCAACTTTTTTTTTACTGAAGGTTGTTAATTGGGGTTCTTCTGGATGCTGTTATTTAAATTTCTGCTAGAGGTCGTTAATTGGTTTTGACTTCCGTGGTTCAGGAATGTGACAGACGTGACAGAAGCCTAAAATCCACAAAAATCATGGTACAGATTTTCAAAGGGATTGAAACCAAGTCTACAGGTACAGAAGCAGCTCTGAAAGCAAGGTGATCTCCACCTCACGCTATGGGGAATCTTCAGCGTCATAAATCAGAACCCAACTTCAACGTGGCGGATTAGCGATCCACAGTGAAACACCGTACACCTCCTCAGCAGTGTTTACGAAGAAAAACACGGGGGAAATACCAATTCCAATTTAAAGCCAAAAATAGCTAAAAAAAAATTAAATGATAGCTTTGTTAATCATTACGTGGGAATATTTTCGTAAGTTTTGGTTCATCAGTACTAAACGAATCCTATTAGGAAATTGAAAATTCATACTGTAAATTTACAATCAAACACAAAATTATACACATATGTTAGCAGTAGGATCTTTCATTTTTTTTTTTTGCCAAGTACAAGCGCGACGCAAACTCAGAGAAAACACCGCGACCCTGGTTTCAACCGGCGGCGTGCGAGATGGCGGTGAGCCGCTTCACACCGTCAAACGCGATGCCCGTCAGCCTCTCCTCCATCACTGTCAGCTCAGGGGAAACTCGGGCGACGCTGAAACCGGAGGCGGCGAGTCAAAGAGAGCGGCTGCCAAACTATGGTGCTCGCAGGTGAGCGGACAGGTCCCCCCCCCCCGGCAGGACCCTGGCAGTCTGATTCCGGCCACTAGGGGGCGCCGTGGCTGCCGGGGATGTACCGGTTCCGCCAGCCTTCTCAGTCTTGGGGACAGGTGGTGCTGGCGAGGATGCCGATGGCCAGTGGAAGTCACTGCGCCAACAGGGAGGAAAGAGGGGGCTGGGATAGGCTGGCCCAGAGCCCTGCATTCATGTTCCATTTAGGCCATTGATAAAAAATAAGGGGGTCAGGGAAAGGAAAGTCGGAGCGGGGAAGGGAGAGAGAGAGAGAAAGAGGGAGTGACGATCTTTGAATGGCTGACTCAGGCCCTCGCTGGAAGCCTTCCCAGACGAACAGCTTGAGTCTCCGTTGGACTGGGACGAGGGCGGCGAGTTGGGTCTCCTCCTCCAGGAGGAGATCTCCTCTGCGCGCACAACATGGGCCACGGCGAGGAACGACAACACTTCAAAACACGCGGCGGCGATGTGCATCTGCTCGTCCCGAAACCGGGGAACATGGCATGGGCTCGTGAATAAATGATGAGCGCCCGGGGAGGAGAGAGCCTTCGGATTTATACACGCACCACCACGTAGCGTTCCTACAACAGCAAACCCGAGCCCTCAATTATATATTACAATTATACCTCAAAACAGCTAAAGAGTTTACGTGATTATATGTTGACTGACGTATACTATCTCGAGGCAGCTTCCCGCCATACACTCAGCGAGCGAGTATACATACAATCAAAGCAGCTGGCGAACTTTCCCCGAGTTTTAACACACTTATCCTGCTATTTCATTTTATACTTGAATGATCGGCAAAATGCTAACATAAGCTAACATGACGCCGAAGCTGAACTTCGGTAAACTAGCGGGCCTGTCATCGTGGGGTGATGCTCCCACACTGGGACATGAACGGCAAGCGATGAAGTGGGTGTAGCGGATGTGAACCGGGTGAG
>JAODLC010000054.1:3578691-3593229 GCA_026781145.1 Hippopotamyrus pictus | reverse complement strand
CCGCCCACCGATTTTTCAGGAGGTCAGCATGGATCGCAAATCAAGGCAGTGGTAATGCTGACTGATTAAGCTCAAACGGATGAATCTCACAATGAATCTCGCACCCCCATTTCCAAAGACAAAATGAGTCTGCCTGATACTCTCTTTGTATGCATTTACTTGCATACACATTTACTTGCATACACATTTACTTGCATGCACATTTACTTGCATACACATTTACTTGCATACACATTTACTTGCATACACATATAAACGGTCCTGCCACTGCATAAACCTCCTGCTGAACTGTCATTGTGATGTTGTGTGGCTGAAACAGCGATAAAACTGCTTAAAGGGGGGGCACCGGGCGTATTATTAATCACTGCAGAGGTGCACTGGATCCTGCCTGGGCTTCCTGAGTACTACAATATGGCAGTGCCTGGACACTGTACATTTTCAGCAGCTAATTGGCCAAATTGAAATGCAGTGGGTCCCTGTCAAGAAGTGACTGGGAGTGGAAAAAAAAAGAAATAAAGCTGAATGGGGCGGCGGTGGGGGGGGGGGGGTAATTCCCAGTGATGTCACTCATTCCTCTTCAGCCATTCCTCTAGGTGTAAACGCTCCAAGAATTTTCAGAACCGTTCTATGACACAGACAACGAAGACTGTACGCATTAGTAGGTTTTCGCCCGAAAAGCAAATCCCTTAAACAATCCACTCATATGCCAGTTTATCCTTGCACCTGGTATAAGTTTTTATTTCATTATTTTTACTCTTGTAGACACGCAAAGAGAGCATGTGGTTTCTTTTGTATGGCAACAGATAAATCTCATGAGCACCACAGTTTAAGCATAACATCAAAATTGAACACATCATGCAAAAATATGAGCTCTTTGCCCAGAAGACTTTCTGCCTGTCGTTATTGCAATAAAGAAGTGAAACTTGGCCAGTTATGACAGCGAAAGCCTGGGCCTACCCTTCCCCGACAATAATTTCTCATTTAGGCATCATGATTCGATGCCTGGACATGGTCCATTTCCAGCCGCTAATCATCACAGTTTGACACGACATATCCATCGATTCATTTAGCGGACATCACAGAGCAGTGTTCTGAAACGAGTCCGTGTGCGGTCCAGTATTTTTTTCCCCCCTCTTTATAGTAAATCAAAGCTTTGTTTGTTCAGCCTCTGAAGTACAGAATGTCAACAAAAAACCCAAAAATGGCCAATAGCTGCGAAGCCTAATAGACTGAGTTAGCCATCCTCAGCAATTAGCAGAGCGGAGTTACGTCAGGCCAGAAATTTTAAGCGCCCTTTCATGTGTCTTCGAAAAAGATAAATAAGATAAAGATAATGCTAATAAAAAATAACTGTTTATGTTAGAGAGCACATGAACAGTCGGGACAGAAAGCAGAGGTAATATTTAAGTCTCGCTCAGTCTTAGGCGTGCATATTTTTTATTTTAAATTCCTTACGTAACCTAGCAAGCTCCGAAAGTTTAATTGCGGAGGCTTAAAGTTTTATAAAGGCGGCAGAGGGAGACGGGCGAGATAACAGGACAGAGTAATCAGAGGAGAAAGCTTGGGAGCAGAGCCAGGTCCTCCATGCAAGCCTGAGCATCTCCGGCAGGGCCGGAGCTGATCTCACTTATCTGGTCTTCTGGAGAAGGTTCTCGCCCGGCATGGCGTCTGACCAAAAACGGACACACCGGCTTAATTCTGGGTGCAAAACAAAGGATTTTCTCTCTCTGCCTGCTGGCGTGCGAGTGGGCCTTCTCATTATTAGCTTACTGCAACCCCCCCCCCCCCCCCAAATGGTCATCCAAATCTGACCTCCTCATTTCTACTCAGTTCATCTTTCATTCCTTTCCTCCCTCTGAACCTCTCTGATCATCCTTCCATGGTCACACTATCTCGTCCTTTTTTTGTTTTCCTTTTTTTCGGAGTTGTTCACCGCAAAATCTCAGCCCCAGTGACACGATCGGTCTAGCAGTGGAATAACCTCCTGAATTTAATTTTTCTCTCAAAGGAAGACATCTTAAATGGCACTTAACCCTTAGCACAATTCACAAACTCTCCAATATTGCCAGCGCTAACATTTCTCAATAACTAAAGCTCACCATTTATCTTATATCTAAAAAAAAAAAACAGTTATCATAAATAATACATAAAGAACACATGCAGTGATAATATTACATTGTGAGACTGTATAAATAAGTGATAATTGTTTCTGTTTAACAGCGTAAAATGGACCACTTTTATGGCACAGAGCTGTTTTGCATAACGCCAGCAAATGATTAAATCCATGCTATTTTTTTACCATCTTCAAAATGTTTATTTGGTCAGGCTATCGACTAACGTCATCCGAAATCCGCGAACATCTTTGATCTCTCCGCTGTCTAATGAAAAATGCGGGGTCCACTCGCTTAGAAAACCGCAAGATCTTACGCTACCCTCTCTGTGTCAGGCTGATTTAGTTAGAATGTCCTCCCCGAAAGCTCTTGGTCCGCTGAATGGAACGAGCTGTCGGTAAACTTTTCAGGATGTTCAACATTACCGAGAACTATATACTTTCAACCGCTTTCTGATGGATGAGGGCTAGCAAAATTCATTCTATATTCAGGAGTCATACAGATCAGAAGGATTCCAGGCATAATATGAGATATCTGAATCACTTTATCTGTCTTTGTGCCATTTCATGCATTCTTTAATGGCTGACTTGTACACCCATTGATATTTAGAATGCGTGTAGAATCCGAGGAAACAGAAAAGAAAACTTGGAGTGTTTGATCACCGAATTGCGACTCTGCGCCAGTGACCAGAAGGTCGCCGGTTCAAATCCTGAGGCAGGCAGTGTGATGTCACTGCTGGGCCCCTGAGCGGGGCCCCTGAGCAAGGCCCCTAACCCCCAGTTTCTCCAGGGACTGGCTGACCCTGTTTTCTTAAAATAGGAAAAAAAAACAGTTATTTTGGACAAAAAAAAAAACAACAAAAAAACGAATGGATTAGAGAAACAAAAAGTTGCGATGGATATTGAATGACAAAACATTACTTCATTGTTCTTTCGTGGGTAATGTGCCAGGAATGCCAGGGGCAGCAGCATCCGTACTATCAGCTCGACCGTACGCAGTCTTTTCAGAACCCTGACGATCTGCATCTATGATATCTAACGCAATGAGCAGCGATGAAGACTCGGCCCCAGCAAATGCTGACATGGGGGGTGACGCCACAGCAACTGCTGTGTGACGCTGTCACAGTCAGGGACGGGCAGCGACGGACCGCAGAATACAAGAGCAACATTAACGTGGTGGAATGCCAGTCACTGGTCCCCTTAATGAATGATAATCAGTCATCTGAAATGCTCACATTGATTGCACTGTGGTGGAATTATGGAAAAATTAATTCTGAATAAAAGTCAGTCCATTATATCTACTGTATATTACGCTTTATTAGATTTTTCATACAAATCTGGGAATGTATTTTATGCCTGCTCTAGCACATGATACATTATAACCACGCCGAGCGATGGGGCTCCTGGCTTTATTTCAGCTTTTGGGATTTTGGTTGGGATCCTGCACTTCAGTCGATATAGTACAATAGCCGGGCTAACACCACAGCTAAAACGGGACCACGCAACATAACACTCCATTTACTCAGAAACCAGTATTTATTTTTCATGAGCTACTAAGGTATTTTTTGCTGTTATTTTAAGAATATATTACCGCGACATTAATACATTGAACAACATTTGGCCCAGAATTTAAGACGTAACCAGGTTTAAACCAAGCAAACGAGGTAAGTCAGGGAAGGCCTCATATCAATTTTATCATCCGCGGTGTTGTTTGTCACACCAATACCCAAAGCATGGGGGGGGGGGGGTACCTGGCAGGTTCTTGCGCGTGCTCCTCACGTAAAGCCGCCGGCTGCGTTGTCCCGCGCGTGCCTGTTACAGACTGACTGCGTTCTCCTGCGCGTGCCCATTAGACTGACTGGGCTGGCCTGCGCGTGCCCGTTACATCACGCCGACATCTGCGTTTTCCTGCCCTTAGCTGCGTATGGCCACAATAGACTGACTGGCCTGCGCGTGCCCATTACAGGCTGACTGCACTGTGCTGCACGTGCCCGCTACAGACTGACCGCGCTGTCCTGCGCCCGTTACAGACTGACCGCGTTGTCCTGCGCGTGCTCGTTCCGCCTACTGGAAAGCGCCGCCTGTTTGTTTTGAACGAGCCACTCGAGCGGCGGCTCAGGCTGCCGCAGCATCACGTTTTCGTCCGCAGAGATTTATCCCCGACACGAAGACGTGCTGGTTTTCCGCCCCGCTCGATTCCGATTGGTGCCAGGATTCCCTGTCCGGGCACCGATGGGGTAAATACGGACGTCTGACCGCATAACCACATTGTGATTTTGATTTATCTGGGTACGTATAGGTATACTATTCAGCGCGGGAGGTGCTGCAAATGGATAAGGGGCAAAAGATCGGACTATGACAGTGGCGTCTGATAAAAATCACCGCACGAATATTGTGAGAGTTATGTTGCGTGACAAATGCATTCATACTCCCCATGGATTGCATTGGACACATTTATAATTTACTGATGATAAACTGGTGAGAACCAAATGTTCACATATTAAATATTAAATGCCTGATTCAAATATGCACAGCATTTTATAAACTGAAAGATTCTGCAGGCCACTTAAACGTTAAAATTTGTTAATAAAATATGTTTAATAGGTAATATATTCCTTCATCTTTATATGATTTGAGTCAAATAAGGAAACATAGTACTGATATTGCACACATAAAAATATTAATAAAAGAATCTATAATTTCAAAGAATGGTTGTAAAATAAAAGCATTTATATTCTGCCCTTTAATTGATTTTGGTATAATTACAGCATTCTGGGTTTAAAAAGGCAATTTTATCATGGCTATTAAAGGCACCTTAAATAATGACCTGACTGGTCTTAATAATTCAGTTGAACTAATTAACTGTCATCCTTTGAGAATGAGCAGAATAGTTGTGTAATCCTTTGTAAAGTCGCAGGCGTACACAACGGGGTGTCCGTATTTTAAACATATAGTGAGTGACTCATCATAAGAAACCCCTGCTGGTCCCTGTAAAACACCAGACCCAAGGAGCTACAGAGCTACAGCTTCCTTAAAGTAAATAGCTATGCTGTATCGAAGCTATCAGCGAGGTTAAAAAAAAAAATACATAGTACATAACAGACTGTTGTTAATGTTTACTTACACGTGTGACACCCAGAGGTATTAAACCTGCAAGCAACGTTTTGTAATTTCTCAGGAATAAAATCAATAAATAATTCTTCACAGCTTTCACTTAATTGTAATAGGTGAAGACCTTCATAAATGATTCCATTTACAGTTGTACCTAACACTCTCTCTCTCGATTGTTCTTTGCTTCAGAATATCCATTTTAAATACAGCGTACGGCCGTCCAAATTTCTGATAACCTGCCACTTGGAGTAGGACTCCTCTTCTATTTCCACCACCAGCTAGACTAATGGACAATTTAATGTCAGTTCTAGGTTTCTGCATTTGCTCAGGCGGGCCAAATGCGGCACTCCAGATAGGACTGTTATCCATGCGAATGAAATGTAAAAGGTCAGTGTTAGCCCACTGTCCTGCGTCCAATGATGCGATCACTCTACCAAAGTCTCCAGCCCCCCACCTACATCATTGGCCCCCATAATTCCATTTGCAAATGTAATCTGTGATCTGTACCTTTAAATACACTTGGGATTCTGGGAGTTCTGTTCATAAAGCTTCCCTATTTTTTCGTTTGTTTTAATACGAATCAACTGTAGCGATGCTATTCGACAAAAGGTGTCGATAAAGATTTAGCGACTGAATTTTCTTACCGCTGGGACATGATCTTATAAGCGTCAGGCAGATAGCACCGCGTGTTCTCCATCTGGACTGGGTCGGCGTCGCAGATTTTGTCGTCCGTCCGCCCGTAGTTGGCGCTCTCGATCATGATGACGTCGGTGCCTGGGCAGCGTAGCTCGATGGGGTAGCTCTCGCAGGACAGCTCCCTCCGCACCACAGCCATGGGAATGGGCGCTCGGCTGAAGGCTACGGGCCAGAGGCACACACATTGTCAATGACCTTGCTCTGCCACCAGGTGGCAGTAACAGCGCCCATTCCCTACATGCTCCTCCCACTTTGACACACCTGTGAAACCGCATTCCAACATTGAAGCGGAGGTGGCGATTTCCGGTCCAGAGATTACAAATCCAGACCAGGATTTTGTTTCAACCAACCAGTTGAGCGTAAAGAGTCACAGTCACAGAGTACTCAACTGGTTGGTTGAAACAAAATCCTGGTCTGGATTTTTACTCTCTGGACCTGAAATCTCCACTTCTGCATCTAAGTAACCAAAATATATAAGAATGCATTGGTTATTAACGCTTGGTAATTACTGCGGTAAGCTACCAATTTTGGCGTAAGGTACAGAATAGCAGGTAATCGGTAAGGCCAAGGTGTAAAGATTTAAGATTTGGATCACTGGCCACTGTGCCAGTCTAAGGAGAGCCCTTGAGGTAATCCTAACCTGAGCCGCATCACGTATCATATTTCCAGGTACATGAAGGGACAAAGAGTCAGTTGTAAGGCAGGTGTGTCAGGCAGACGGAATGGGTACAACGTCATAACAGAAGGGTCAGTATGCATGCACTTGTTTTAGTCTTTCCAAGGGCTTTTACAACCCACTCTATATTTTAAAACGCCTTTGTCCTCCTTTATAATAACAGTGATACTTCAAAGAAAGGCACACTGAGATTACAGGACATTGACACTGACATTTCAGACGTTGAGCGTGCGGTATGAATTGACTGAAGGATCACTGCGTTTAATAGCATGTTGAATATTGTCATGAAAACACAACATTGCGGGTCTATGTGCCTCTGACTGCGACACTGGACTGCAAACGTTTTATTCTATGAAATAGTAACCATGGTAACATCAACCCCATCCCTCAGTATTACAGTCCTATAGACTGCATTACTGGAGATGTAAAGTCGAGGGTAAAAATCCGACATAACTCGCTGCTCGGCCCTATCTCTCTCAAGGACTGTGCCAAATTGTGCGAGATGAATCACGCAGACAGACATTCCTGGGTAATGGTGGGAGCTCCTGAGTCTCTGACATGTGACTTAGATTGCAAGCTGGAGCAGAAACCAAACAGGGTTCGCCAAATTGCTGCACTAGTCGATCAAGAGCGAGACGTTTTAATTCTACCCTGTCATCTGTCTGAGATAAAGCTGATATACAATGACATTTAAGAGTTATCATTAATGTAAAAAACCGCGGGGCTCTGAGCAGACAGATGGGTCATATTCTTGTGGCCTTTGATGGAGACCTTTGGACATCGGAGGGTCAATAACCATTCTCTTTGTCAATATTTTCTCAACTGTTTACTAATGCTTAGCCAGAAATGTACAACCCATAAAATACATGCCATTTAAGCCTCCAGAATGAATACGCAACAAGAAGGGCAGTGACAATATAGATAGTCAGGAAGTATCATTTCAAACTGTACTCATCAACCTGAGGATACACATGCCATTGTGCATAACCGCTTATCCAGTACAGGGCTGTGGGGACCCAGGAGCCTATCCTAGGATCAGTCAGGGGTAGACTGGTAGGCAGTGCAGCTGGGCCCCCCCCAGTGACATGGAGGGCACCCTCTCACTGCGAATCTTACATATATGGGAAACATTAGTGAAGATTAGGGCGCTGACATCATGCATACAATATTATATGAATTTGTGACACGCTACTTTTATATATCCCATTTGTATGTATACAATCTCATTATGGTGGAAGTCAACACAACAAAAAATTGACACAATACTTAAAACATTTTTTTAAACGTAATAGTTTGTAAGGTTTTGTAGTCATACTACGTTGTTAAGGCGTGTATTTAACGAATAAAGCATGTTTGTGGAATTCGCTAACAACTGCAGTGCATGATGGGTATGATATTTGGAAGCTACTTAAATTTCATCTGCAGCTGCTGTAACTGGCGTAGGCAGACACTAGGTGTGAATTTGGAAAGGGAGGCATGGTCCATTTGTACAGATGTTCTGCCACTGCCACCAGTTCATCTAACTGCATGTGTTTGGACTGCAGAAAGAAAGCAGAGTATGACACATACAAAGGAAGAGCACACAAATTCTACATGCATGCACTGAATAGTGCACCCTACTGGTGGGAGGCCAAAATGTCAATCACTGAGCCACCCCACATAAAATTTCCCATGAATAATTTAAACGGAACATAGTAATGTATGCAAGCACAAAACATTTCAGCGGGAGAGGGACCATAAGCTATCTATGTGCACTCTGCTCTTCCGATTGTTAAGACTAGATTTGTATTTTCGCAAGAGATTAACAATTCCATTAATAAGGCAATTTTTCCTTTCCTGGTAATTAAATCCTGCACCTAACAGGAAAATTAAACCCGGCCAATATACATGACTGCCAATCAGATTTATTGAACAAGTAATAAATCTGAGTAGCCTGTTGATTTTTGTGACCGGTCAGAGAAAAATTAGGAGTTTATTTGTGGCTGAGGGGGGGAAGGTCTGACTCATGCTGAAAGCTCCACACTATAACAGACAACCAAAAATGTAAATAGGGTTACTGCATTTTGAAATACAGGCTAAAATATTCAAATAGTGATTTTAACTAAAACAACCATAATTAGAACATTAAAAAACACGTTTTCAGATTACTTTTTTTCTCTTTAAAATGAGAGATTTGCTACACGGTACAGCACACTGCACTACTGTTACACTGCAGTACTGTTTCACTGCACTACTGTTACACTGCACTACTGTTTCACTGCACTACTGTTACACTGCACTACTGTTTCACTGCACTACTGTTACACTGCACTACTGTTACACTGCTTCATTTCGGCATAAAAACAAGGTAAAAAAAAAAATAACATGTACAATGAAATACTATCTCTGGCACGTTTTTCTCTCCCTAATAATAGCTCTGGGAGGAGAATCCTAAAGGCTGATAAGCGAGAAGCAGGTAGGAGACCTGCTTCCGTTCAGAACGAGGCTCCCCACTTCCCATTTTCATCGACCAGCTGTCGTGCCAATAAAACATGAAACACTTCCATCCCTGGACCTGTTCTGGGTCGTGTGGTGCGTCCTTGGCCAACTTCATCAGTGGGTCAAGAATCAGCAAAACGTTTGGCCATTTAATTTTTATTTTTTTAAATAAAAGCCACTTTGGTTACAGATGTCAGAGGATAAGTTTGGTAGAGGCAATAAATCTGCCCGAATGACACCTTGTTCAATAAAGGAGTTCAAATCACCTACTAAGTGCGGAAATGTCGCACGCTGTATTTTCGTGGGGCATGGCAGACCTTGCTGGTGGCGTCCTGATGACGCGGACGCCAGCAAGTGGCATGTGGCTGTCAATCTCCCTCGCCAGCAACGCCCTGGGAAAATGGGACAATGGACCGAAACGTGCGGCGGTCGCCACATTAACGTCAGGGTCTCCGATAAATTCCGGATGATGGATGCGGCTATTTAGGGCCGTCTACGTTCGACGGGGACGCATCTGAATTCTGTGCTCTTCCGGCACCCATTTCGCCGCCGACATTTCAGTTGCCTCCGATATAATTCATGAATCCATTACGCGCCCGTACATTTTTAACACGCCCCGCATCCAATATTCATCCCAATGAAATCCAGGGGAGCGCGAGGATCAAGGCCTGGGTACAAACCCAGACAGGATAGCTGTGCTCCTCACACAGGCATACCTCCCTGGCAATTTAAAGTCACCGGTTCACCGAAAATCTGTATAAACACAGAAACGACGCGTAAAATACGGCCCCCAGAGCACAAACTCTTAAAGCAAAGCCACACCAGTGAAGTGGCACGCAAGGAGCGGGATTTTACGTTTATTTAGCTCCTGCTTTTATTCAACCGCCCTTGTCGGAATGCATGAGATGGTTCATCAAGTCAGCAGAGGAAGCCAGTGTGAGAATCACTGTGTACCAGTTCAGTCTGCTAGCCCTTCAGCATTAAGGCAGGGCCAAGTGGAAGCTTAATCTGCCATGAAAACTGCTCTCTTCCCGTTTATGATAAAATAAGACAGAATCCTAACATCAGCAACACGGGAGATGTCGCGGTCCTCCTTTGGAAACCTCATCGCCAGAGACGGGTGAACATCACCGGAGAGAGTGTGTCCTCTCTGAGCCGAATGTAACTCTTCCCGGCCGCTTCGATTACCGCGGGCGACACACTTTCCGATCAAAGCGTTTCATCCACCTTGACCTCACTGCGGCGGTTTTGAGAATCGACACTTACCGTCACCCAGTATCACGGACCTTAAATGCAGAAGTAGCTGCGGGGGAGTCAAGGAAGACATATAAAGGATTTGTTTCACAACACGCCTGTAGTTGTACACATCCCCCATTTTCATTAGTCTTTTTTTTTCCTTTTAAGCAAGACCATCTGTTTTAGGAAAACAAATGATGTCCAGGCCAAATTGCCTATACATCATTATACATAAAAAACAATAAAAACTGACAAAAAAAAAACACAAAACATTCATAAGCAATGACAAAACGAGTGCTTCCAAAAAAAGCAGTGAAACATAAACACGTCCATCCATCCACAACCGGTTACCCGGTACAGGATTGCTGTCAGCCTGGAACTTATTCCAGGGACAACTGGGACAGGATGCCAGTGGTGGGGGTCACTCTCACATCTCTGGAGGTGTCAGGCAACGGTGCAATAACTGACTATTATTATAAGCAGCAAATAACTTTATTTTTACTTGACATAGCTTATACATAATATGACAAATAGTATCGCTACTGCTGGATATACGATCGTTTTCCTTGACATTTAGAAGTCCCGAAGGTCATATTGCTGCAGCAGCACATGATACCCAAAAGCAGGAGCGCTCGCCCAAATGCGGTCGCATTCCCGCTTTTGCAGCATGCCGCAGCCGCATGCCACACTCAATCCGGGCAGGTCAACGGTAGCCAATCATGCAGCACATAGTGCTGGATAGATTATCTGAGTCAAATTTGCGGGCAGAAAATGGAGATGACAGGTAGAGCATGCGACTCAGCGCAGCCAAAATATACGCCGGGCATCTCAATTGCACCAAAGATACTATATCACGCGTGTGCATCTAGCTATTAGTTTATTTATTTGCTTGCATAATTTGCGCTGGATTCCTGTCCAGGTTGTACCCCTACCTGGTGCCCTCAGCTCTCCAGTATACGTTCACTACAGCACTGTGCTGGATAATTGGTTATGGAAAATAGTTGGGTGGATTTTATTTTGCTTTTGTATGAATCTCCAAGCACCATTTTTTTTTATTTTTCAATTTTATTCGGCAAAATAGCAAAGTATACATGCAAGATGCATTGCGATGGTGAGAAGCTACAACACCAGGGACCAGGTGCAGGCGAAGGGCAGTGCCCTTTCATTCTCGCTACCAGTGAGGCGTGCCCAAGATACTGTGTCCGTACAAGGGAATCCTCCCTGAAGCTCAGCAGCTATTGCGCGGGGGGGGGGGGGGGGTCTTTGTGGGGCCCTGGGACACTTCGCCTCCTCCATCCCACTTGGCAGTCAGCCCCCCTCTCAAAAAAAAAAGATTTGACATCGTCGGCATCAAGGTCGCAATTGCAGCATGCCGCAAAGATGAGGGAGCGGCCAGTTCCTCAGAAGACACAAAAAGAGGAGCGTTTGGCCGGAATATTGAAAAGAAAAATACATTATAAAAGATACATTGCTACGCTGCATATTTCAGTAATGTATATTTCAAGGTCTGAAGGTTCAAAGCACAAAAAAGTTGATGAAGTTGTGAAGGATGCAGGCAAAAACTTTTCAATAGTATTTCTTTTTTTTTCTTTTAAGTAAGACCATCTGTTTTAGGAAAACGAATGATGTCCAGGTCATGTTTTTGCTGGAATGCAGTGCCGGGTGACACGATGAAGGTGACGGCGTTCAGTATGTGTGCATGTAAAACATTAAAGCAATATTTCCAGAGAGAGACGTATCTAGAAGCGAGATTAAAGGTTCTTTTTTTGCCAAGCTCTGGTTTTTTCAAAGCATGGTTAATATGGAGATGAGACAGGCGGAGTCTTTCTCCTTAATGGGAAGTTCTTACAATAAATCCCTTCCTTTACTGATGGCTGTATTGAATTCGTCCCCCACACTGAACTGCTTTCAAAACCACTTCAAGTATCCTCATCAGCTTCTTTCGTCAAGGTCCAAGAGGCTAAGCTGTGACCTTCACCACTTTCTCCCTAAACACACCCACACGACATCTCACTCGAGAGGCCAGACTAAGCACAACGGGTACGCGGCGTCCGTGTCAGATACACTGAAGAACTCCTATGTCATCCAACAGCCAATCCATAGTGTGTCTGTATATGGGAAACTGACGAAGTACATTTGTAAATAGTGCTAAAATAATTGCACATTTGTCCTACGTTAAATTTGTCTATTCAGAAGCTTTTGGATGCTCGTCAGGATTAGCATACTGCATGTGCAGATTCACACTGGATTCCTTTGTATCGCAAATCCCGACATCGAATTCCGGGTGTAACATTCCGCGGAGGTCGTCGGACAACACAAAGCTTTTCCTGTGAGTCTCTGGGCACACGTGGACATGGGATACCTGATACCATATGTGAATTTCCAGATATGCTACAGCTAGGTGGCTAAGGAAGGTCAACGCAGGATGTCAAGGTGAGTCACAGCCAGTGAGTCACAGCTCAGTGTCGTTATGGGAAATTCACAGGTATTTTCGTTTGCATCACGTTCTGTCGCATATCAACAAATTAGACTGAAACACAGATATAAAAAGTGTACAATTAATTACAGTAGCTACAATTGCAATATCGGTTGCAGTAATAAATAAATAATGCAGTGCATCCCTGATCCCACTGAACAGAACAATGTTACATTTAGATCAGAGCAGTAAAGAATGAAACAGCAAAGGGTTTTTAGACATCGTGGTGAAGAGTAATGACAACAATGTTACAGCACAGGGGACATGCTACGCCGTGATTGGCTGTGAACATTACAGCACAGGGGACATGCTACGCCGTGATTGGCTGTGAACATTACAGCCCATGGGACATGCTACGCCGTTATTGGCTGTGAACATTACAGCACAGGGGACATGCTACGCCGTGATTGGCTGTGAACATTACAGCACAGGGGACATGCTACGCCGTGATTGGCTGTGAGACCATTCACGGTGCATCTCCATTCTATCCGTAAAAGTCGCGTCTTCCTGATCCAACCCGGCGACGCTATCACTAAAAATAGGGGGAATCAGCTGGTCTGTAGCTTAGCACTTCCCAGGAGAAGACGGGGAAATGAGATCTCTATTTCTCCGTGATAGCACAACAGCACAACATGAAAATGAGACTTCTTTAAGAGCATCATGGGATACGGACATGCGGACAGAAAAAATAAATCTGTCCAAGGTCTTTAAGAAGTCTCACTTTATCTCCATTCCAATTATCGCACACCATCTTAAAATGACCTCAATTAATCTTATCTATTTTTTTTTCATATTTCTCACTAATATCAAATTTTTGAGTGTTTTTTATGCTGTTAATTTCACTAATGGAAAGTTTATGCAAAATAATAATTAAAGACGAAAAAAAACGGAGACAAAAGGAGATGTTTCTCCAGCAGTAGGAGGGAGCAGAAGAGAAACCCCCCCGCTGGAGGTTTGGAAAGGAGAAACCTTTCTGTGGTTTGGGACTCGTCGTCTGTGGGCTCCTGAGCGCGGCCCCATGAAGATAAACAGAAACAGGACTGAAAGTACCTAACAACCCCACATCTGTCTTGAAATACTTCATCTTGACCCAAACATCCTTAATGTCACTGCAACTGTATTTTAATTTCACTGTAATTGAAACAGCAGAGGGGTTACTGTCAGAATAGTGAGGGATTGCTGTATTACATGCAGCTAATACATCAGCCTGCATCAGTTTTATTAGGAGGAAAATGCTTAAATTTATGACAGACTGAATTATTAGTTTATGACTTCATTATTATCTATGCTAGCTGCATGGTGCAGTGGGCCTTTTGCTTGCATATGTTCCCTATGACTTGCCATTTAAAATCTTGGAAACACCTGCATATATTGAGCCGCTTATTCAGCCAACATTATAGGCTTCGTTTGCCTGGCACTTCCATTATGGCACTTAAAATGAAATCCCCGCATGATAAGTTAATATGCATCCATATTCCACGACCGCTTATCAGAGTCACACCGAGTCTGGAGCTTGTCCTGGGAAGCATAAAGTATAAGATAGACAAGCGCTTCCCAATCCGGTCCTCGAGGACCCCCAGACGGTCCATGTTTGTGCTCCCTGCCAAATAGTTTTTGCTTTTTTGCATTTTTTGCAAAAAAAAGTGGAATGATTGTCTAGGCCAGCGGTGGACAATCCTATCTGCAAAGGGCCGGTGTGTGTGCAGGTTTTTGGGATAACCTGTAGGTCAGCTGTTCAAACCCAGGTGTGAGGAC
>JAODLC010000054.1:3556489-3578490 GCA_026781145.1 Hippopotamyrus pictus | reverse complement strand
GGCCGTACCACTAACTCCCAAGCCACCAAAGTGCCCTTATGTTAATGTACACTACTTACATTTTTATGCAGCAGGTGAAGTATGTACCGCATAAAGTAACACATGGCACTTCTGAAACCTGTGGGGCGACCGACCCGAAAAGGCTGGCGTGCCACAATGAAAACTACAGTAATCAGTGCAAAGGATAATAAAGTTCAGCTTGTTTGTATGGAAAATGCACTTGCCTTCGACCAATCTTTCTGGATAGTGGCTCATTTATCCACAGAATATAATGAAATTTCCTCACGAGAGAACAACCTTGGGAACATTAGCATTAACTTTATTTACTTGTGCTCAGTTTCATTAATAAAAATGACATGTGCGTCGTGCTGATTGTGGAACCACACCGGGTGGTAATCTGCAAAAAATGAGTCGCAGAAATGACTGAAAATTTATTAACAAAACGTAGGCAGCTATTTTACTTGCTACCCATCCCCATGCGGGGAGCCAAGGGGAAGACAAAGATGGGGAACGTAGGACTGAACGGGGCAGAGAGCGCTGGCCAAACGATTCTTTGGACTCGTCCAGCAAGTGTATCCGCTGGCTCTGCTCAACACGGGGTCCCTCTTAATACCTGAATACTGCCTGCAGCCCTTTCATGACCCACTAGTTGGTATGAAGATGCCTCTTAACAGAATGAAGGGTGGAGTAGGTCTATGTCTGTGAAACAGTCGGTGACCCAGCTTTTGCGGGGATTACAAGGATTACGCACCCATCTATTTACAGGCAGGCCCACGTTAAGAAGGCCTGACTTACCGACAACTCGTTCAGCAGTTTGTCGACTCGAGGTACAATACAGTACCATATGTAGTTACTTTTATTATTATTATTATTATTATTATTATTATTATTATGTGCTATTATTATATATGATGCATTAGTGTATTTGTAAATGTTTTATATGCATAGAAAACTAAAACTTATACATGTACCACATATTGAGGCTAACTGACGCTAAATTAGAATCAAATGTATCTGTTTTGACCTACCTACAAATCCTGCTTAAAGACAGACTTCTGGAATGGATCTCGTTCGTAAGCTGGTGACTGACTGCCTGTGCGACAGCTGGCATTGGGCACTTGCTGCCACCTAGGACTGGTCCCTCATACCCACCCACTCCTTCGCAGTACTCACTCTATTTACATTATATGTTTATGTCACGCTCTGTGTTCAAATCGCACTGCTGTACATATTGTCAGAATTGTACTTGTATTCATTGTCTTGTTGAAGCACCCCAGTTTGTATTTGCGTCTCGTGTTTAACTTGCGTTTGCCGGTGGTCCGGACATGCAAAATAAGATTGTCTTTGTGTAGTTTAACTGACTGCTTACTCTGCCTATAATAAGAAACTCCTGAGTCTTGAATCTGAATCCTGGGCATTCTGCAGTCTACTGCAAAAGAGCTCGGACGCATAAATTCACAGAGGTACAAATGCACCTGAACAGGGTATACGAGCAGTGTCTGCACATGCTCAGTAAGGAAAGAGCCCGTCAATCAGAATACCCACAAGCTACTCCATCTACCAGCCGTCATTCTACCCATCGCGTTAATCACTTTTCCATCAAACGGGCTCAACGCTTAAACCTGCCAATATTCAGATTCTTTTTTTAACATGAGTTTCGGAGTGCTCTGTCAGGATGTCTATAACAATGGCTGAAGCAGATGGGTTCCTATTCAGAATGGCTTTACGGCGAAGGTAAACGTAACGAAACCGACTCCCCGAATGCGAAGGCTGAAACGAGTCTGATGAATTACTTACTTCAGAGAGCACCCGGTTGTATAAACGGGAAAATTATAGTTTGTATAAACCGAAAATTATAAAACTGAATAAACACATTAGCTAAGGCTAATTAGCAAGTGGGAAACTAATCCAGTGTTAGAACACATTTGACAGTTTTATCTATTACCGAAGCAGAATTTCTTCGGATTCAGAGTGCTGATCATGTTCAGTTATTTTTTTTTTATTACAATGATATATTACTGAACACGGGCTCATGGTAATTATATTATAAGCTATATACGTGTATAAATGCATTTTAATGAAGGCTAACAGTGAGCGCCTTTACAGGTTAGGAGACTCTGTAATATTTATGACATCACTGCTGGCCTCTGGGCTGTTGTATCCTGCCACCTCATGTAAACTAACATCCAGATTCCCGCGACCCCTCTGTCAATATCCATTCTCATTAAACAGCACTCTGCTTCAATAAGCAACTTTAAATTGCATCTTTCGACACTTGAAATGGAGCAATCGAGGTTCGGGGTCTAATTTATAAGATATTCATGCCCTTCAGAACAACTATAAAACTTGGGAGTGTTTAACCTGTTTCCAAAAAGCCTGCGCGGCTAATGCTGCTGTCATATGTTTCAGAGGGTTTGACAGCACTTTGGCAGCGTAAGATACAGCGGCCTGGCCTTGAAAGCCACTTTCAGCTTGCAAATGAAATATTGATTTTTCTTTTCCTCCTCAATTGGTGGGGAAAAAAAAAAACCTACACGCGACAAAGATGTGTATATTATTCTACGCGCAGAAAAAAATGCTCAGTTTCCCCACCTTTTCTGTTTTCCTTATCTTCCTGGTCATGGGTGCTGTTTAATGAAGCCGTAATATACCTTAGGAATCACACGGGACCTGTCCGATACATCATCATTACACGTTACCCCGACACCTGAGGTAGACGCCCTTCCGGGCTTCCCCCAGGCACTTATAAAAAATGGATGCCCGACCCAACCCAGAACGGGCAGTATTTTCACAGCAGCCAATCAGCATTCCCGTACCTTCATGCCACAGTGCTCCTCAGGTGACCAATCAGCAGGGGCCTTTCATTTATTTGTTTATTTTCCAAAGACAGCTCGCGAGTGTCTGGATTCATTTAGAACTATCATTAGCACCATGACATCAGCCTTGCTACTGGTGGGTCTCCACAGAGCTACAAGCCTGGTAGAACTTCTTTTGAACTGGCTGATGTCACTTTTTTGGCTGGCACTGTGACTCCGTGGGTGGCGCTCCCCCCCACGCACGTCGAGGCTCGTCGGTTCAAATCCCATTCCCAGTCTGAAGGTGCTCCCCGCGTCTGTGTGGGTGTCCTCCGCCGCCTTTGGATGAATCTGCATCTCAAAGGTGCCTCTCGTGTTTGAGGGCACACGTGCTTCCTGCGAGCGGCTGCCGTAAAGTTCGCCCTTTTCCACAAGACGCACTTCGGTGCGCAAGCGCGTGAACGGTGGCGACGGGTGGCCTCGAAATAGCCTCGCCGCCGTTTCTCATAAAAAAAAAACCGGCATCCCGAATCCGAGGCAATTATTGTGCGCCATACTGAGATTAAGCCATGGCTGGTTCGGGAGCTGAAATCCCTGCCTATCGTCTTAATCTGCCATGATACTGCAGATAAACAGAGAAATCTGTCACATGCAGAGGTCAAAGAGCCATCTGATGCCAAGCGCTCATTTTAAGTGGTTTAGCGAAGACCCCCACCCCCCCCATCCATTCACATTCTAAACCGCCCACCCAGGGCCTGTGTGTCACCCTGAAAAAAGCCTTGTTCAAAGCCAGATCTAACTTTGGTGCCTGTGCCCCAAAGCCACCGTTCACTTTGCTTTTTCACATTGTCTGCATAATTTATTCATTCTTCCTAATCCCACTGAGTCAGAATTTTAACAGTCCTAAGCAGATGGCTCCTTTCTGTTCCCTCAGTTTAGATTTAAGACTGTACCTGCTTTCTATTGCCCAGAAAGACACACAAGCAAATATATATGTGTGTGTGTGTGTGTGTGTGTATATATATATATATAAATCACACAACAGGGTATTTGGAGAACATTGTTCTATTAACAAAAAAACTTCTTTAAAAAAATCAAAGCTAAATTTAGTCCTGTAGGCAAAGATGTAATTCAATTAAAACCCACACAAAGGATGAGCTGAAACTTGTTTGCTTGCCTTTGTGTGGCAAGACGCGGAAACTCTGAAACTTATCCCCGCGTGCACTGGGAGCAAGTTAGCGCGGTGCCGAACGGCTCACACCTGTTCACGGGTAACCGCTAAAGAATCGCCCAATTCCAGGAATAGTCCACGTTTGTTAGCTGAAACTAGAAACTCAAAAAAAAAAAAGGATCAATATTTTCCTTTCCAGCATATCTGATGGGAAAAAAAGAACGCGACGACGTCACCTCTTCAGTTCTGCCGTCTGGTGCGGTGCGTGTAGCTTAAAGGCTGTGCTCAGCTTTGCGTTTATGAGCTGACAAAAACTCGCATTACCTTTAAGACAAATGAGGTTGGGAAGGTGGGTGGCTTAGAACTGGGTAATTTACCTACCATCAGTGACCTTAGCTTTCCCTGGCTCAGTTATTCCTCTCTATGCCCCCATGATGTGACCCCCCCCCCCCCCCAGGAAAGACAGAATGGCTTCCCATCCTCCAGTCAAAGCTTGGGTCAACTAAAGAACTTAGATGAGACAACAAAGTACCGGCTTCTGTAGATTTAAATGATTCTTTTGGTCATGCACTCTTAGGGGTCAAATATTCTCAGAATCCCATAATATCCAGACATGTTTCCCCAATACAAAGGCCTCTTCACCAAGGCGAGGGGACTGAAGGTGACATCACTCTTCTGTCATAGTTTGTCGATTACCCTTTGACCTCCACACCACTTGCGCAACCTTAAAGTCCTGAACCGAATCGCTCAACCGAATTGGTCACTGAGGGGTCGGCCAGGGTTAATGCAAGCTGGAGCAATGCACACTGGGAAACATTTCAATGGCAACGGCATGCCCTTGTCTACGGCACTTGTGAAGAGATCCTCTTTCTAATTCCATTTTTATCCCCAGAATTTGAGAATATTTTGTTGCAAATGGGCGTGCATCTGCATAACTGCTGTGCCTCATTCGCCTCCTTGTTCCGGTGCATCCTCTTGGGCTTGGGAGAATTGCAGAATTTGCGTAATCAATCATGTGTATGAGATAAATAATAACTGTCGTGACTAGATGATAAGCATGTCATGAGGTGAAGCCTATTAGCCGGAGGCGCTAATGGATAGTGGACTCAGTGTCACCCAGAGCCCACACAGACACAAGCCGGACCTGGCGGCCGCATGTGGACATTGGCTGAGCATTTTATATCCCAGATGTGTCACTGGATGTGGTAATGGTAAACAAAACCTGGCCTGAAAGCAAATAATTAGCGGTACGAAAATAAATACGAAGCTTTATCCCGTGATAATAGCAGTTCCTCCTGATACCGATACGGGAAATGTGAGTTAAACCCAAGACAAACATAATAAGGGCCTACTTCACCTCGCCAAGCCTACGAAGGCAAACGTCTGAATCCCCCGGGAATCCGAGCTGGGAGGGAGAAGGGCCCCCCAAATTCTCAGCTTCCCCCCCCCCCCCTCCTTCCAAGGTGCTCTAGACCCTCAGGAATGTCCACATCGACACCAAGCTTGGATGGTCTTTTCCATGCTATCACTGCTTACCGAGCTGACAATAGCGGCAATAGCTGACCACGGCATTTACAGCGAGCTAAAATGGCGGGCGGACCTGGCACTGTTAGATTTATGAAACCCGTGTCATAGTATACAGTCACCACGGTAAACCTAAGCCACCTACCCGAGCCACATGTCGCGTTTCGACGCTAACGCGCTGAGCACTAATTGCCGTCCTCTTGACTTGTGGCCACCTGAAACCTTCCTCGATGTGCAAAAATGAGCCTAATAATGTGTAAAATGAATGGCGAATGCATCACATTGTTCCTGTGCGGGGTTCCTCATCACGGCGGAACTGAACGCGAAACGGCACGGAGATATTCCACATTCCCCCGGCGGCTCTCTCCGTCTGCGCTGTTTTGATTCGACACCATCCGCTGCCAAAGACCATATATTCCTTCGCCCCCTTCGTTATGTTTTCTCAGTAATGTAGATCTTTAAAAACAATAATTGCAGCCCGGCCTTTGATCATGTATATTTTTTTTTTGATGCTGAAATGCAACCGTCAGGGAATGAGTGAAAATCATTGCCATTATCGAAGGAGGCGAGAGACAGGACGCATTTGTATAAATAAGGCAGACTGGGGCCGCATCTGGACCGCAGCAACGGAGGCGACAAATTGTAGAGCCGCCTGAAGCTGAGACACCCGCTGTTTTCCACTTCCTGCGTACGGAGAAACAGTCGCCACGGCTCCGAGCCTCAGTAATGTCGGGTAACGTATCGTTTCACTCTGTTACTGCCATGTTATAAATAAAATACGTTCGCACGGCGCTCCGTTACCGTAATTAGACACGTAAACAAAACAGAAAACTGAGACCAAAAGCTTGACCACAAGTGCAAAACAACAAAAGTGCGATCTTATCCTGCAAGCAGTGAGCGAACGGCGGAATCAGAGTGAGAGAGGTCGGTGTCAAAAAAAAAAGAAAGAGAGATTAAACTATGGTAATGGGAGAAAATTAGTTAGTTTACAGGTCACATGCAGGTTATACCAAATACATTACTAAGGTTAACTTGAATCAGATTGTCAAACACTGCAGTTCTTGCAAGATCTTGATGACATATATTTGAAATCTGAAAAAAAGTTTATTTTCTTGTATTTATTTAAAGGTCACAGCCCAAAGATATACGATTAGATCCTTTCTTCCACAGCACCGTTTTTTACCCAGTGAAACGTAAATTTTCTGATTCTGTGCATTGGTGCATTTGAGTATGTGTGTCTGGAAGGCCTCCCACAGATGTGGACAGGGGAGAGTAGGCGGGGCTTACCAAGGGCCGCGGGGGCGAGGAGGGAGGCGAGGATCAGCACCTGTGTGGCCCGCATGGCACCCCGCAGCGGAGGAGACCCTGGTCGGAGCATCCCCGTGGAGGCCCCGTGCAGCTGTCTGTCTCCGCAGCCTCTGTGGTCCCCGGGAAGGAAAGCGGCAGAGACCAGAAACACGGTGGGCCTGGGTGGGGGGAGATATGGAGGGCATGCTGTCACGAGGCATCCACACCCCCTCTCTGCGATGGTAGGACAGCTGATCATGGGAGCCTGCGTGCGCCCTTCTTGTAGGAATGCATCCGAAACACAGAAGAATGACATCCGACTCTCGACGGCGGCGGAGGTCTTGGTGAAAGGTCTGCGCTGGCAAAAGGAGCAATTCCGTTTTTTGAACACCGGGGGCGCTCAAACCCAAGTGGACGCCAAGGTGGAGAGACGTGTAGAAGTGAATCTGCTATATCGGAAGGAGGATGGCGGATGCATACAGGAGACACCAACTCAATGAGGTAACTCAAGCATCTCACACGTTAACCCGATGAAAGTATGTTGGGTTGGTTTCTGAAAAATATGCTTCTGTAACCAGGAGTATTACTATACTGCAGCTATCTATAATTTAATACTCACTACCGGAGCCTCCCCTTTATTTCATCAGATAGCTTGACTCATCAACATCATTCTGAAGTTACATGAATGCACACAATCTGAGAACGCCCTACATTATAGTTGTCTTATCTAGTTTAAAATAATTGAACTTTAGCGAAGGGGGGCATTCTTTATCTGCAAAGTCATTAACCTAGCTACTGTTCTACGACTAATTAACGTCGATTCGATGTCTTCCATTCACGGGCGCAGCAGTGCTGAGTTGGAGCTTTCCGTCTGCATTGTTCTCCGGCCGGGGAGCCTCTGGCCCGAAATGCGGGTGATTTGCAGTTAATGCGGCGAGCTATGGAGCTGCACCTCTGTGATGCCGGCAGGTGAGAGACCACGGGAAAACACACGCAAATGCGGACAACGCCGCTGCAAGCAGACCTGCACTTCCTTTCTCTTTCACAGCTTAATTTATTTATTCCTTCCCTTCCAGAAACGTCAGTAATTATTCATACAATAAAATGGCTCCCATATACTGTAAATTCTACACCATCACCAGTTATAAATAAGTAAACGTGAAATCCATCTGTGTTTGGCGTTCTAAAAAAAAAAAATCACTTTCTGTCAACCACTTATCAGGTATTCCCCGGGGGTGCAGAGTCCTGCTTCAAACACCCCCTGCATCAAAGTTAAACGGAGCTTTTAATTTTTCATTAACGTTAGCATGCGACTGCATGAATTTCTATTTTATCAATAGCACAGCTCCGTTAGATACACGAAAACTCCAATTCAGCTGCTCTGAATAGATTCCTTTGAATTTTTACAGCAGCACACTATCTACCATTTAAAACTCTCTGAATCTCTTTGAACACCCCGAACATCTGCACTCACAAAGCTTCCGCATATACTGAACAACAACCTCATTAAGATGTTTCTTTTTTTCTCGATGAATTGTTCATTTTCCCTAATTAGCACCTTTTACCCTGTAATAAGTGTTAGTTTCTTGCTGGTATTTTTTCTTAAAAAAAAATAATAAATCAATATTTGAATATATTCATTTTCCTAAAACATCTTGAGCGCAGAATTTTTCGGGGAATCGGTAATGAATGAGGACTCCTGCAACTCAAACGAACCTGCAGCTAGCACTATGGCTCGCCGACATAAAGAGCAGCCAGCCCAAAACATGGCGTCCAATCGCGCAAAAACCCAAAAGCAGCACTGAATCTCCGTCTGCGTGGCTTAACAATTGCATTATTGCATTTTATTAGCGTGCGCCTCCGTCGCTGGCGGGATTTCGCGGCTATTTTTAGCGCTTCCCGTCAAAGCCGCGCCATGAAATGCGACTTGATGGCTTAAATTAATTGCTCATTTCATGGTCTATCTGGTAAAAACAATTAATTGTTGGGAAAATAGAGGAGGTTATTAGCAGGAAGGCGACGTCGTGCCGTTAAGAGGTGCGGCGTGAAGACTGGGCCGAGGTCGGCTTCCCCGAGACAAAGGAAGCGGGCGAATAACGCCAGGACACGCATGAGGCAGTCACCTCGCTGCTTGGGTGCGGCGGCGGGAGGGACGGAAAATCCATCGGCAGTAATGGAGAGTATTGATCTCTGCGGGCGTAATATTTGGCTCCCCGAAATAACGGATCATTAAGGTGACTGGCGATCTCCCTCCTTCAAGCAGCCCATTCTGTCGCTCTCCACTCCCCCCAACATCTGTCAGGCGCTACTTACAAACTCGATGTATATGGCAGATGTTCTCCAAAACAAACGTAGCCAAGCTTTGCTCCCTGTGCTGCCAGGTCCCTATGACCCTGACCAGCATAAGCACTTAGAAGATGGATGATGGATGAACACCAAACAGTGAGAGAGGACCGTTGACACGCCGAAAACGACTACAGCTGGTTTCCCACCGCACTCATTGGCGTTGCATCGAATCCACCGCAGGCTTCATATTTTCTCAAGTACATGCTTTTTCATGTTTCCATTCCATTCCTAATAACTGGTTATCTTTGGGTCACTAATTATACCCTTAATAGAATGCCAGTCCATCCCGGGGCACAAGTTACAGGACACCTTGGGCAGGATGCCAGACCATCACGGGGCACAAGTTACAGGACACCTTGGGCAGGATGCCAGTCCATCACGTTACATTCAAAATCACGAGGCACCAATTCATGTAAGGCCATATTTTTGGACCGAGAGAAAAATCAGGAATAATTAGAGGAAATACACACTCACTCACTCTCACACACACACATACATGTTTGCATTCATATCTTTGTGGGGACTGTCCTTTCATTTCCATAGGGAAAACACTAATCCCAATAATGGTACCCTTAACCCCCACCCAGCCCTAACTTTAACCACAAGTAACCAAGCAGTTAGTTTTTCAGTCACAGATTTTTATAAAACTGAGCTTCTCCTTGTGAGGACCGAAAAAATGGTCCCCACAACGTCGAAATAACATGTTTTTTATCATATCGTGGGGACATATGACCACACACGCACAAACACGCTGGGGCAGCATTCGAACCCCCGACACTTTTTGTCCCCCAAGTGACCATTAAGCCCCAATAAGATTCACTTAGATCCCTTCACAAGCCGACACTTTATCGAGGACACCGCTCTGACGCGCTCCGTGCTTTGGAATAAGCTGGGCTGAGATGGAAAACAAAGAGAGGAGTCACAGCACTGGCTACACAAAGCACCCGTGTGACGTGATATTCCAGGTTTCCGAGGGGCCTCAGCCCTGGCCGAGCCAAGCTGACCCGACGACACCCGGCCCGGTTGGGCTCGCTCCGAAGACTGCGGTGTTTCTGCAGGCCATGTCTGAATGCGAATACAGGAAACAAGTGCCCCCTGACCGGAGGCAACATCCCCCATGTGACTGGAATACGGCTCACGGCCGGGATGCTTACAGTCGATGAGAAATCCCCTTTAAGGACGGAGAGAAATCCCCTTTAAGAAAAGTGAAGCGCAGGTCGTCTCCAAAAAGACCCCCTAATAGATGCCCTAATAAATATATCTCACATATCTGGCATATGGAGCAGTTACGCGAGACATTGATACATGGACACGCAGCAGTAAATAAATCAAAAGCACGGTAATTCTGTTTTGGTGACACACTGTCTGTAAGCTAATGATACGCCCCCCCCCCCCATCCCGACCCCCCACTGGGCTGAACTCCTGCTAACTCAAACCAATGTAAACACATTCCCCTGCTGAGTTGGCTGCGAGTGTGTTAGTTATCAAGGGTTTCTTCCCTGCGCTAACGGCGGGACGGGCATAATCCAGTGCACCCGTATTGCCACCTCTTAAAAGGATTACCGTCAGGGCCGCCGGCCCCCTCCTTCTGTGGGCCACGCGGAATATGTTAATGCTCGACTTTTAATGAGGACTTTAGGATCAGACTGCGATACACCTTCGGGGTGCTGTGTTCGCATGATAAACCCTTTCGGTGTGTGTTCCGGGCCCCCACGCTTTCCGACTGAAGAATAAATTCAATGTGGCCTGCCCCTTAAAACAGGGCCCGCCTTCTCCTGCCTAATGACCTCGGCCTGCTGCTACAGCACCGAGGGACTTCAATGTGGCCTGCCCCTTAAGACAGGGCCCGCCTTCTCCTGCCTAATGACCTCGGCCTGCTGCTACAGCACCGAGGGACTTCAAGCCGCTCTAGGGTTCACGTCCGATTCACCTGAAACTGATGTAGAGCGAATTGAATAAGGCGGCCTGCCGGCGGATCCATTTGGACTCAGAGCGGCTGGACGCACGGCGGGGGGGTGACCTGGAGCAGAGAGTCGCTCGGGGGCCGGGAGTGAGGCGCCCCCACAGTCGACAATGATGGTCCGGCCTTGTCCGGGTTAATTGACTCATATGGCCCTATCCAGTTGGGTTTATGTGAGGGGAACTGCGTTCAGGACCATCGGGAGAATAAAGTGAGGTCCGATTGGATACCTGGGTACAATTCAGCTCTTTGGATATGAGGTGGGGGTACGCATATGTATGAATGGTGGTATGGGGGGGGGTTCTCTCCAAAGTTGCATCCATACACGACTCACGGACCTGATTAAAGGGGAGACAGATTCCGATATGCTCCAGGTGGTGCGACGCTGCAATGGTGCGACGCTGCGATGGTGCGACGCTGACAGAAGTGTAGCATGCGAGTCGGTGCAGATCTGAGAGAGGTATACAGCTGCTGCATTTCCATGCGACTTACTGAACGCCGACCAGAGCAATAAGGGAAAAAGCAAATAAAAGATGGATAAATCAAAGATAAGCAAGTAAAATATGGATGGATGGATGGATGGATGGATCCCCTGTTGCATGCACTGGACCTCACATATATTTGAATAGACGTGTGGGTATTAAGCTCCAGCAAATCAGCCGACTTCAAATTCCCTCTCTTCCTAATTAATTCCCTGGGTATCACAGAGGAAAACGCCCCGCTCCTTAACCCACTGGCCCACTAGACGGCGACGTAAACACAGCAATTACAAACACAATGCCACTCCAAATAAATCCAGGTGGAAGCGGATAATCTGATACCTGGCACGGCCGTCCCGCTCTCACTGCGCTGACGCGGTGATTTACCCTGAGCGTTCATCAAGGAAAAGCTTTAACAGACATCAGGTGACTGGTCGGCTTACGCGCAAAGGAAACGGGGGATATACTTTAATGAAGATGTGCCCAGCCGACCTCTGTGTATTTACACATCCTCTGCGCGGAAACCAAGCGGATCGTGCTGCGGACCATAAGAGCAGCACTCTGTCCCTGACCGAATTGAACGGTCTGCTTAGCTTTAAGCATTTTAGCCTCCTTTAGTCCGAAAACAAAGGCTCCGGGTCGGCCAGGAATCTGTCTTTCAGAGACACCCGGGTTTCTCCAAGGCTGCCCGGGGTCCACGAAGCACTTCCTGTTATTACAGCCCCCCCCCCCACCAGGGATCTGACAGCTTCTAAGTCATGACGCCTGGCTGTGCCGGACATTGGAAAGACTCCCGCAGCCCATCTGCACCAGCGTGGCGCCAAGCAGAGCCAAAGCCCAGATCCCTGCTGTTGTACCATTGGGGAGAGGTTTTAACTACGATCCTCCCAGCAAATGAGCCATTGTGTCATCATAAACGATGTAAACACGGCGCGTCACTGTGGACAAAAATCCTCAAACGACCGTTTCAATAACAATCATATTCAGTTATTCTCTGTGACAAAACGGCATCTTGTTCAGGGGGTCCCTCTGGCTTGCGTGGGATAGACTCGCCTCACCCCACCCCCCCGTGCAATCCTGACCAGGATAAACAGTGATAAGATGGATGGATGGATGGATGGATGATGTCATTTGATTATTAAATGGTCACGCAGATTATCTCCGACTTGTGACTGGGTTCTGTTCCGACAGACAGGTCATATGATGAAATGGACATATATCAGGATAGGATAATCACACTGACTGAGTGCAGCATAAACTAGGCAGCAGAAAGCCAGGTGTACGGCCGCTCAAAAATTCTCTGTGACAGAACGGCATTTATTTTTACATGCATTTAGATTTTTTATTTTTTAAAAGGTGTCATGTGTCACACAGGTTGTAAGTCAGGGACAGTCAGTAATGTGCAAAACAGACATCCCTCATGGTTACTCTCTCTTATAATAAAGAGAGCGAGCGGTGACTGTCTCCAATCCATGGCACTGCTGCCTCACACCTCTGGGGCCCGGGTTCGAGTCTCCGCTGTTGCTCCGTGTGTGGAGTTTGCATGTCCTCCCCGTGTCGTCGTGGGGTTTCCACCAGGTACTCCGGTTCCCTCCCCCCCCCCCCCCCACAGTCCAAACACATGCTGAGGCTGAGTGGAGTTGCGGAATTGCCGTTGGTGTGCATGTGCGGGTGAGTGTGCCCTGCGATGGGTTGGCGCCCCGCCCTGGGTAGTTCCCTGCCTTGTGCCTGTAGCGTCCGAGATAGGCTCCGGACCCTGGATGGGACAAGCAGGTACAGAAAATGGATGGATGGGGAAAAGAAGAACCAAACTCAACACAGAATCTCTACCCTGAGTGCTGGAACCACCCGCTTTATTCAGTGCCAAATGCCCTCTTCAGAACCATAATCTCAGGCCCGGATCCACACAGTGATATCCGGGCAGCAAGACCGGGGACTCGCTCCTTTGTTTTTGTTATTTAGATTCACCCAGAAGGGCTCTGGGCTAAGCAGAGCAATAACGACACTTCCTTCTAAGGGCATTCATCCAAAGAGCAGGCTGATTCGAGATGATAAAAGTGCCATTGCCAATCAGGCAGACCCCGGCTGATATGCAGGAAATGTGGCAAAAGTCACCGAATGGATACCATCGCTTAAACAATCAATACCGCACATAATAAGGTGGAATCAAAGAGCATTCAATAATTAATTTTGGCAGATAGCTTCAGCAATTTCTGAGCTACCGTAAAGCCTTTGCATTCCCGGCGAGGGTAATAATTGATACCTTTTGAGGCTGTGTTCAGGAAAGATCCATATTTTGATAGTCGAGCACATGCATATTGATGAATCGCCGATTTAAAGCGTGAACAGTACCTTACAATAATAAGATCCGGTAGGAGCCTTCATGAGTTTCCCCTCACAGACAAAATTTCAGAACCAACCACCTCCACACTCCAGAATGTGGAATTCCCAGCCCAGGAACCAAAACCCACACACACACACACAAAAAAAACCTGGCTCTGTAAACCAATCCGGTCCTCAGGGACCCACAGTCGGTCCATGTTTTTGTTCCCTCTGAGCTCCCTGCCTGACAGTCTACATTTTTGCTCCCTCCCAGCAGGGAGCAAAAATGTGGATTGTCTGTGGGTCCCGGCGGACCAGACTGGGAAACCCTGCTGTAAACATAATTAACTAAGGGCAGATTTTTACCAAGTCGCCAATCGCGGTTTGCCTGAAAGGCTCTCGGAATTTGACGTCCCATTAATTCCAAGAGGGCGTCCGCTTGATGTCCCACGAGCCACCAATGTCTCCAGTGCAAAAACAGACACTCTTCCCCCTGCAGTTCCCCAATAGGCAGTCATGGTCTCGGTGATCTCGGTGCAGAGGATTGCGGCATTTTTCTATTTCTGCCAGATCAATCTGACAGAGTATATTACTTCTCCTCTGCAACAGGCCATCGGGAATGTGTAATCTTCAAAGTAAACACAGGCATTTCTCATTTCCCTTTTGTGTCGAAGGCCAAAAAGAAATTCATTTCAGAGCTGGCATGATCGATTGGGCGCAGTCCACAGCGATACCACAGAGCACGCCAGCTTCCTGGCCTGGAGCTCAGACCAGTGCACGGCCCACGTTTCGCTGGTTGTCGACCAGTTGCTTTTGTCGCGGGCTTTGGTAGGGGATCACCGGAGGGACAGGGGCATCCTTTCAATCTCGCTCTTTAGGTACTCCAATCTAGCAAGCCTTAGGCCTTCAGCTACACAGGACTTTACCAGAAGATTCCGCGTTTATTGCCATCCCTGTTTGTGTCTCTAGAACCCAAAAGTCAACAAAATAAAGTCAAGTGATGCACGAGACGGCAACAAAGTTCACCTGAATATGGGAAACTTTTTTTCTCTACATACATCTTTGAACTTCTAAATGATTGTTTTATCTATTACCATACAGGCCGTGAGGTTATATGGGACATGAAGTTTTAGAAGATGGATGGATGGATGGACAGACACTACTGTTTGTTTAAATATGCACGAATACAGCCCATAATTTAATAAAAAGAAAGATAACCTAAATTATACAGTAGACAATATAGAATATTCAAATCTATAATTCATTCATAAATAGGTAAGTCCGTTCTTTAATATCCAAACACTCACAGGATCTTTGGGACATAAGGAATTGTTATCAGGCAAATGCTGTAATGTTTTCCTTAATATTAATATACAGACAATAAAAAAGATAAACTATTACAGTTTCTGACCCATGGTATAAATGTGTTAGACCATTTGATACATTTATAATATTTCACTCAAACTCAGAAAGAAAACGAACGATCTGGCTGTCTGGTGGCATTCGTGCACGTATAATCTGAATTATACAGAAAGGCCCAGTATCATGGAGTCCAAATGTACTGATGCTGAGAATTAAGGTTAATTAAATACATATAAAAGGCTGTAGTGCTGGAATTTTAGGTGCCAACGCCCGAGGCAGCCCTGGCGATAAGCATGCCACCCACCAATGCCAGGGTCCTGAGGAGAGCGCGTTAACGACGGCCATGCCGCAAAGACATCCCTGTGCACCCTGAGCCAGCCCCGGTGGTAAGCATGCCCCCGACCCACCCATGGCTGGCCAAGCTGCCCTGCCTCCTACCTGACATTTCGATGCTATCTTCACCGCTAAATGCATAATGGCGTGATCTCCTTGTCTAGAAGTAAGGATTTTATGCTTTTATGCTCCAGAGCAAACACACCGTCACAATGATTGATGGCGTTGGTCTGTCTTCAGCTCTCCCTCTGTGTTTTTTCTCTCTCTCTCTCACCTCCCGCACCCCCCGCCCCCTCCTGGCTGGATACTTTAGGAAGTATCCTTGGCACTGGTTATGTTTTGACTTAATGCCAAATAACCAAAGAAACGCTGATGTGTTGGGTTCCCCTCCATGATGCCTTAATCAGTCGGTCCAGACGAAAGGTACTTCACAGCTCAAAACGCCATAAATGTGCCGGGGTGGGGGGGGGGGGCAGTCAGGTGACAAGCCATTTCTTTCACTTGTTGACAGTTCCTACGCTAATCCAATTCAGGTTTCTCTCTCTCTCTCTCTCTCTCCACACCCCAGACTCAGCGCACTTTGCATCCCTGTGCCGCCCCCAATGCTCTCATCTCCACCCTTCTTGTAAAATACGCTCCCAAATGAAGCCCCCGCTCTTTGCTGCCACCCTCGTCTCGCAAACTCATCCACCGTTCCGATCGGAGGACTTTAATGGCTAACCCTCCCCACAACCCACACGTAAACATATTCCTTAACAGGCATGCATTTAGCAGTTAAACTCAAACTGTGTCTACTGGCAACCAGTGATGCCGTTTCTTTCTGCTGACAGAATATTTTTTTTTCCATGAGAACATAATTATGAACTTCTTATAAAATATGTCTACAATATACTGCATTTCCCAAAAAGTTCATTAAAAGTTCATTATTATTATTTTGCATTATATCTTGCAGGCCTGAATCAACAGTGTAAAACTCCGTGACACAGGCATGTCCATTACACATGCAGCGTTTAGTGCTATTAAACAAGAAATCCACATCTGCTTATTATGAACTCTTTTGTTTTGCTCACTTCCTAGCACTGTACGAGGAAAACAAAAATCAGCAGTAACTGACTTTTTAAATGTTTTAAAGTTAAAAAGCACCCACACTTAATTTAGGAACAATCTTCAGTTATTTGGATTGTTAACGGAGTTTGTATATCCTGTTAGCGCAATCCGCAGAAGTATTTCTTAAATCTTCCTGTGCATATTACTGTGTGCACAGTCTTACTGCGGCAAACTGACTGCAATGAAACACGGCTGCCAGATTTTCAAATTAAACACCTCCGTTATAGTTTGTGCACGGGAGCTTCTCTGCCCTATGAAAGAAAACTTTCTGCTGGCAATCTTCCCAAAGCAAGACAGACACCCTCTAGGGTTGGAGAATACTATCTTAGTGTGAGACTGGAATCACACTCATCTCCAGTCTCCATGTCCACTGACCCAAAATTCTACATTTTCCAGCTTAAAAGCTATATATAAACATAGATAAATATGCATATGGTGTAGTACGTATTATTAATATATTAATAAGTTACCGCAGATGCATTTAGAACAAGACTAATTAATGTTGCTTCAAAGTTTTCCATGGCTGATGTTGGAGGACCATCTAAAGTCGCTATACAACACAAGACCTTGGTTTCTTCCTCTCTTGTATCCCAGTCCATCTCCATGGAATTTACCGGAAAAGCAGGTCTCCACAGAAGACTGGGGAACACTTAGTAGCGGGGGTGCCACACTCAGCGTGCCCCTATCCTCAGACACCAGAACTTCTTAGGATTTAATCTCACACTTCACATGTTAGTATAATGGGAAGCCTTGCAGAAACACCACCCTCCATCCTCAGATCCCAAAACCTGTTAGGGTCTCATAATCCATGTATTACGGAAGGCCTTGCAGAAACACCACCCTCCATCCTCAGACACCAGAACCTTTTAGGGTCTCATAATCCATGTATTACGGAAGGCCTTGCAGAAACACCACCCTCCATCCTCAGACACCAGAACCTGTTAGGGTCTCATACTCCATGTATTACGGAAGGCCTTGCAGAAACACCACCCTCCATCCTCAGACACCAGAACCTGTTAGGGTCTCATACTCCATGTATTACGGAAGGCCTTGCAGAAACACCACCCTCCATCCTCAGACACCAGAACCTGTTAGGATCTCATACTCCATGTATTACGGGAGGACTTGCAGAAACACCACCCTCCCTCCTCAGACACCAGAACCTGTTAGGATCTAATCTCACGCTCCATGCGTCAGTATAACGAGAGGGCTTGCAGAAGCACCACCTTCTCTTCTTTCAGTCCCTTTCCTCCAATCTCGGCATAGCTGAGGCTCTCAGGTGCTAAAAATGCCTCATCTTCCCGGACCATTACCGCTGCACCCTTCCCAGAAAGCCCTGAGCAGCCAGCATCCTGGCGGGGCCTCAGTCGCTGTGCCTCCTTGGGAGCTCTGAGCACCCAGCCGCATTACGGCGTGTAATCACGTGATTAAATATTCATCCGGAGAGCCTTTCCAAAGCACGAGCCGGACTTAGGTCCCCGATGAATAATACATAGGCACCAAAGCTGCATAAACATAAAAGAGAGCACTTAACACAGGGGATCGTCTCGCTGAGCGGAAAACGGCCCGCCGGACACCATGTGGACGAAGGCTAAGGAAGCGTGATGTCTCCTCCCTTCCTTTCCCGGGACACCTGTACGTTGTGGAGTGTCCCCAAAAGGTCTCACGGGGAAACGGTCTATTTTTGGGCAATCTGTCACGCAAGTTTACCCGTGTGATAATATCGTCGTTGTCTGTAAGAACGTCGTTTTCTCAAAGACCAGCACTGTACGTGCCAGTATTGTTTACACCCACAGTAAACGATCACTGGTGCGGCTGTAGGAAGGAAGGACTATTTATCGGCCCTGCAATTTATGAACCTGTGCCGTCGGATGTAAATATTCTCATACTTCCAGAAGAAATCACATGGATTTTGTCACTGGCCCCTGTCCCCACCACTTCCCCCCAGTCGGTGACACAAAGGAGTGCGTGCAGCTCAGAAGCCGTGGATCTGTATGGGTCACCTCTGGAGCCTGTGATCTCGGGTGCGAAGTCGCTCGCTTCCTCGTGTACACAGAATCGCCGCATGTGCACGTCAGCTGCTTTCCAGACGCTGTGTATCGATCTCCCACACTGTGGCTCACTCCGGGCCGGACTCTGAACGCGGGAATGACTCATAGCGAGGACAGATGAGGGTAAAATAAGTGCAATTAAAACGAGATTCATCTCAATCAGTCGGCAACTTAAGTTTAACACACGCGCATGTTGCCGGTAGCTGTAACCCATTTCGCTTCGCTAATGAATACAATATTAAACAACACGGAAAATGCGGAGGCGAAGGATTTAATAAACGTTACGATTTTTAACGGGACGCATAAAACTAATAAAACTAAACACACCTACCGCTCCACACATGAAACGGCAAGATGGGTATTATGTAGAAATAACAAGCTTGGGGAAATTCGCGGTTCTCCCAGGGACCGTCGGCCAACTGGGTCAAATGTCAAAGTAATAATGCGGAATGTATGTTTAACTGCATGTACCTAGAAGAAGAGTAATGCATTAACGCCCCTAATGCACATTAAGCCGTACATCCCCGTGAAAAATCTCATAGCATCACAGATGACTACAGCCTTGTCCACTGGTATGCAGATTCAAAAAATAAATGAAACACTAAAGACGTCTTTCCAGGGAAGTCTCCGATTTCAGTCTCGCCTTTGGAAAAATTAAAGGGGGCGGGGCTTCGATTAAAAGGACGCTGTCGCTTTAAGATGGAGATGCCGCTTTACAAACAACCAATCCCCAGAGATGTGGGCGGGCCTTTCGACGCAGCCCACTTGGGCATCCTCAGCGGGCCCGATGATATTTTAGCACGGTGGCCAAACAAGCAACAACCGTAACAGCGATAATAAGTCCCCGTAAAAGGAATGCTTAATTAGGCTCGGAGACGCCGGCGAACTCACGTGGGCACTGGGGACCAGCCGCAGAGCTCCTCCGAAGGTTGACGATAATGAGCACAACTCTTTTTTACGACTGTCCAGAGGCCTCATATAAATAGTCAGACCCCCCCCTCCCCCTCCCGGTCAGATAAAAAAAAAAAAACCCAAAGGAAGATTCCTTCTGGGTTTCAGGGTCTTTTGAGAAAATACCGCCCCCAGGCCGCCGTGGCTTAAGCGGAGCCCGACACGCTAAAAACATTTCACCTTGTATCTCCTCCGACACGGCAGGGGTGCAAAATGATTATATGCCTAAGTATGGTTTCAAAAACATGCTTTTCGGCTTACATAACCTTACACTTGAACTGCGTAACAGAGAGTAATAAGGTAAATTCCTCAAGTGTAAAGTGACTTTTTTTCTTCCTCGAAAGTTCAGCAAAGGTGAACTAATTTCTAAAATTAAAATGACTTTTTTGCAAAAACAAGAATTACTGTCAGTCCACACCCCCACATCACCAAATAGCTGTGTATGACTCCCGTGGTTTGCATGTAGAGGAGGCATGATTTTACACTGGCCATTACCCCCCCAAACGGAGCTTAGAACCAACCAGGAAGCTCTCCCAGCATCTAGCGAGTCCACACCGTGCCCTCACTTCCTGTGGGGCCGATCCCGTGAGCCGATGGGAAAAATGCTCCCCGGTAACAGTCGCCATGGCAGTCATCCGAAGAACAAACACGCAGGCTGTACTTTTACTATAATGAATGATCCAGGTAGATAAACAGACTGCAAGAAACTGAGACCCATCAGACATAAGGAATTAAAAAGGCCATTCGCAGCCTTAAAGCAAAAAAAGCAACGTGTCAAACACTTAACTGCCGACCGATTTGTGTTAATGATCTTTATTTAATGGCGCACTTGTTCCCGTGTGATTGTTCAGAGTACGATGACCACGATGGCTAAAATGCTTATGACAATTATTGCGTGAATAATTCTTAAAGATACACAGTTACATGCTTGGGATATAACTTATAGATACTGCCAACATAGTTGGTAACAGTTAATTGGCTATTGGACCCCAAAACAGACGGGTGCATTTGTGTAAATGATTACGAGGCGCGTTCAGAATGTATAGCTATACAGCAAAGGAAAGACTTCGGACGAAAATCGAGAAATCGCGGATCAGCTCTTTGCGCGCTTACTGCTACGTTACGTTCCGCTTCGTTTTCGTTTAGCTATCTGACGTTGTTATTGTTTGTTTGGTATTCCATATACAATCTGCACTAGAGGCACAGCGCCCTGAAGTACCCCCCCCCCCCCTTCCCCAGCAGACGACACTGACTCGGACCGCCTGCGGTCTCCCAGTAGGAGGCAAACAGTCTCAGTCGACGCCCCCCCCCCCGACACTAGCTCTGCCTCCCGCCACGTTTTCCCTTCGTCACATCTGCTCCTCGTGCGCGGAGGCAGCTGGGAGGTGTCACACGCCCGGCGTTTTCCCTGGTGTCGGCAGATGGTGCTGCACAATTAGGCCCCGGCACCCCCCCATCCGTCTCCCGTAACCGCGGGCAGAGCCCGGCAACACCGATATCCCTCCCGGTCCCGGCCTGTGTTCGGCTAGCATAAATCGCAGCGCAAATCCTTTTCTAAAGGACAAAAGAACATGTTTTTTTTAACCCCTATTCTTGTACTGGAAAAAAAAAAAGGTCGGTGGGGGAAAATATTAGCGGAGGCTCTGGGAAGGAACGTGGAGGCGGATAATTCCACGGCGCTCCTCCGCAGACAGGGCCGGGTGAATAGAAGCGCTTACTGCAAGCGGGCGCGTGTGCGGACGGCTTAGTGAGCAAGCTCCGCCCGCTTTTTTGTTTCCCTCCTTCTTTGCTCAAAAAGGCCCAATTTCACTGTGTAAACGAGCACGGCTGACGCACGGCCCCTTTGTTCCGCTGCATGACATCACCCCGCCCGGGCCTTTGGTACCCCCACCTCGGCCCGATCGCACCCGTTTGCCAGGCCGTCTCTCTCGGCCTGTTTGGACGCACCGGGAGGCGAAGTTGGCGGAGTGAAGCGCCGCGATCGTCACGGCCGGGACAGACCCACCGTCTGCCAGGCCCCGACATGACGGTGATCGGCATTATCCGCGCTGTTGCGCTTAGCGGAGAGGTACGGCAGGCCACTGACTTGCATACCAGGCTCAGAGGAAATCTTCTCACTTTCTGCTATTTGTCCAATTATTATTACAACCATTATCATCATTATATAATTATACCATATTATATCATTATATTATATAATAATAATAATGATAATAATAATAATAATAATGATGCATCTATGTGCTGTAATTGACTGGCACCCCATCCAGCTCTGTACCCTATGCAACCTGGAATAGGTTTGAGCCCCCCCCC